>CM024598.1:15451166-15873666 GCA_014182555.1 Eucalyptus erythrocorys | reverse complement strand
CACCCAATCAATCCAAATGAGCAGCTCCCGTTACCAACCTCCAGAGGCAATTCCACGAAAGTAATTATCTCAACCCCATTCCAGTTTTACATTTAAGAAGGCATACATCTGTCCAAGCCGTTTTTTGGTTCCTTGGCATCGTCAGGCTTGCCGCTCCAAAGAATAGCAGTGCGCTCACTTTCCACTAGCTTCAATATTTAGGCAGCACAAAAATCTGGCTCCTATAAGTAATAAAGTTACATATAACTTCTCTAATGAGTTGTAGTCTGCCTGCAAAAGTCAAATGCTTGAACTTCTTCCAGTTATCCTTTCATTAGTAGTTTTTTTTTGGTCAGTTTAGTAGTTTGCAATCTTTGTCACTAGGCTTTGCCAGATATTAAAGGAAGTTCAAGGCATTTAAGAGGCAATACTCCTCTCAAAATGCCACTTATTTGTAGCAAAATCAACGCAATAAGCTCCATCATATGTAAGATACCAGAAACTCTATTTCTGAGGGTCAAACTTCAATCTAGAAATATGTTGTAACTGGTGAAAAAGATTTAATATTTAAAAATAAGAAACCTTGTTGCCTTGAAGAAGATCGTAGGATCATAATATCATTCAATAAACTCACGTGATCTATGTAACAAATTAGGCCTAATGTTAGGGCTGGACCCAAATCCGTTCTAATCTTGTAGCTTACCCATAGCTAATTATACTCCTTTGGCCTAATGCATGGAGTAGCCACAATATTTAGTGAGCATTGATGATATTAGGATAGGATTTCAATATAGTTCAATCTCTTCGGAGATAAAAGAAATGAAAAGTATTTTGCCAAATAACCTGTAAGAACCCTAGGACTAGAAATTTGCCTAATTGTTAAAAAAAAAAAAAAAAGGTACTAACCAAATAAACACAAGTTTCTGAGTTTATTGAGCTACTATATTTCTTTTAATTATACCCTCAAGATGCCCATTATTCTGTATGTCATTGTCGATGTGAATTTTTGCAATAAAAAAAATGACGCAGAATGTTATAATAAAATAAATAGGGTTAATACCTTAAAAAATCCCAAACTGGTACACATGTGACAAATTTACCCCAAACTAATTTTTTGACCATGAAAAACCCCAAACCTGGTATACATTACAAATTTACCCGACTAACAAAAAAAACCCTAAAGCTGGTACATTTATGACAAATTTACCCTAAACTAATTTATTTGACCACAAAAAACTCCAAAGCGGTAAATTTGTGACAAATATACCCTTCGCTAAATTGAATTAATACAAAAAAAAATCACAAAAATTGTAAAGCTTTGTAACAAACGGAGTATAAAATCCTAAATTGGTACATTAATCAACTGTCACATGTCATTTAACTTAATAATTTAACGATAAAATTTAATAAAAACTAATAGAGGGTAAATTTGTCACAAGTGTACCGGTTTGGGGTAAATTTGTCAAAGATATACCAGTTTGGGGTTTTTGGTGGTCAAAAAAATAGTTTGGGGTAAATTTGTCACATGTGTATCGGTTTAGGGTTTTCAAGGTATTAACCCAAATAAATATTAACATGAATTAAATTCTCCACTAGACTTTACCTGGAGTTTTACTTAAAGTGTATCCACCATCATGAAAATTTATCCTCAGATTAAAATAAAACAAGAGACATAAAATTGTACTATTAATTGAATCATAATATAATTTCTTGCAATGTTTAAAGGATGAAAAATGTTATAAATCAATGTAACAAGAAAGCATAAATTAAGAACGTAAATTTCCAGATTTCCTCCATTTGTTGGAATGTTCAAGGTTATGCCATCAACTTGGTCTTTTAACAGCAATCAAGAGGCGTTACATTGAAATACTTTCTTCTTTCACAAACTTGGCAAAATTGCAAGTTACTCTTGCCAACTGCTTTGGCAAAAATATCCATATCGCCACCGGTTGAAGTAATAGAACAAGAAAATTTTGAGATAAGAACGGACACAAGAGCAATCAAGTCTACATGAAGTCCACTTCATAGACTTAAAATTGGTAATGATTGATTTAGTCATAAAAAGAAATGATAAAAAGATTGTTGCTTGTTCATTCATTCTGCCTTGTATAAAGACTTTTTTTTTTTTTTTTTTTTTGGGCAGACATTGTTATCACAAAGAGATGAAGAACATGTCAATTGTCAACCAAATAAAATGCATTGGACAACCTTGCAGTTATCAAAATGGAGAAGTCATAGATTAGACTCCCAAGCTAGCTATCATGAGATCCCTTTTAATGAAACTTTTACTTAATTCGATGATGCTAAAAATTGGGGAAGTATTTACTTGAGAGCCTCTATGGAATGACTAAAAAGCAAATCAAGAATGTCAATTATTGTCAAATGCTAACAATAAGATCACTTTCGCTATCCTCCCCCGAGCTTGATTGGTACTTGATCCATGGTAATTCCACTTTGGAAGTCCAGACGAGTGCTCAATAGGTTCAAGGTTCACTTGATTTTAGAAATCAATAGATCAGTAGCTTTTTGCACGTAAAAAAGCAAAATGCTACTTATTTTATTGTCACCATCCATAACCTTGATTTGATGCGTAGATCTTTGTTAGAATATCCAATTTCAGAGGAACACATTGAGATAAATTTATGCTAAAGGCAAGTAGACTAGAGGCCATCTTCCGAAGAAACATTTCATCACTTCATCTATTTGAGTTTTCTAGAATGATGGGACACAAGCATTTTACTCCTTGTGAAATCAGATAAGCAAATTGCACTCTATATCTATAGCATGTCCCCCAATCGAATCAAGTATCGAAAGACAATTTGGAAATTATTCATGTAAATTTTGAGAAACAAGGTCATCATAATATTTGTGCTTGTGAGTTATGTGTGGGATATGAGCAATCTTGTGGCAATCCTCGCCTGCATCTTTTTTGTGCCTCTCCTCCAAATTTGGGCAATATGCGATTCTTAGGGGATTTAGCGATGCCAGCCTTTGTATCCTTTTAGGTAATGATGTCAAAGACCAGGATCAAGTGACTACAAGCTGTTGAAGTGATTGAAGGGCCTCAATTTGCTTTGGTAAAGCCTTCAAATTGAAGCAATAGATAATTCCTAGACGCTTGAGATTGCTTACCTATAGAAGCCATTGTGGGAGAGATGCTAGTTTGGGAAGGTGAAAGATTTCCACGGACCAAAGACTCTTAAGTCCTTGGAAATCCAAGATGTTGCTGCTTTCACCTTTGGATAAATCAACCTCCTCACAATCCCAAAAAGAGAGATCCATGAGGTTCAAAAGATGTTGCATACCAAGTGAGAGGAAAGTTAATCGAAGACATTCACTGATGCTAAGAATTTCAAGTGAAGTGAGACTTTTCAAACACTCCTTTGGCAAATATTCTAGAAACTTCATGTTTGAGATAACCAGACTCCTGAACTTATTAAGGCCAAATGTCTAATTTATCCACACCGCGTAGTTGCTTGCGTCTCTAATATCCAATTGTCCAGAGCTCTCGCCTTGATCCAATCAAGTATGATCCTTCGTACTATCAATGAAGCAAAAAGCTATTGATATACAATTTGAAAGCAGATATTAATGATACTATTGGAAGAAAGGCACCACATACTATGAGAAGGAAAACTGGATGAATTTATGATCATTAAAATAGTCTTCGCTCGTAAGAAGTGAGCTCGTGAATGGTGTGGGACATGAGCAATCTTGTATAATCCTCTGTAGCATCATTTTTGCACCTCTCTTCCAAATTTGGGCAAGCTGCAAATTTTTGGTGACTAAATTAGCAAGAAGAAGCTTCCGCCATAACTTAGCGGCGATCTTCCTGGCAATGCCAACGATTACAGCTGCCGCCATTTTTGTTCTTTCTATGTTCATCTTTCTTTGTCTCTTCGTGCATCACCAGAAGATGTAGTCCAGTCATTTCAAAGCTAGATGAAGACTAGTAAAAGATGAAAGCCTAAATCAACAATTCAATTCAATCAATGTCTTTATCTTCTAAAAAAAGACTTCAACCATTAAATGAGCTCGCAATCACAAAGATATATATATATATATATATATATATATATATATATATATGTATGTATATATAAAATAATGGCTCCTATTTGTAATAACACATTTTTTTTTAACCTTTTGAAGTTGCTTTCATAATGCAACCTCTCTTTTCTCTCTAGCCTCTCCTCTAGCACAGAAGTGGACTCAATTTGCAATGCTGATATATCATGTGGGCTCGTCATCTTCGAATAGGCCATCCAAGGGAATTTAGAGGCACATTTGCTAAATTAAATCAGTCAAATCTGAGAAAAAAAAATCGTAATTATACCCACAGGAAAAGAATATCGATAGATTTCAAACTGCTAAAAAATATGGACAAGATTTTACTCGAAGGACAAAAAATCCTCATCGTTAAATTTTCCGTTCGCGCAAGTCTTCATGTTTGCCACCTGACAAGTTTATAGATCGATCGTGGACCACGTGGCGAGTCTTCATATTTGTGAGGTTTGCGACTTTAAATGCAACGTGACAAGCATGTCCACCAACAAAAAAAGAAAAAAGAAAGCAGGCAACCAACGTTCTGTTTTTTGAATCTTGATGTACTTTCTAATCTCTACAGACAGAGTCGCTTACGCTTTAATGTTCTCTCTCTGTTATATCCTGCCAGACAACCCCTCGATTCTTGATTCGAGAAAATATTGGGTGGGTCTTACCCTCCACGTAGGCGTAGGGTAAGATCACTCAGCGATCGACACGTGGCTCCACGTAAGCCAAGGCGTCAGACATTCAAAAGCTCTCCTGGGCCCACCATTCTGACGCCCCACGTCCTTCTTTCCTGCGCTTCTGTCTCTCTCCTCTCTCTTCTCACTCTCTTCGAAATAAATGGCTGGTGGCTCGGCTCGGCTTGGCTGACTGACAGAAGAAAGGACGGATCAGAAGGTAATAAATGCGCTGCGCTCCCGCTTAAATTTTCTCTCTCCTCACTTGAATTTTTTGGGTTTTGTCTCTCTCTCTTCGTCGAAGAGCAGACAGAGAACGAGCTGCACTTCCTTCTCAGTGCATCCCACCCCCTCCGCTTCTGCCTTCGCCTCTGCCTTGCCGGTCATCTCCCTCTGGCGCGTCGCCTCCTCCAAGAGCCCCGCCGATCAAATGCTGGTTCCCGACCGCCTTTGCCTCCCACTGTTTCCAATGCGGAGATCGAGCATAAGGTTTGTGCTCACGTTGGTCTCTCTCGGCAACTTCTGGGCCTTCGTCCGATTGCCTCCCTTCGACGAACTCATCATCAACTCTGACTCCGAGCCGCCGCCGCCGATGGCGTCCTCCGTCTCTGGCATCTACTTGTCCTCCCCCTCCCTCAGGCCGAAGACGCCGCCAGCCTCTGGCAGGAGGGAGGCGGCCTCGGTTTCGTTCCCGAGCCGCGCCAGGCTCCCTGTCGTCGACCGGGTGTTGTCCGGTAGACCTGGGCAGGGCCGACAGCGCGACGAAGAAGGAGAGGTGCGGGCGAGAGGGTTGGAGAGGGATTCCCGCTCGCTGTGGACGAGGGATGCGGACTGGCTACACCAAAGACCGGAGCTAGGGCTTTTCCTTGGACGTGAGCCGAATCGGGTTCACGGACGAGTTCGTGGAGGAGATAGAGCCTCGGTTCCGAGCCGCGTTCAAGGCGATGGAGGAGGGGGAAGGGCGCCATCGCGAACGTCATCATGTGCACATCGGATGCTGTGCTCAGAATCTCAAGAAGCTGGTACTTCCCGATCCCTCTGCTCCTCCTAAAATTTTCGGTGCTCTTCTTGTTTCTGAGCTTCGAACAATCGTTAATGTCGCTAATCGCTCCGGTCTCCGTTGTTGTTGCGTGCTGCGAAGGTGTCGGAGCAGGAATGTCCCCGTCTGCTCTTCTACGGCCCCTCCGGCTCCGGCAAGAAAACCTAATCATGGCCCTCCTGAGGCAGATGTTCGGGTCCAGCTCTGAGAAGGTTCGGATCCTTCCGATCGCCTCGCGTCGTGTTTTGTTGTGGCGTGGGAGGTCGTCTGGATGTGAAAGTTCGACTTACGGTGAAATATGGTCTCGTTCCGCTATTATTTTTCTTATCGGTGAATTGAACATTTTTGTTGTGATATTTTTGCAGGTCAAGGTGGAGAATAAGACTTGGAAAATTAATGTGAGTGCGACACCTTTTGTGAACTTCGCATGCTTCCTTTGTCTATTCGGCTGTAAAAATTCGGATTGCTAATTAGAATCTGTTGATGCAATTGTTTGGTTTCCTTATGAAGGAATTACTTTTAAGTGCCGGGGTTAAAATAGCCTCGTACTTCAGCTGGATTGGATTGGAATTGCCTCATACTTAGGGTAGGATTGGAAAAGTAGGGGCTGCCAAGCGTAACTTAGTCGACAGAGTTGGGTTTGTAGTTGTGGAAATTGTTATATGTTCTGTTTTTCTCGTGTGAGTGGTCTCTAGGAATTGTGCGGAGGAGGTCTATTTGCTCACGGCTTCATTCTGTGGAAACACTGGCCTATCAGTTCTTTCATTAAGAAGAAACACCCCTAAACCCCCTTAGCTGAAATAGATTTAACATGTACATATTGTAGCCATCATCAACTGCGAGTGTTTTTGCTTTAGGAATTTTATGGGTTTCGCTAAAGTTCTAAAATATGGGTGAGCTCTCGCTTGTAAATGCATATCTGATGGTGAAGTTTGTAACATTGTGTTAGTGGAGAAGTCAAACATATTTAGGTTCCCCTTCCTTCTCCTCTAATAGTGTTCTTGCTCCTATACTATTACAAGGAGAAGCCTAAGTAGTAATTTTGCCTTGTCTCATTTGTTGGTAATTTTGAACATTGAGGTATTTGTCATCTTCTATTGTCCTCTTAATGCAGGCTGGAACGAGAAATATTGATATAGAGTTGACCACATTATCAAGTACCCAACATGTTGAAATGAACCCGAGTGATGCAGGCTTTCAGGACCGTTATGTTGTTTAGGAGATTATTAAAGAAATGGCCAAAAACAGACCAATAGACATGAAAGGGAAAAAGGGATTCAAAGGTGATATTTCTCTACCAAATCTTAGTATTTCTCATCTCTTGGCACTTCCTATATGATATCATTGGCAATCCTGTTAGTCTAAGGTGAGCCTTACGATAGCTCATTGCACTCCAGAATTTTGTTCGGCTTCTAAGAGCGATATATGCCATATAAGCTGTATATAAGTTGATGAGAAGTTTTGCCTAGATAGAAGATGATATATGCAATTCTCATTTGTTGCAATTGAAATTTAAGGCTGTCACATTGATATTAATTGTGAGTAAGGGGCTTTTAATCATGTTGTTTGTCTTTGATGATTTTATGGCTTCTTAAAGGAGCTGAAAAAAGAGACTTTTCAGTTCCAATCTAGGAATGAGTGGTTTAATGATGTCTGGCATTATTCGAGTGTTTTGAGTTGAACAAAATAAAATTGACTATATAAAATTTAGTTTGATTGAAATATAAAGCAAACATAACTTTCAAGAAGTTTTTCTCTGATGGATTATGTGGAATTCTCGAAGTCTCTGGTATTTTTTAGTATTATATGGGACATAGTGTTTGCCTCTATTGCATGACTTGGAATCTTTCTTAAAAATGCCTGTACTTACTGAAACTTATGGAGTTCTAGTTCCAATATTTGTTCCCTTGGGTGTAATCATATATTTAATGACCTTGTTCTTTTCGGAGATTAACATGCTCTATAAGGATGAACTGAAGCCTAAATTATAAGATATAATTTTTTATCATGTGGTAGTTCTGGTGCTTAATGAGGTTGACAAACTCTCAAGAGAAGCTCAACATTCTCTAAGGAGGACGATGGAGAAGTATAGTGCATCATGCCGACTGATCCTTTGCTGCAACAGCCCATCAAAAGTTACTGAAGCCATTCGTTCTCGCTGTTTGAATATACGTATAAATGCACCACGAGAAGATCAGGTTAGGGGCTTTTTTAGTGCTTTTAGTATGTAGATAATTCTTTTTGTTCAGCAGTACAAAAGATAAGTGGATAGAGTTGATGTCTTAGTATTTAATATGGAGTCCTTTCTGAAAGAGGGAATTGTTATAGACCCTGTGACATGGATGTGGATCCTATCGGGATCTGTTTTTTTATTCTTTGGGTTGGCAACTAATAGGTGCGGTTAATCCTTTTATATCAAACATCAGACATCAGATGGTAGGATTGAGTCATATGCTTGCAGGTGATTGAGACTTTTAGTCACTGCCTATCCATTTTCTTCTTGTGCATCCTGCATTCGTACCGTATGCTTCTTTTTGCACATGATGCAATTCTCTATTTAACAAAATCACATAGTATAATGCATCAGAACATCTTCTGTTGTGACAATAGAGGAACGCTCATACTAAAAGCGCATGAATGATAGACTGTTGTTCTTGAGAAGGTTTTTCATAATGCGTTGACATTTGTAGTTTAGGTTGCACACTTCTATCTTGTGAGGCCATATTTCGAGTTGAGAATGCTGGTAGCATTGCATCACTTCTAGGTTTATTTTTCTCTTCCAACTTACTGCATACATCATTGATTCTGCTTATATACTGCCCATCTGAAATATTTTTTCAAGTGAGATTGTCTGCCACTACATTATCTGCCTGATTGTTGTACGGACATTGTAAATATATGGACTCTTATATATTCAAATTTTCTGTCAGATTGTTAAGGTATTAGAATTTATTGCGAAGAAGGAAAATCTGCAACTTCCTACTGGATTTGCTACTCGTGTTGCAGAAAAATCAAATCGCAATTTAAGAAGAGCGATACTTTCCTTTGAGACTTGTCGAGTACAGCAGTAAGATCTTAGGACTGTTGCTCAATTGCAGTGCCTTGGAGATTATTCTGGTTCATCTATTCATGCTCGATTCTTTTGGCCATATTTGGAGCAACACTAACTAATAGTTCTTTCTGTTGTAACAATGGATTTAGGTACCCTTTCACCATAAACCAAGCAATATCTCCGATGGATTGGGAGGAGTGCGTTTCTGAGATAGTATCTGACATTATGAAGGAATAGAGCCCAAAAAGGTTTAAAGTGTTTGGCATTCTACTTTTATGAGGTTTTTCATGTGTTGCTCGAAGTCAACCTTTAGCATTCCTTAGGGTTTTATCTTTCAAATGCCTCTACTCAATATAGCAAATTGAAAAGAATCTCTCTTGTGTATGTAGTGATCTGATGTTAGTTGTTAATTTTAAGAATTCCTTAACTTATATAACGAGTAAAATGTCCAGAAGTCTTTGGATAACTTTGGGTGCATATGCTGCGCTGCATCAGGACTTAGAATATCATTTCATGATGCAGACAATATAATCTCTTTTATGTTCTTACTTGTGTGTATGTATCTCTGTGCATGTGTGTGGAGCTTTGCCCACTGCATTTCATGGAAATATGCTTGTCATGATGGAAATGAGCTGTGGCTAAACACCTGCTGTTCTTATTCTTTAGGCTATTCCAGGTTAGAGGGAAACTTTATGAGCTGCTCATCAACTGCATTCCTCCAGAAATCCTTCTGAAGGTAAAAGTGCACTTCTCAAATCATTTGTGTCTTCACCATGTTATATCTACTCCTGTTTCCTTGCAGAGGCTGCTGCATGATTTACTGAGAAAACTGGATGCAGAATTAAAGCATGAGGTCTACCACTGGGCAGCCTACTATGTAAGTCTTCATAAATTCAACTTTATGTTGGGCCAGCCTAATTGGAGTCACTTTGCTTAAGTCTTCTAATTTTGTGATTGCCATCTAAAGAATATAATGCTGGGATAATGTAATAAAGATATTAAAGATATACTAGTGTTTCTTGCTTCCAAATTTTGGTAATCCTTCATTCCATCATCCATGAACAGGAGCATAGGATGAGGCTCGGGCAGAAGGCCATATTCCATCTTGAAGGTATGCCTTTCTTTGTCAAAGTATCACAAAACTAAGTCGCTTTCTTCTTTTACTTTGCTTTGGGAGCTTTTCTCTCCATGGTGGCTGGCTGAGTTTGGGGCTTGCTTGGGTGTCTTCTCTGTGATTGCATGAACGGCATGAAAAGATGAGTAAAAATTCAAATTTCGACGCAAAAATGGAGGACTATAATCCAATTGGTGTTTTTTGCTTGTTCAGAGGGGAATGCATTGCCTTCTGATTAATACACTCTACTCTCGTGCAGCATTTATAGCCAAGTTCATGAGCATATATAAAGCTTTTCTGATTGCAACTTTTGGCTGAGGATGTTTGGGTTCTGCAACAATGGATTCTGCTATTGAACAGAGGGGAGACAAGTGTAGATTGATTTTGGCTTTTTATGGGCTTCAATTCAGAGTTTGGCAAACAATTGCCAGGATGCAGAGTCGTGATGGAGACATTTGCAAATTTTAGTTCTCAGGAGCGCCTGCTCTCGTGTTTAAGGTCTCTCTCTTTTTATCATATTGTCATCTTTTTGACTAGTTCAAGCTTTGTGCAGAAATCCCTATGAACATCCTATCTTCCTTGTCTTATTGATAAATTGTGCTTGATCACCTTCTGGCCATTGGGAAGAGTGGCCATAGAGCCTGTCCAGAAAGCTTCAATGAATGGTTTTTTAACTGCCACATTGACATTAAGCGTGGTACAATGTTGAGATTATGTGCTTGGTTCTGCAATGTCCTCGGCATCACTCTCGTCGAAGAAGAAGTCGCTGAGTTCACATTGCCATAGTCAAAGGGCAAATCTGGATCACTTGACCCTCGACCTCCTCGACCCATAGTAGCTCCAGTGAGTGGCGGCCGAAGGGCACATCTGGGTTGCTTGACCCTTGACCTCCTCAACCCATTACAGCTTCAGCGGGCGGCTTGATGACACGTGCAACCCTCGATCTCAACCTCGACGAGGACCTTTCTGGCGAGGTTGCGCGACATGGAGTTCGGACGGCCGCAGTGGAGGGCAAATCTGGGTCACTTGACCCTCAACCTCCTCAACCCATAGTAACTCCGGCAAGTAGCTCGATGACACGTGCAACCCTCGATCTCAACCCTAATGATAGGCGACCTCAACCACGACCTCTCCTAAATGATGAACCAGCAAGCCCAAGGAAAAAGATACAGTACTTTTTTTAGGGTATTAGCGAATGCGCAATTATTAGTGAGGGCAATATTAAAAAAAAAAAAAAGATCATTAAATCCTCAGAATAGCTTTATAAATACTGAAAATCCAAAGTAGGTTTCTAACTATCTTAAACTTTTAGTTTTGAATGCTCGCATTGTGCTGATGGGGTTTTAAAAGCACTTGCCAAATGCCTCATTTTTCCCATTATTTCCGATTTGTGGTGCATACATGGGAATACCAGTTTGTGAGAGATTAGTTGAGCATATCACTTATTAAAAGAGAAGCGCATGAATTGCATTTTAGCTCTTTAAAACTTTTACAACATAGCTCACAAGTCACATAGTAAAACTTACATCTCTCATCTTTTATTTGCACAAATTTATTAATCACAATTAAATGGTAAAAGGACATAATTACCGGACCAACATGCAGATTAATGAACAAGGGGGCAGTTAGTTGCTTCTTTTCCATGGAAAAGGTTTCCTACTTCGAGATCCCTCTCTCCAAGGCTTGAATTCAAACCTTCACTCGTCTTGTTTCACGTATAATTTTTCATAGCAAAAAGCACTACGGGAGTAATTCCATGTGACCTCGTCAACTATGAGTGGTCGCTTTACCCTTTCCAAAATTCAATTTGTATTTTACAATCATCTACAGTGCGGCGGAGATCCTTCTCATCAAGCCATCATAACAGATACAAAAAGAACAACGTTGCCGAACACGATAGCATTCAAGGACAGCAAGGTACCTGGAAAGGCTCCTAATCATAATGCAAGTTCAGTGAGAACTGAGGATACAACAATGTGAGGGAATGAAGAATACATATAATTACATTACTCAAAGAATAAGTTTATAGATATTTACATGCCTAAGTTTCGTGGAACATTTGTTCTGCGATCTACTACACAAACATGACTCCTACGAGTCTCTACAGAAACGTTGATTGAATTTCATGCATAGAATACAACAGAAAGACACACGAACTGCCCAGAGGAATTTGACCTCACAAGCTTTATCACATATGGTATTCTACCCCCAGAAGATTTAAGCCAATGAGCCTCTAGAACTACGGTAAATTTCCTCAGCATGATCTGCTGGCACATACACGGCATCAAGTAACGAGCTGTGAGTCCGTCCATAGAACACATACACGAGCACCCCAACTATCAGCCATATAGAGACACGAGCCCACGTAGCAGCCCTGTTGTTTCAAAGATGAAAGAGGCACATCCATACGATCAAGGTCATGAAAGGAGAAAAATGACAACACAGAGACTGCTTCTAATGAGATATTACAAATTATGCGCAACCTTGACTTTATTAGGTCATCTAATTAATACCCCAAAAAATTAAAGCTTCAATCCAATGGTAAAATAACGCAGACAAGGTTGACAAAGTTCACACTATAAGCATGTTGTGGATTAAAAGACTCACCCGAGATTAATCAGCAGATAAAGGTTGATCAGAATGCAGGTAATAGGCAAAAGAGGAACAAATGGGCAGGTGAAACCTGAAATAATATCGAGTTAATGTGATTAGTACCATCAAAATTCTGTGTCCACTTGGCAACCAAACCTCAGGTATAGAGAAAATAAACGGGACTAGATTGTGACACCATTAAACACCACTGAGGAAATGATGATGCATCTTCGTTTAACCAAAGAAATTTCAAATGAGACAAAAATGAACCCATTATTCTCCAACCTTTAATTATAAGATGTCACAGGTAAAGCAAAATTGCAAATGCTGAAAATTATTAGTATTAAGTTGGGAGTGCACGAGGACAATAAAATTGTGATTTTGGTATCGACTCAAATTGATTTTCCTCTTTCAATCAGATTTCACTTTCCAGTCCTTACATCACGCTGCACGAGAATCCAACCTAAGGAAAAGCACTTCTAGCACAACCTACATGTAAATAAAGGATTATGCCTGACAAGTTACCATTCAAGTTTCTACTCACACAGATGCCATTGAGATGCAACCAAAAAGGACAAGAAGATGCAGGAGAAAATAACACTTGGAAAAGAATCTAACATACTTGCTAAACTGTACTCAGCACAACAGATAACATACCTCCTGCATGGCCAAACTTGTGCCTCCTCTCATCTTGATCGATGCAATTCAGCACAATGAGACCAGACAAAAGGAAAGTGCCGCCAACACCACACATGGAGAAGCGAAGAAAGCTGAGAAGGAAAGTGACAGAATTAAGAAGGTAATCAGATATAGAGAGAGAGAGAGAGAGAGAGAGAGAGAGAGAGAGAGAGAGAGAGAGAGAGAGAGGCAGAATCTATATATTGTAGAAAAATTCGTTTTATAATTTTTTTTTGATAAAATTTGAGCATCAAAATCTGCTGTCTTCAGTGCGTGGGGCTTTAAGTGAAGACAAATTTTTTATCCCATTTACACCGCCTGGCCTCACACTTGAGGCCGAGCCATATATTACTTAAACTCCTTATTTCATAATACAGATTAAGCATAAGAGAGCTCCTTTGGAATTAGAAAAAAAGTGACATCCCACAAGTGTCTGCAAGCATTTTTTCCATATACCCACCTGGGAAGTCCCAAACTTGAAGCTGCATAAGTGAGAATAAAAGCCCCAATGCACGTGAACATTATAGTCCAGCCAGCAATTTTTTGCCTGTTCTTTTCTGTCAAGATGTCGGCATGGAGAGATGGAGCTAATAGATGAGGCTTGGGACAAAGTGGTAGAAACAAGGCATTAAAATTTTTGTGGTTCTGAGGTAACTAAATGTCTGATAGAACCACCTTCAATGTACAATCACCCTACTTCACCTCATCATGCAAGAGTATAACATTGCATATGAAATAGCAATACCTTGCACTTTTTCTACGAGAATAGGATAGTCAATTGATGCGTCCTTTTTGCCTAATAAAGGCTGAGTACTGTCCTTAGATGAGCCACCAGAAACTTGAGAAATTTATCCACTGCTCTCTTGTGCATCACTATAAGCATCAATTGACTCCTGAAGAGATGATGGAAGGGGCATCATGTCTGGGGGGACATATCTAAGAATCAGCACAGAAATTGCTACCATGGTAAAGGCAAGAAGAGTACCCACACTGACCTGCAAAGAGAAAAGCTCATCTCAGTAGCATGTAATGCTATTTCAATTTAACCTTTAGAATCTATTACCCATTAATGAAATACAATATCTGAAAATTCAAGGATGTAGCAGAGAAAAGCCAACAAATAATACAGATTGATCACAATCTTCATTGTCTTCCTTTATTGATATCCAAACTCAAAAGTCTCATTGATCAGGCATCCTCATCTAGTTCATTCTTTGTTTCTACTTTAATTAATTATGCTTTTGTAGCATGTGATAAGTTCCATCAGTGGTCCAAGTTGGCCTGTTTTCAGAAAGCAGCCAGTGCTATAGGTATAACAGAGAGCACCACTTTCTTCATAACGAGGCAAGGTTACCATAAATAAACTGACTAAAAGGGTAATATACAGGAAAACTCATCAGATTACAGACACTAGTAGTAATTTACATTTTCTGCTGTAAACTATGACATTGTCTCTGAATTCCTTTTTCCTCGACAGAGTACACCAAAATCAACTTTGGCAAAGGATCTTCAGATTATCACCACCATAGCTTAAGATTGAACTTATAAATTATTATGTACATATATATCGACATTATCAAGGCAAAAGTAAATACTCAATTTTTGGCTAAACTCAAGCACACTCACCATGCCAGCCAACTGCAACACATCCATGAAGAATGCCAGTGTTGCTGACCCAAGACCAGTCACGATAGTGCTCTTGATAGGAACTTGGGTGCGCTTGTTTATATCTGAAAAGAAAGCAGGCAGGAGTCCATCTCTCGCCATTGCCATGAGAATCCGAGGCCGAAAGAAAATCACCGATTTAGAAGGTTAAAGATTAGTGAAAGTAATACATAAAATGTGAAAACAAACAAGCACCAGGACTTCATTAAGCGGGTATGACATAAAGTTAGCATCCAAATACAGGTAACATGTTTTCCTGTTGGTGGTAATCATATGATACAGAGATAACCAGTTGCCTAAAGGAAGTATCAATCTTTTAAGCATGATACCTTTTTACCAAAACTGATACTTCTATACGAATCTACAGCCATAAAATTATGATGAATGCCCAGAAGAGGGGACAATTCAAAATTTAACCTTAGATACAATTTTTCTTCTATGGTCCCCAATCAAGCTATCATTAAGAATCCTGTGTTAAGGAGAAACGACGAGCAAAGCGGTTTTTGGGCAAAATGACGACTCTCTCCATCCATGCTCTTGAAAAATAAGAAATTGTGAACCACAAGATCCTGTCTAATGACACTCCCAATCTCAATGCATTAGTTATAGCTTAAAAAACATGCGTCAGATGCGGAAAGAAAAGAAAAGGACTTTCTTTTTAGGGGGGATTACTCCAAAAAATCAATTAAAGAAAAAAGTAAAGAGTAGATCATATAAACCATCTTGGCAAGAATAAAAAAAAAAAAAAAAGGCAATTGCAGAAAAGGTCCAAAGCACATCATCTGTCTACCTGAGGAAGAATGGAGCCCATCAGTGTAGAGCAAAGGGCAGTTACAGCTCCAGCTGTGATTATGTACCTGCAACGAAGCAAGCATAATGAACAAAAATCTGGGCGCATGTCTGGCATCCCCAACAAAGGAGAAGCTGCCATAAGCACTTTAATGCAAATTATACACCTACGCTGCCCAATGCATCCCATGGCTTGCAAATGCGAAGGAGATGGGGGTGTGAGGGTCCATTGCAAAATAAGGTACTAGACCCACAACCACTACAGATACCATCATGTATAGCACACAACATATTGATAATGCAGCAGCTATACCCAGAGGCAAATCACGTTGTGGGTTCTTCACCTGTCACAAAAGTAACATAGGATGACTATATTTTGGACTTGAAAGGGACAAGAATAAAACAAAAGGCAGAATTCCATGAGAGGGCAAAAAGATAGAGCAGCGAAGATCTGTACCTCTTCAGCTGTGCTGGCAACTGAGTCAAAACCAATATATGCAAAGAATACGGTTGCAGAGCCCGCAAGCATCCCGTCAACCCCAAAGGGGAAGTATCTGTAGAGACACTAATTACATGTAGGAACTTACTTTGCAAGATGTCTATAAGGGAATATAAAGGAAGTGTTTTAGTACCCAGTAGGAAGTTCATAACTAGGCTACCCAGTCTTGAAACCTAGATAAGTGCCAGCTGATATGACAAAAATCATAGCACACACATTAGCTGTTGTGACGATACCTTGAGCCAGCGTACTCTGCAAGAATACGTTCAGTCAATTATAGCTCATAAAGGCATTTTGGCATCAAAATAATCTGAAATAGGGATTACCTCCTTTATTCCCACACGTAACAGCCCAGTAACAATGATTACTAGAACTGCAGCACATGGATCTACCACTATATCAAGCCCAGGGATGTACTGCCGAGCTAAAAATACAGGAAGACTGTCCGCTCCTCCAAAGAGCAGAGCCTAGAAAAAGTTGATCTTAAAGTCAAATGTAAAAGCACTGATATTTAAAAAATAATAATCCAACAAATCTTTCCTTATGGAAGTACTCAGCACTTAGCAAAAACAATGCTGGCATGTATTAAAATCCATCAAGATACCAAAGTCACAAAATCTTAGTCAGCAGAAACGCTGTCTAAACTATGAACTAAAAAGGAAACAATGCTACACAATCTGAACTTGCTAGGAAATCTTGAAAAACTTATTGATTTATGACAAATCCTGACCAGGTTAGGAGATATGCCACGAGCTACGGCTAAGCCACCAATTGTGTATTCCAGTATCAGTGCCCAACCAATCAGCCAAGCAACACGGTCAAGCAAAGGGCCATGTCATGATTATGGTTTGAAAAAACAATAGAACTCTCAAAAAGGTGGACGCAAGTCTATTTGTCTATTTCAATTTCAACCAACATAGTCAAAGCCAACTCATACAAACGCAAGCAGTCGAGATTAAAAGCACAAAATGTTGATCATCATAATTCAGGAAAGATGAAAAGAGAAATCACTATTCAAGCACAGCCTCAATTACAGATTGTCCCTGACTTGAATAATTCTTATAAAAGTTCTACAAAGTATTACCCTTCTCCAACACATATCAAACTGACAAGAAGAAAAGACAAAACCTTATTTAATCAATAGCAAAGGGTCAGGAAGCATCAGCAGCACAACATAATTAAAGCAGATGAATAGAAAAGCCACCTATCACAAGAAAACAAAGATCAATCTGTTAATTTAATATCATAAGCAGTTTATTGCAACTCAGCCTGCCCAGTTGCCACTTAGCATCAACACATTTACCCAGTATAGATTCTTTAGACACAACCGCTGTACTCAATATCCATGACTATCGGACTAAAATGTTAGCCCAAGTACGAGAGAGGCAAACACATACGAAACATAGATCTTCCCGGTCTTGTAGCACTCCTTACACTTGGCCAATGCCTCTGCAACAAACCGTGGCCCAAGAGCTGAACCTCTGATTCCAACTGAAAGTACTTGAGTAAAGCGATCCACGGGAGAAGTAGGAGGGGGCTTAATCTGCAAATTAAGCGTCAAACATAATCAAGTCAATCAATCCGTCTGTTGGTCTGTTTTTGGCCATTTCTTTAATAATCTCCTGAACAACATAACGGTCCTAAAAGCCTGCATCACTCGGGTTCATTTCAACATGATGGGTACTTGATAATGTGGTCAACTCTATATCAATATTCCTCGTTCCAGCCTGCATTAAGAGGACAATAGAAGATGACAAATACCTCAATGTTCAAAATTACCAACAAATGAGACAAGGCAAAATTACTACTTAGGCTTCTCCTTGTAATAGTATAGGAGCAAGAACACTATTAGAGGAGAAGGAAGGGGAACCTAAATATGTTTGACTTCTCCACTAACACAATGTTACAAACTTCACCATCAGGATATGCATTTACAAGCGAGAGCTCACCCATATTTCAGAACTTTAGCGAAACCCATAAAATTCCTAAAGCAAAAACACTCGTTGATTGATGATGGCTACAATATGTACATGTTAAATCTATTTCAGCTAAGGGGTTTAGGGGTGTTTCTTCTTAATGAAAGAACCGATAGGCCAGTGTTTCCATAGAATGAAGCCGTGAGCAAACAGACCTCCTCCGGACAATTCCTAGAGACCACTCACACGAGAAAAACAAGTAACATATAACAATTTCCACAACTACAAACCCAACCTGTCGACTAAGTTACAGGTTGGCAGCCCCTACTTTTCCAATCCTACCCTAAGTATGAGGCAATTCCAATCCAATCCAGCTGAAGTACGAGGCTATTCTAACCCCGGCACTTAAAAGTAATTCCTTCATAAGGAAACCAAACAATTGCATCGCAGGATTCTAATTAGCAATCCGAATTTTACAGCCGAATAGACAAAGGAAGCATGCAAAGTTCACAAAAGGTGTCTCGCACTCACGTTAATTTTCCAAGTCTTATTCTCCACCTTGACCTTCAAAAATATCACAACAAAAATGTTCAATTCACTGATAAGAAAAATAATAGCGGAACGAGACCATATTTCACCAGAAGTCAGAACTTTCACATCCGGACGACCTCCCATGCCGCAACAAAACACGACGTGAGGCGATCGGAAGGATTCGAACCTTCTCGGAGCTGGACCCGAACATCTGCCTCAGGAGGGCCATGATTAGGGTTTTCTTGCTGGAGCCGGAGGGGCCGTAGAAGAGCAGACGGGGACAGTCCTGCTTCGACACCTTCGCGGCACGCAACAACAATGGAGATCGGAGCTATTAGCGACATTGACGATTGTTCGAAGCTCAGAAACAAGAAGAGCACCGAAAATTTTAGGAGGAGCGGAGGGATCGGGAAGTACCAGCTTCTTGAGATTCTGAGCACAGCATCCGATGTGCACATGATGACGTTCGCGATGGCGCCCTTCCCCAGCTCCTCCATCGCCTTGAACGCGGCCTGGAACCGAGACTCTATCTCCTCCACGAACTCGTCCGTGAACCTGATTCGGCTCACGCCCAAGGAAAAGCCCTAGCTCCGGTCGGTGTAGCCGATCCGCGTCCCTCGTCCACGGCGGCGGGAATCCCTCTCCAACCCTCTTGCCCGCGCCTCTCCTTCTTCGCCGCGCCGTCGGGCTTGCCTGCCTAGGTCTGGGACAACACCCGGTCGACAATGGGGAGCCTGGCGCCGCTCGAGAACGAAACCGAGGCCGCCTCCCTCCTGTCGGAGTTCGGCGGCGTCTTCGGCCTGAGGGAGGGGGAGGACGAGTAGATGCCAGAGACGGAGGACGCCATCGGCGGCGGCGGCTCGAAGTCGGAGTTGATGATGAGTTCGTCGGAGGGAGGCAATCGGACGGAGGCCCAGAAGTTGCCGAGAGAGACCAACGTGAGCACAAACCTTATGCTCGATCTCCGCGTTGGAAACAGTGGGAGGCAAAGGCGGTCGGGAACCAGCTGCGACTAGCGGGGCTCTTGGAGGAGGCGATGCGCCAGAGGTAGATGACCGACGAGGCGGAGGCGTAGGCGGAAGCGGAGGGGGTGGGATGCGCTGAGAAGGAAGTGCAGCTCGTTCTCTGTCTGCTCTTCGACGAAGAGAGAGAGACAAAACCCAAAAAATTCAAGTGAGGAGAGAGAAAATTTAAGCGGGAGCAGAGCGCATTTATTGGCTTCTGATCCGTCCTTTCTTCTATTAGTCAGCCGAGCCGAGCCAAGCCACCAGCCATTTATTTCGGAGAGAGTGAGAAGAGAGAGGAGAGAGACAGAAGCGCAGGAGAGAAGGACTTGGGGTGTCAGAATGGTGGGCCCAGGAGAGCTTTTGAACGTCTGACGCCTTGGCTTATGTGGAGTCACGTGTCGATCGTTGAGTGATTTTACCCCACGCCTATGTGGAGGGTAAGACCCACCCAATATTTTCTCGATATTTTCTCCGGCAATTCGTCGATGCCTGTTGCAGCGTTGACCTTGCGTCATTTCATGGCGGTAACATACCAAATCGTTGCAGGATGCCATCAGCGATTTGACGGATACGAGTCAGTCGCAAAATTGAACATCTTAGGTTAGCCCTTTTTTTGGGAGTGTAATACTCTGCTCCGTGATCTAGCTCTCGCCTATCATGAAATTCTTGTGACGAAATTCCTATACGCGAGTAAGACAAGAACAACTGCGGTTTGCTGAAAAGTAGTCATTGGATCACCCATTTTAGTTCTCTGTTCTATTTCTTTTTCCAGGTTTATTGCGAAGCAGTTCTAACATTCTTTTTCTTCAGGTTGTATCTTCCCAGATTAAACTCTAAATGCGATCCCGATTCATTCTGGATTTGGCTCTTGACATATGCTCTGTTTTGCCGTCTTTTCATTGTATTGCCTTACCGGATCATCACTAAGCCATTGCCGCCAACGAGATTCACCGTTTCATTGGTCCATAAGGTTGTGTTTTAAAAATTGGTTGGCGAGTGATGCGTTTGTGTGCAATGCGGTGGTGTCAAAAGTGTGGATGATGCCATTGTGTGGGAAGATGCGCAGAAGGTCTTCGATGAAATGTCCGATAGAGGGATCTGTAATGTTGCTGTGCTGAATTCGATTAGGCTCTGCAGGGATCGAAGGAATGTGCTTCTCTCGTTCAGAGAATTTCATCTTTAAGGAATTAGCTAAGTCAAGTATCTCTCAGTTCAATTGCTTGCTATTACACTTTCGGAGCTCATTTTTCATGTATTCTGGTCTCTATCCATTTTTTTTTTTTTCATGTTTCTTGTCCAGATTAAGTTTGTCGCTGATCTCTTCAATTGCGGGGCTGGAATCTGGCCAGTCGTGTTGGTGATGGTTGGTGCCGTATGTTCAGGTACGATTTTTCTCAAGTTCTAAATTCAGATCTAAGCGTTGGTGTCATGCTAAACCCAAAGGATATGTGCTTTATACCTTATTGGTTCAGTGTGCTTTATGCCTTGACGTGCTTCCCGAGAAATTGGAAGTTCATTTTTTGAACAGAGATGTTGGTATTGCCAAATTGCTGTTTCTATGTTTGTACTGCACTTTCGATGTCAATGGGGCAAGTCTTCGCCTCGCATATAAAAAGAACTTGCCAGGTTGCACGAACAAATTTGTGCAGAAGGATTGCGATCTGTTTATACTTTGCATATTAATAAGACATTTGAAGAGATGAAACTAACTCGTGGATCTCATGTTTGCTAAATTCAGGAATGAAACTACCTTTTATTCAAAAGAAAGTCAGAAGTGCCAAATTGAATGAGGTCAGCATATGACACTGAAAATTTGGATGTATTACATTGAGATGTCGAAGTAACTGAAAAGACAAATACAGGAAGATGTCTATGACACTAGAGGGGCTTACCGTGAGCTCAAATGGCCAAAATGCCGAAACTACTTGCAAATGCAGGATGTAACCAATGTAAAAGAGACCAGGTGAGCTTGGACACCTAGCTTCTGTCCCTCTAGGAAGCTCTATTTACATAAGGATCTTCATTCAACGACCTAAATCTCAAGGAAACAAGGGTTCATATTATCTCAGCTCAGAGGTCTCCACTGATTTAATTAATGCTTTTAGCCTTTCTTAACCAGCAGCTCAAATTTTCGACTTTCAATGCTAGCTTCTGAGCAGCAAGAGCTTGAGCCTCAATGGGGATCCCACAAAATTGTAGTTTCAGCAAGTAACGAGGTCACGACATATGGGTCCATGTTTGAGGCAGGATGCCTGTCTTCCAAGTAATCTATATATCATTTTAAGCTGTTAACTAACTGAGCAAGGAAGGTGAACTTCGTATGTTTTATTGATTTTAAGAAATAGTGAAGCATTCAAAAAAGTTTTTGAGTTACTAAAAGTAGTGAAATGTCCAAGTCTCAACTTCTGTTTAGGAAGCAAAACGGTAGCAATGCTTTATTAGTGCAAAAAGCAAAAATTCCTTGCGTAGCAGTAATCATAGAATGATAGAATCAGCTGAGACCGAAAAGGAGAAAGCATACTTGTATATATTCTTTCCTTATGGTAGTGTTTCTGGAATCATCTATTAAAGTTGGTTGATATTCATACAGAGCATGGAAGGGAACTGGTATGGTCATCAATATAGTACCTTTTTCTTGCTTCTAAGTGTCATGGACGACATAGGTGTAGCAACCACGATTGGCAACTCCCTGCATAACAATTCAAGTAATCCAGGCATCACAACAAAATTTGAGTTCATTAAAAGGGCAATCTTTGAATTTTACTAGCATTGGTACGCTTCTTTTGAGCATTACCCAAGAAAATGTGTCGATGTCAGGTCGATGTCAGCTATTTTAGGCTTTCTTGTCAACTTTCTCCCATTTCCTTCTCCACAGTCGCTAATGTGCTCCTCGTGGCAAAGTGAGATTCAGAGTTGTCTTCTTTCTCACTTCAGAGCCTCCCTCTTCTCTCATGCCTTTTGCATTGCAAAAGAGTCTGGGAACACTCTTAAGTCTTCCATTGAGCAAAAATACTAAACCAAGTCCATGGTGTGAACCCATAGTTAGTGTGGCATCCTAACCATTCCAGTCATCCTGAGAAGGAAGAGAATGCCTTTTTTTAATCAACTTTGGGTTTATATATTGCGTAATGGTGACGGTGAAGTTAGCTACCTCTATCGGCTTTAAGTCTAACCTGAGGACAGCACCAACTTGCTCAATAATTCTCCATTATATGAGCAACAAAAACAATCAAGTACTTGAATATTGTAGAATATGTCTATGTACACTTCTTATATTTGCTGTTAATGGCATTCGATTATTTTCTTAAGGAAGTAATTAAAATTCCACCTCAAGAAGGCATGTCGAACACCATGTGCGATCTCTCGCTTCAATTCCCACTCTTGGTCCCACTTAGTATTCTTACTGCACCCTAGAAGTCAGTGTTGATGGCAACAGTTCTGTGCTTTCTTTTTCTCCTTTTCAAAACAGGCAAGATGGAGGTCATAAATTACCTGGCCTAGCATCACCTCTCCATCGGTGCCACTGATGTCAATACTGGCATATAAGCAAGCCTTGGAGTGAGCATTGAATATGTCTCGGCCAAATAACTTATCAGCCCCAACACCACGGCATCTAAATGAACATAAAACCTTGTATCACAATACAAACTTTCTCATCAACTCAGCCTATAATCCAGCAATACATAGGGAAATTCATTGTGAAAACAATTTTTCACGAGGGGCCTTAGATATCCTCCATCAGTCTAATCCAATGGCTATTGAACATTTGTGACAGTAGGGTGTTTTCTTGCTCAATCCCATAATTAATGTGAACATTTAGCCAAAAGTCATGAACTTGTCCATTTCAAAACTTTCTAATTCATGATAGAAAACTCATGTTATTGATCTCCTACCATGGAACTTCATTTATAACCATTGGCTGCGTTTGGCAGTCGGGATAAAATTCGGGATAGGATATAATTTATCCTATCCTATGTTTGATGCTCACTTAGGACATGATAAAGTCGGATATAAGGGGAATATAGGTAGGATAAAATTATCCCATGGGAGAAGTGGGATAAAGGTGGATAGGATTTTTAATGTCTATAATAGGAATGTTATTTTCTCGAATAACAAACTTATTAAGTTAACAAAATTGAAATTATATTTCAATATAAATAATATTTGAATTCTAATTTAAGAAATTAAAAATTAAAAATTTATTTTTAATTAATCTTATTTTAATTTATATATTCAACTTTAATTCTATCTTATATAATAAACATCAATCTAATAAATTAAATATTTATATTTATTATATATTTTAGGTATGTTAGTACAGTTTACTATTTGATAAAATTTTATTAAAGAATGATGAAAGGGGAAAAAATAATAATATAAAAAAGAGGAAAACTAAAATAATAATAATAAATTAAGGAATGGTGTTACAAGATATTTTCACTATCTCCGTTCATGAACAATTAGGTTCATTTATAATGACATACCATTTATATAAAAAAAAAAATGTACATGATATGATGTGAATATATCCAACTTTAATACCGAGATTCAAATGACAATGGACATGATATAAAAAAATCTAGGATTCCATATCCTATCCTATCTGGTCCTATTCTGATTAAAAATCTGGCCGACCAAACGTAGCCATTGGGTTACAGAAAATTTCAGCAACCTTGGCATATTTGTTTATTAGGATTGGCTCGGAATCACAAATAACCTACACATGAACAATAATTTTCAGTAAACTAATTGAAATGTCCTTTCTCGTTTGGTCAACCTATTCAAATGATCGATGGATGAATATTTTTTGACAATATAATTCTTGTTTTGTGGATGATTACCAAGATATTGTTGTCACCTCAGAAAGGATACTTGAAAAGGGCTATTAAAAAGTTTAGAACTTGATGGAATGATATGAAGGTAAATATGGTGAGATGGTTTTAGGTCTATGTCATCTTACTTTAAGGTCACTTCACCATCATCCCCTGGAGCTTGGCTAGCACTTGATCCATCGTAGTTCCACTGGGGAAGTGGGGAGGGGTGCTCAATAGGTCTAGGGATCGTGGGATTATTCAGGAATCAATAGATCAGTAGCATATAGCATGTAAAGAGTAAAAGACTACATATTTTATCATCACCATTCATACCCTTGATTTGCTTGAAGATCTATGTCAAAACCTCCAATACTATCTCGTAGTTAGACTAACATCAAAATGCGAAACAAGATTTGCTAATGTAGAAATTCAAGGGGGAAAAAGAGAGAAAGGTGTCACTTGTTGAATGTGCATAAAACATATTATCACTTGTTCGATGGTCCATTGAAGAAAGATGCAAACTTATTATTTTAATACAGAATAGTTCAAGTATTTTTCACCTTTTTGTGCACCGCATTTAAAGGTTTCAGGCATTAAAACATACCAATTATAATATCAATTATCATACCGGTGTATAACATGATATCCAAGTTGAGAAGACTCTCGAGCTCATGGTAGTATTGTTCTTGGACTTTAAAGTATACACCCAGAACTTAGGAAAACTCTTGGTGTTTCCACGCTTCTTCTATTTAGCAAGAGAGAAATCCATGGGTTTCATGTCATGGGACTGGCGGTCAGGGAGTCATCAGTGCCAAAATCTATGCCATTTTTGCTTGGTCTAAAAAATAAAGCTCTGTGAGTAATAGACATATCTCTTGAAACGAAAAACCTCAAACTTAATCTCATGGAAGATACTTCAAATGACGGGCTCTATTGGTATGACTTGGCCTTGGAGTATGCATGCGAGTTTAGTTTTGAAAGATAAAAAGAATGGATTGGATACTTCGAATCAAGTGCCAGCACCAAAAAGTAGAAAACCGCTTTTCAAAGACTAGTATCAAGTAGGAAAAAACTTACATTTTTGAAGCATAAATAGTAGGTCTTATTGATTTCCCTAAGGACGCCACCGCAGCCTCCTTGAAAAACAAACTAAAAACAGCCGCATAACCATGCTTGTCCTTTTAAAACCATTTCAAGGTTATTCTCAGGCCTCATTCCCAAAGAGAGCCTGTGAACAAGCAAAAAGCTAAGGGCAGTTACGTTGTTGAAGGAAGCAGACTGCAGAGTACAACAATTTAAAAAATTATGAAATTCCACCTTTCTTAGGATCAATAAGCAAACGTGTTACTCTGATATTTCATTAGATCTAACGGTCGATCAACCGATGAATCTTGACAATGCACCAAATCTTTCCTCTTGCAATCAAGAGGCAATGATAATGAAGTACTTTCGTTTTTCACAAACTTGCAAACTGCAAATTACTCTTGTAAATTGCTTTGGCAAAAATATCCATCAGATATCGCCAAGGCAGAACAAGATACTGAACATAGCAATAATCAGTATGACCAATTGAAATCATAGAATAAGAAAAATCTGAGACAAGAGCATATACAAGAGAAATCGCTACATAAGGTCCACAACGTGGATGTAAAATTGGTGATGATTGATTTAGTCACCAAAAGAAACGACAACAAATAGTACTGCTTCATTCATTCATTCTGCCTTCCACCAAATGCAATTCTTTTGCAGACACTGTTGTCAAAAAGAGATGAAGAACATGTCAATTGTCAACCAAACAAAATGTGCAAGACAACCTTATAGTTATCAAAATGGAGAACTCATAGATTAGACACTCATAGATTAGACCCCCAGTCTAATTGTCATAAGACCACTTTTAATGTCAAACGTTTACTTGATTGCTTAAGATGATGCTCAAAATTGGCAAAGGATTTACCAGAGAACTTCTGCAGAATGGCTGAACAGCAAACCAAGTATTGGAACAGCATATCCTAGATTTGCTGGGCAGATCTATGCTAGAACCTCAGATTCCATGAGAACGCATAGAGATAATAAATTTTAAGGGAAGCAAACCAGCAGCCATTCTCCAGAGAAGCATTTCATCAGTTCATCTATGAAGAGAGTTATCCAGAAGCATCGGATTGTGCAGGCATTTCGCTCCTTGTGAAATCAAATAAGCACATTGCACATTATATCTATAGCATGAGTCATGAGCCAGATTTAACAAGCTTGTAGTTGGAAGACGAGTATGAATTTTCATCATTTTTCTTGCACATTTGCGAATAAAGTGATGTTTCCACACCCCGCCAATATATTTAAACCTGTCCAAACCTTTCACCGATCTGTCCACTTACCCTGGTGGAGAATTTCTAGTCACAATCATCGAGCTCGTGAGTTAAGTTCGGGATATGAGCAATCTTGTACCAGTCCTCACCTGCATCTCTTTGGCACCTCTTCTCCAATTCTGGGCAACGGAAGATTCTTAGGTGAGTTAGGGATGTAAGTTTTCGCATTCCTTCAGGTAATGATGTCAACAAGGGGCAATCGAAGATTTCAAGCTGTTGAAGTGATTGAAGGGCCTCGATCCGCTCTGATATAGCCTTCATATTTATGCATTCGGAAATTTTGAGATGCTCAAGATTGCCGAGCTGTAGAAGCCACCGTGGAACAGATGCTAATCTGGGAAGGTTAAAGATTGCCACAGACCGGAGATTCTGAAGTCCATGGAAATCCAAGAAGTTGCCACTTTCATCTTTGGATAAATCAAGGTTCTCACAATCCCCAATAGAGAGATGCCTGAGGCTCGATAGATGTTGCATACCGAGTGAGAGGGAAGTTAACCAAGGACATCCACTAATGTGAAGAGATTCAAGTGAGGTGAGACTTTTCAAACACTTCTCAGGCAAACATTCTAGAAACTCCATACTCCAGATGCCTAGCCTCTTCAACTTGTTAAGGCCAAGCATATGATTTATCAATGCTAGGTTTGACTCAGTTAGAACTAAATCCTCAAGATGTGAAGTTCGTGGTAGGGCTTTCAATTTTTCACAGTATTCAATACATAATGTCAATAGACTAGGAAATGATGCTGTTACAGTGAATGAATCGTCTGACTTGATATATTCCAATTCAGTCAGATCATTAATCTTTAAAGTCTTGAGGTGACGTAGTTGGCCCAGTGGAGGGAGATGTTTACATCTTCTGCAATGCTCCAAGCATAACTCGACTAAATTTGGCAAGGAAAACATAAGGTTATCCATCATCCACCTTGGAAAGATCTCACCTGTATAATATGTGATCTTCAACTTTTGCAAATTTGAGTGCGGCTGCAATCCATCTAATAGAGCTTCATCTCTATCCCCAATCATTACATCATCAGTACGGAGATAACTCCAATGAAGCTCTAAAGATTCTAAAGAATGCTTACTTATCAGGTTTGCAGCCCTGGATTCTTCTACTACATTTATTGCGCTTCCCAAATTTTCAATGCAAAGGCTTCCCCGAATATTATTAAGCCCATTTAGCTCCCCAAGTCTGCAATAATTCTTAGTAAGAGCTTTTTCTTGGGGCAAAATGAAGCGTGTTAGCCTATGTAGAGAGCTCAATTGCCCTAGTCCTCGTGGCACATAACTAAGTTCCCGACAATCACCTATATCTAGATTTCGAAGGCTGACTAACTTCTTTATACCCCTCGGCAATTCTTCAAGGTAATGACAACCGTAGAGATTAAGTGTTTGCAAATTCTGCAATCTCGTAATGGAGTTAGGAAGCCTTTTGAGTGCCCTGTTTCCAGACAGATCGAGATAAGTGAGATACTTCAACTTACATATGGAAGTTGGCACCTTCTTGACATACGTATCATGCAAATCCAAGATGTGCAACCTTTTGAAACTTTGCATAAGTTGGCATAGATCTCCTTCACTTCTTTGTCGAGGCATAGCAGAAAGAAATGTTCTCAGGGAACTTACTTTCAAGCGTGAGATTGGAAGGTCACCCACAGATATATGACGAGTTCTTTCATGTATGGATTTTGTGTCATCCCATGCCACCCAACACTCATTCCCTGCAACCAAGCAGGCTAGATCATGCATCAAATCATGCATCTTACAAGTATCCTCATTCGTGTATGGATCTTTTTTAAAATCTTGGAAGAAGTTACTCCAAAGTAGATCCATGAAATATCCATGAGCAATGTCTTCTAAATGCTGACTTCTATTTGGTGGCTGGATAAATCCTTCTGCCACCCAAAGATTAATCAAAGTCTGCTTCCTTATCTCATAACTTTTGGGAAATAGTGAACAAAATGCAAAACATTGTTTCAAATGTGAAGGGAGATGGTCATAACTTAGCCTAAGAACATATTTTATGCGGTCTTCCCTTTGAGACACATCTGGGAGCTCATAATCTTTGAAATGTAACCATTCGAATTTAGTTTTCTTAAAAAATAGTAAACTCCCAACAGTTCGAACAACCAATGGTACTCCAGAGCACTTTCTAGCTATCTCTTTGGCGATAGCTAGCATTTCAGGATCTTGTATTTCCTCTCCTTTACCACAAGCCATTTTCATTAATAAATCAACAGACGCTTTTTCAGATAAGCCCCCGAGAAAATGAGGCAAAGCAGTGCCAATAATCTCCGCAACCAAAGGAAGGCGTGTGGTTATAAGGATCTTGCTTCCTCTAGCACCTCCCACCAATAAAGTTTTCAAGCTCAACCATTTTTCTTGATCTACATTCCACAAATCATCTAAAACTAAGAGATATCTTTTTCCATCAATTTCTCCCCTGAGTTCACTCTGCAAATGTTCCATAACAACCTTGGTTGGTTCTTCCTTCTTTGCACAAGCTATGATATTTTTTACTATTTTTTTCACATCAAAGTCATTAGAGATGTAAACCCACATTTTTAAGTCAAAATATTTAGTGACCATCTCGTCATTATATACGCATTGAGCAAGAGCCGTTTTTCCAAGCCCACCAATACCAACTATTGGAAGGATGGAAACGTGCTCTTTCACGTTTGAATCCAATAAAAATTTCATGACTGTCTTCTTATCATCATCTCTCCCCGTAATATCTCCCTCGCGTATAAACGAATGGGTCTCTTCTCTCTTCCCCCACTCTCTCTCTGCTTGTGAATCCACGGGACGCTCATCCAAGTGGAATCTCCTACCAGCGTTAATGGCTTCTATTTTCTCCCTCACTGCTCTTACTTTATAACTCATCTTCAGTTTAAAAGCAAGCTGGTTTGAACTTGAGAAAAATGTTCTCACCTCCTTGATCAATTCACTGTGCCCCCTCAGTTCTTGCCGTATAGCTTCTATATTGAATTCTTCAAGCACATCTTGGGCATCATAGAAAGCATCTTTCAGTTTCTCAAGCCAATCTTGGATTTCGGGATTACAGTATTGCTCTTCGGCATGTCTCAGTACAGTTCGAAGCGTGGAGACTGTGTCCTTGAGCACCTCGAGTTCATGCTTGAAGCCCCATAGCTTTCCAATATTTTCTAGTACTTCAGGAATTAGATAAGCAGTGATCTTTCCAGCAGTGCTAACGATGACAGCTTCTGCCATTTTTGTTCTTTCTCTGTGGATTAGAAGACATTAGTCCAGTCGGTCCAAGGATAGAGACTTCTCACACCATGTATAACAAGTTTGTCTTGATGCTGACCTCAGACTGGCAAATCAAAAGCCTAACAAATCTAATTATCTACTTCTGTGACCGACTTGAGGTGTCGAAGATAAAAACTCCAACCATCTACGCAAGCCCAAATAAAAAATGCATATTGGACTACCGAGGTCGCATCCAGGGTCCACGATTGGTTTGTCTAAGATATTTGGTGATTACTTTGTTTACTAGTCTAACGTGCTTGCAAAGGCAATGGAAATGCTGGTGTTGAAGTTATCGAAATACTTATTCAGCAGATTGATCTATCCAACAATTTTTCTAGCAGTCCCGATACCCAGAAGCAGACGAGATTTGTGAAATGAAATTGCGTCTCCAAGGACGAACACTTTTATTTTTTCAAATGCTTCATTCCTTTTTTTTTTTTTTTTTTTTTTGAGAAGATGACCAATAATTTTTCTTGGGATTAATTTGAGGTTTGACAAAGTTGGTATCAAAGCTTACGTTATAAACCTAGAAAATTTTCGTTTGCTTTAATTTGGGCACTAGGAGATGTGAGGTGCGATTCATAGTTACTAATATATTGTGTACATAGGAGAGAGATACTTTCTGCAAAAATAGGAAGTTCTGTATGTGTAGGTAACATAATGGATTTGTTAATATTATGATGCCAAACGCTGCAACACTCAATTCGACTCCCCTTCATTCACATGACATTATTGCTAGTATCTTACTAAAATATTACAGTTTAATTACAGAAGTTCACTCTCCTTGCTAATCTCTCAAAATCATTTGCTTCCTATGAAAAAATGCTTCTACATTGTTTCTTGCTTTCTTTACGTTTTCCCGTTCTCTCAATGATAATAAAAAGCTTCCTTAAAGCTCTTCCCATACTAAACTTGCACATTTATGTAATGTAAAATCCCATATTTTTGGAATTTTAAAAGGATTCCCATGTGAGGGCAGAATGACATACATACTCTTCGCTTTTTCTGGCATATACAATTTGTACACAGTCTTCATAATAATTTGGTGCGCATGCCATACATCTACTTTTATTAAATTGCAACATGCTCATCATCCTACCAGTCACAGAAATGGTCATAATTATTTTCTATGCATTTTTCTCTATGCATGACAGTCCTTTTCGCATACTTCAATGAATTCTCATGGAGGGTTTGGTTCATATTTGATTAATATATCATTCCTTTATACAATTTCCTAAATTACTAACAAATGGCATTATTAGGTAATTGTCACAAGAAAATTTGCGTGAGCATTGCTCCATGCAAGAATGAATTGATATAGGCGACACGCTCCTGATTATTTTTATCTGTTTGTATATTTTGGAGAGTTTTTGTTTAATGAGTTTGCAATTGGGCTTACTAGAGTTGACTTGTGCCTATTCCTTACACCTTTCTAGTGGGTCTCATGTCCTATGTCCTACTGACATGTAGTAGTGTATATTTGGGTTGTGTCCTCTAAGCACATAGCTGTCCATCCATATGGCATAATCCTCAAAGCAATCCCTCTTACCTCTCCCTATTAATAAGAAATCGATTACCAAAAAAGCTCTAAATCTGTTGTAATTATGACAATTCAATCATAAATCTTATTTTTGCCAAATTAGTCCTAAACATGTTCCATTTATGTCAAGTTAGTCCATCCAATTGATTTTGAGAAGAAATCATTGGCATGGATGCCAACTGTCCTATTCGGCGCAGCTAGCATGGGCATGGACATTTTTACTAATATAATAATAATAATTTATATTTTAGTAATTTTTTTTTTATTTTCTTTGCCTTTTCTTTACTTTTTTTTTTTTTTTCCTAATTTTTGGGCCAAGGGCCGGTGACGCTGGCCCTCAGTTCCCCCATAATAAAATAGAATGAAATAAAATAATCAAGATGAGAAGATTTAGCTAAGGTTTCTTATGACTTGTTTGTGCTTTTTAAAAAAGCAAAAGTAATTTCTTGCTTTCTTGCTAAAATTTAAAACATGATTCAAGTCTAAAAAATTATGAAAAGATTGACATAGTTTAAAAATAAAATAAAAACAAGCATCTAACAGTTTTGCCGATGCTTGTGAAAGGATAGAGCTTGAAATCCACCATAGGAGGTGAATAAAGTTGAGTTGTTGAAGATAGGAATTCTCATCATCCACGCACATTACAAGATGAGGCCTAATTAATATGCAAATGGGACCAACCAAGGTGAGGTCCAAGGTCCGCAATTGGTTTGTCTAAGATTTTATGTGCTTCTATTATTTACTCGTCCAACATGCTTGCAAAGGCAATGAAAATGCTGGTGAAAACAGAGTGCTAATCTTGTAGTTCACAAAACAATGAACCGATGCATGCTTGGTGGAAATTAGTGAGAGCGAAATTACCAGGAGCCTGGGCAATGCCGAAGGACCGAATTTGACAGCGGCGAGCCTGAATGTAATGCAAGCAACGAGATAAGAAACGGTGAAGAAATGGTACTTGAGTGCTGCCTGCATTTATCCTCCTCGCCTGTATTTATCCTCCGTCGCGCATCAAATGGAGAAAGAAAAGAGGAACATTCGTTTCTGAGGTGGACCCAGCAACGAAACGTGGAACATGGCCCCGTTCTTGCTTTGTAGTTTCGGTAGGACACTGGACAGAGAGGGAAAAAGGTGTCAGATCCGACTCCATGATTTTTGGTAGTCTCAATAGTTATTGATGTATTAATATAAATACTTCTGTTTCTTTCTACATAAGACAGTAACCCAATGATTTCCACTAGAGACGATTTTCTACCTGAACTCTTCCAGATTGCAATTATTTTGATCTCCACAATTTTATAATTGTTCAATTTCAGTGATAATTAAGATCTAAAACAATTTTTCCAATCACGATTCTAAAATCTTTATAATTGTAAATAGCACACGGTATACTTCTTAATCTTATATTGTAGTTCATATATATAAATTTTATGATTTTAACATATAACTTTAATTGCTAAAGGAATAACTACGAATATCCATAACTACTACCGCCGATGGTTTGAGCTCTCTCCCCCTAACGCAAGGGGAGGAGTTCAAATCCCCTCACGGTCGCTAGGGAGTCTTAAGTGTGGCGTCGGGGTGGTGGGTCCTCCGCTAGCGTCACTCCGAGTTTACTCTCCGGCTGTCGGCCGTGCGGGGTTCCCCGGGTCACAAAAAAAAAAAAAATATATATATATATATATATATATATATATATCCATAACTAGATAATAGTTAATAATCATCATATAACGGTAAATTCCAATAACGAATCAATCAATATAAGAAGGGTTACCTTAAGCTAACTGAAAAATAAAAGTCATAATTCATGCATTCAATTTTTAGTACAATGGAAGTTTGATTTCATCAAGTAGCCATGAATGATCATTTCATGATACACATAACATTCACTAATAATGACAGTTGATCTCAGTCAGACCCATCTAACTTAAGTAATTATGTCTTATCATTTAAAACTAAAATTACCACTGAAAAGTTAATATTTGCTAATATATATTTATATAGATGTTGTTGATTGAACCTTACCAGCAAACAGTAGGCTCGTGAGTGGAATTAGATGCCTCTTAGTGACGTCAAGAGTAGAATTAGATGCCATCTGTGAAGCGGCTTGTTCCCATCAATCTGACCCTAGCATATATACAACGCTAAGCACCTAAATGGGATTTAGATGCTACTTAGCTTTAATTTGTCCAGAACAAGATTCGCCCCATCTGTAAAGTGGCTTGTTCCCATCAATCTTGTGATTGGCTCGCAAGATTGATTGACTTTACAAAAAAATTTTGAAGAACATTTTTAGCTGATAGGGTAGTGAAAAAGTGTAAGAAAAGTTATGAATTTATTGTATAAGTGTCAATTTAGTTATAAACTTTTTAATGATGCCAATTTAGTTTCAAACTTTCCGATCTTGAGCCAATTTAATCATTTCGACGAATTCTGACCAAATATTACTTACATGGAAATTGGCTTGTCTATGTGGTACATATGACTATGACAAGGATAATTTTGATATTTTAATATTTTTCAATTTTTTATTTTTATTTTTCCCTTTCTTCTCTTTCTCATACTTTTTTTTTTTTTATCCTTCCCTTCCTTTTTCCTCTAGTTGGTGCCTAAGTGATTGGCCAAAGGTAAACTGGTGAAGGCAAGTCTCGCCAATGGCTGGGCAAGGCATAACCGCGCCCATGGCCAGCGAGGTTTGACCCTTGTTGAGCCTCGCTAGCCCAACATAGGGCCACCCTCATGGCATTAGCGAGGGCTTGAGCCTTGCTAGAGGTTGGGCAAGGCACGACCTCACTTAAATTGGCAAGATCAAACCTTATTGTTGCTGGGTATTTCAATCTCATTGACTCTTGCCTCTAGTCAATCGTCGAGGTTTGGCAGTCGGCAAGGGGAAGAAGGAAGGAAAGGGGGAAAAAAGAGAAATAAATAAATCATTCGAAAATTATTAATATATTATTAAAGGTTGTCCTTCTCAGCGTTGCCTTTGCCATGTAGGTAGAATCACGTTAGCAGTATTTTGTAAAAATTAGCTAGAATGACTAAATTATGTCAAAAGGTTTATGATTAAATTGGCACCATTAAAAGGTTTAAGGTTAAAATTGTTATCCATGTAATTGGTTCAAGACTTTTCGAAAAATTTTCCCTAGGACAAGTGATCTAATTCCATAAAATATTCCAAACTTTAGGCTCAATCCTAATTCTGCCTCGGGCTTTTTGTCTGAAAAGAATATTTTAAATTTTCACACTAGTCGTAGATCTGCCCACGAGTCTAAAAGTAACTGCTAGATTTTTTCAAAATTATCAACATTAGAGCCAATTAGAGGTCCATTATTAGATCTACATCTTCATTGACATTTTCACCTTTGTATAAAATAGCAAAGTAGCCCCCTAATGTTGATAATTTTGAAGAAATAAATGAAGATTTTTGGATGTGTGGGCAGATTTGGGATTAGTGAAATTGAGGATTTTTTTTTTTTTAGACGAAAAAAGTCCATATTGGAACTCGGATTAGAGCTAAAGTTGTGAGTTTTTAAAGGAAACTTTATTAATGAATTGGGATTGGATCTAAATTTGCCATAACACAGAAAGGGAATCATGAATCATTCCATCTACCCCTCCTACGGGGAATAGTCAAATTCACAACCCAAATGTTAGCAAGCATTCGATCTTCCAAGAAATCTCGCGACGGTTTAGTTAGTTTTAACGAGGTTGACTCCAACCCCCAAAGCTGCCTCTTAGAATAGAGAATGATACTTGCCGGTATTTGGGTTTTGAATCTCTCTGAATATGGGAGGACTCTAAGGGATTTGGAGATTTTTGTTCATTGTTTAACAAATTTATTCTTCTTTCTTGCTTATATCCATCCTTATTCAGTATCAGTTGATACTAAGGCATATCGATTATGCCAATTGCTAATTGCTAACCTTTAGTTTTACAATTGATACTAAAGCACTTACATGAATGAGTATGCAATGATTGAGGGAACATTATTACATATACTTCAATTTTTTTTATTTATTATTCTTAAGGTTTGTTAGCCCCACTAAATTTTAGCGGCCATTTAATAATCCATCAAGGAAAATTTTGAAAATCTTCATAGGGAGTTAGTTTCACATTATTTAGATGTGTCCAGTCCCGTGATTCCCAAACATCAATCATGATTTGCTAATTTCGTTCCTTCTAAAAATAAAATGCGTGGATAATAATGTATGCGTGATTGCACATCTTCGCATCTAGCATTTTTGGCCGTCCTAAAAAGCTAGTCAAATATTGATTGTGTGACATCTAAGGTTTTATTTTAAGAAGAAAATGTTAAAGAGATGGCCTGCACAACAGTCTCAAAAGCACGTCCATTGTAGGCTCCTGCTCGTCTGCAACCACTTTCGTTGAGTGACTCATGTTTGAGAGCCGATGGTGACAAGTTTCGTGATCATTTTGCTCGTTGTAGAATGGAGTCCATCTGACCCCTGATGCATCCAACCTCCATTGTCTTGAGATGGAAGGTTGCATAGAACGGAGTCTATTTGCATTTTCTTTTGCTTTCGATTCCATGATTCATGACCTTGAATTTTGCGATCTAAAGAATCTTGAGGTCCGAGGTATTATTAAGGATCGATTGAAATTAAAAGTATATGTGAGGCAACTAGCCAATAAAAAAGGTTAATGATTCAATTAACGAATTGACATGATGGTACCCATTGAACTTATGCCACTTAATTATTTTATTTAGATAGTGCGTAAAATGTGCCAACATATGCTTGTGAATTATTTTTCGCAATGTACAGTTTATGCCTTTATTCATATAATGGGATGGAGGCCACAGACTCCAAGCAGCAACCCTCGGCTGACGATTGCCAAGGGGGCAACAACTCTACTAACCACCCTATCTATCTTTACGGCTTATGTTCCTTTTATATTCTTTTTCTTTTCTTCTTTTATTTTGATTTTATTTGTGATAAATGTATTAAAAGTCCTAAAACTTGTTATTAAAGTATAATTGAATTCTAAAACTTTCAAAAAAATGCAATTAAGTCTTAATATAAATACTTCTGTTTCTTTCTACATAAGATAGTAACCCGATGATTTCCACTGGAGATAATTTTCTACCTGAACTCTTCCAGATCGCAATTATTTTGATCTCTACAATTTTATCATTGTTCAATTTCAGTGATAATTAAGATCTAAAACAATTTTTCCAATCACGATTCTAAAATCTTTATAACTATAAATAGCACATGGTATACTTCTTAATCTTTATAACTATAAATAGTAGGCTCGTGAGTGGAATTAGATGCCTCTGAGTGTCGTCAATAGTAGAATTAGATGCCATCCGTGAAGCGGCTTGTTCCCATCAATCTGACCCTAGCATATATACAACGCTAAGCACCTAAATGGGATTTAGATGCTACTTAGCTTTAATTTGTCCAGAACAAGATTCGCCCCATCTATAAAGTGGCTTGTTCCCATCAATCTTGTGATTGGCTCGCAAGATTGATTGACTTTACGAAAAAAATTTGAAGAACATTTTTAGCTGATAGGGTAGTGAAAAAGTGTAAGAAAAGTTATAAATTTATTATATAAGTGTTAATTTAGTCGTAAAATTTTCAATGATGCCAATTTAGTTTCAAACTTTCCGACCTTGAGCCAATTTAATCATTCCGACCAATTTTGACCAAATATTACTTACATGGATATTGGCTTGTCTATGTGGTACAGTTGACAATGACAAGGATAATTTTAATGATATTTTAATGTTTTTCAATTTTTTTATTTTTATTTTTCCCTTTCTTCTCTTTCTCATACTTTTATTTTTTATTTTTTATCCTTCCATTCCTTTTTCCTCTAGTCAGTGCCTAAGTGACTGGTCAAAGTAGACTGGTTAAGGCAAGTCTCGCCAATGGCTAGGCAAGGCATAACCACGCCCATGGCCAATGAGGTTTGACCCTTGTTGAGCCTCACCAGCCCAACGTAGGGCCACCCTCATGGCATTAGCGAGGGCTTGAGCCTTGCTAGGGGTTGGGCAAGGCACGACCTCACTTAAATTGGCAAGATCGAGCCTCATGGTTGCTGGGTATTTTAATCTCACCAACTCTTGCGTCTAGTCGATCGTCGAGGTTTGGCAATCGAAAAGTGGAAGAAGGAAGGAAGGAAGGGGAAAAAAAAGAGAGAAATAAATAAATAATTCAAAAATTATTAATAAATTATTAAAGGTTGTCCCTCTCAGCATTGCCTTTGCCATGTAGGTCAGCAAGCATCACGTTAGCAGTATTTTGTAAAAATTAGCTAGAATGACTAAATTATGTCAAAATATTTATGATTAAATTGACACAATTAAAAATTTAAGATTAAATTGATATCTATGTAATTGGTTCAAGACTTTTTAACATTTTTCCCCAAGACAAGCAGTCTAATTCCATAAAATATTCCAAACTTTAGGTTCAATCCTAATTCGCCTCGAACTTTTGTCTGAAAAAAAATATTTTAAATTTTCACTCTAGTCGTAGATCTGCCCATGAGTCTAAAAGTCACTGCTAGATTTTTTAAAAATTATCAACATCAAAGCCAATTAGAGGTCCATTATTAGACCTACATTTTCATTGACATTTTCACCTTTGTATAAAATAGCAGTAGCCCCCTAATGTTGATAATTTTGAAGAAATAAATGGAGATTTTTGGATGTGGGGGCAGATTTGGGATAAGTGAAATTGAGGATTTCTTTTAGACGAAAAAAGTCCATATTGGAACTCGGATTAGAGCTAAAGTTGTGAGTTTTTAAAGGAAACTTTATTAATGAATTGGGATTGGATCTAAATTTGCCAGAAAGGAAATCATGAATCATTCCATCTGTCCCTCCTACGGTAAATAGTCAAATTCACAACCCAAATGTTAGCAAGCATTCGATCTTCCAAGAAATCTCGCGACGGTTTAGTTAGTTTAAACAAGGTTGACTCCAACCCCCAAAGCTGCCTCTTAAAATAGAGAAGGATACTCGCCGATATTTGGGTTGTGAATATGCTATTATGTCAAATTCATTCTTTTCTCATGATATTGTATTTGACTAACCAAAAGAGTTTCTGTCCAAGAATAGAAATAGCAAGGTTTCTCTTCTTCACAAAAGCGTTCGTCAAAGGGAACTTATTTTTAGTATATAAGTCTATATAAATTCCTTTTCTTTTAGTGTTGTTTATCACCTTATTATAAAGATTAGAATAACTATTGGAGTCTTTCTTATCTTTTTGGAAATGATTGTCTTAGAATTTTAGTAGACTCTTGGTTGTTGATGTAACATCCTCCATTTTGATCCCGTAGGACTGGCCATAAGGTCCTATATGGATCGATCATGGGTCATTAGCCATGGGATCAATCAATTCGATCGATAAGGAATCAAGGATCAATCATGGTTCGACTGACCAACCGGCCATGAATTGCCTAGGTGTCAGCCGTAATGACCTACCGACCATACTGGTGGGATCGGATCATTAGCCCATAAGATGACATTTGGAACGGGATGATTTTGGATCGGCGGATGGTCACAATTGGTCATAGCGCCCAGCCGTGGGTGATTCCGCCCGGTTATGCATCGATTTACGACCGATTCAACACGATCAAATGCAATCGTCTTCCAATCAAAAATGCATCATTGCCGATTTAATCTTAGTGATTGGAAAGGATTCTTGAATTGGTGATATCCAAATGGATTGGTAACGCACCAACCATGAACCCTACTAGTGGATCAAGTGCCAACCGGAATGAGCTCAAGGATAGGCTCGACTATTCCGTCACTTATTCTAAGGTCCATAGGTGTCTTGGATTTGTGTTAGGCCATGGGTAGCCTTAGAATAGATCTCGAATCAATTAAAGGACAACCGATCCTATTGGTCAACCGACCGTCTAAAAGAACGGTTTGAGTGATATGGGACGTAAGGGCCGAACCTTGAGTGTACGTGATTCAATTTTTCAGGGTGTACCTAATGATTCATTCTCTAGCCTTGGAACGAACTAGAATGATAGAATTTTCTAGATGGCATTCCTAATGGAGAAAATGATAAAATAGGGAAAGTTCTAGAATTCCCTCATTAAATGAAAGGGTGAGCGTCTCTTAAAAAAGTCAAAAGTCTTGATGGCGGCAAAATATATTCGGATATTCTCGAAAAATGTGATGTATATGTAGATCAATTGGAACGTGCTACATGAGCCCTCATTATGGCCTAATATTCTAGAACCCCTAAGTTGGCACAATCATCACTAGACTTCATTAAATGTCCATTGAATGCAAGGTGTTGGTGGACCAATGGGAGAGTAATATGGAGCTGCGACTAGCGTATTGAGGCTGGCTAGGAGCCAAGTGAGATATGAGAATATATTTCATTTCCTATAGAAATAGTGTTCTAAGGTCGAAAACACAATTACAATAGTTATTCAACTAATGTCTTTTTGGTACTTAAACTTGATCATTTGTCAATTAAGATGTCCACACGGCCTTTTTACCAAATTATGAGTCATGAAGTTTTGATAGGCCAAAAGCCCACATGGTATATTTTGTGTTTGTTCTGATCATAAGATATAACCTTATTATTTAATTAAAACAAGCAAATCACAACACAAAAGCGACACAAAAGAATCACAGCAAATTCGTCAGGAATAGTAATAAGAGAGACAAAAGTGTGCTAAAGTAACCCAAGATAAGTTGGTCATGATATAAGATGACAGTGTTATTAAGCCTCGAACAACATCCCATGTGTTAAATTCAAATTGCATCCAATTTCTTTAGACATGGTCTAAAGAAAAGCACGATTTAAAGTTCGAGCATGCTTCAACAATCGTCTCATCGGTACAAAACATGATCCCTTTCTTGCTTTGTGGTCTAGGTAGAACATGGGACGGATAGGCAGAGATGTTACGTCCAACTCGACAACCCATATCTCATTCCCTCCCCCAACTACTAATAAAGATGTTTATAATTAAAATTTTGTTATGAAATACATGAATGGATAGAATACATGAATGAATATTCATTATATTCATCTTATCCAATGTACTTATTATGGTACATTTGTATCAAATGTTCTAAGTACATCTCCTTATACAATAAACGTTCGTTTCCCTTATCCCGTACATGTATCATTCGATACATTGAAATTAATGATAAGTACATTCTTGTTCTCCTATAAATAGGAGTTTAGTTTTGATGTACAATACACAATCACACAGAAACACGACAGTGAGATACTAGAAATAAAGCTCTCTCATCTTGCTACTATCTCTAGTGTTCACTTGCTTTCTCTTCTTTAATCTCTTCTCTATTATATATTCGCCACGCGATATTTTACAACACGTTATCAGCACGAGGATCTACCGATTGAGTAAGTAATTTTTGCAAGGTGGGTATTATTTTTATTGATCAACTTATACTTCATCTTCTTCTATCAATTCTTCATTCTTATTTTTCTTGGCCCGAAGCCAAAATTTTAAATCTAAAAGTATCCTTCGCTCCCCGAAGTAGCGGTGGATATTTGGAAATCCTTTTAATTAATTTAAGGATTTATTTTGCAAGGATTATGGCAAATATTGAAAAGCCCAAATTCTACATCCTGGAAGTGAGTGGAAAGAATTATCTATCCTGGCGCCTTGACATGGAAATGCACCTCCAAGGGCAAGATCTCGCTAATACAATTACAGAGGATGGAACCTCAAATGAAAAGGATAAAGCAAATGCGTTGATTTTTATTCGCCGTCATTTGCATGAGAGCCTGTAGACTCAATATTTATCCGTTCGAGACCCGCATATCCTGTGGAGGAGGTTGAAGGATAGGTATGATCATACTAAAACTGTTATCCTCCCTCAAGCACAATATGATTGGCAAAATCTCGATCGCAAGATTTCAAATCAGTGTCTGACTATAATTCTGCTTTATTTGATATCGTTTCTCGGCTAGAGTTATGCGGTATCAAACTCACTGATGCAGAATTGCTTGAGAAAACTTTTTCCACCTTTCATGCTTCGAATATTGTATTGCAACAGCAATACCGGCAACGTCAATTTGCCACATATTCTGAATTAATTTCTGTGCTTCTTACCGCTGAGCAAACTAATGAATTGCTGCTCAAAAATCATGATCTTAGACCTGCTGGCTCAAAAGCATTGCCCGAAGCACATGCTAACTTTGAGAAAAATACTGGCCATTTTAAGGGCTATAAGCGCAGCAAGAACATAATCCTAGAAGGGATGGCAAGAAATTTAACCGTCCTAGGAAATCAAACTTTGGCCTGAATCATGGCAAAGAAAAGAAGCAAAAGAAGGTGATTAATGAAAGTATTTGTCATCGCCGTGGCATGACCGGACACCGGTCACGTACTGTCGTACGCCAAAACATTTTGTTGACCTATACCAGGCATCTTTAAAGAATACGGGCAAGCGTGGTGAATCTCATGCCATTGAAATCAATCCTACTGCCATAACCACTGTTGAGGCCAACAATATCTCCGTTGGTGGGACTCCTCTTGCTCCTGAAGTAGCAAATGCATCATTGGATGTCTCGATTTCTTTGAGGACCTCTCGATTACTTTGATGAATCGATTGTTAGATAATAATTTGAACTTTGAAATTTATGTTGTTTCGCTTTAAATGTATTACTTTTTTTTTATTGTTCTTTATGAAATACTTATGAACCTTATATAATATTTATCTTTGAAATTTTATTCGACTATATAGCTAATATGCAACTTTTATGATACTTGACACCTGAAGTTGTCAATATAAATGCAAATGGAAAATACCGAGAAAAAAGAAGATGTTTGTTTGCTTGATAGTGCAACAACACATACTATATTTTGTAGTAGACACTTTTTCTCGAGTATGACATTGCGTAAGGCACAAATCCATACAATATCAGGTTCTGTTCCGATTATTGATGGTTTTGGGAATGCTACAATTATTTTGCCAAATGGCACAATCCTGCATATTGAGAATGCGTTTCTAAGCATTCGATCAAAAAGGAATCTGCTCAGTTTCAAAGATGTACGCCGTAATGGGTACCATATTGAGACTATTTATGAGCAAGATAAAGAATATATTGGCATTTTCTCCTATAAGATGGGCCTGAAGACCATCCATGAGAAGCTAGAAGCTTCTTCTATGGGTTTGTATTGTGTCATGATTAAAGCTGTTGAAACCTACGCTACCACATCCCGGAGATTGGTAAGCCCCGATCGTTTGACTGTGGCATGATCGCCTTGGTCATCCCGGCGCTTCAATGATGCGTAGGATAATTCAAAATACAAAAGGGCACCCTTTAAAGGATATAAAGGTATTGTTGTCCAAAGATTATAATTGTGAGGCTTGCTCACAAGGAAATCTCATTATCAAACCTTCTACAACAAAGGTTAATTTTGAATCTCCTTTATTCTTGCAAAGAATTCATGGTGATATTTGTGGACCAATACAACCACCAAGTGGACCATTTAGATATTTTATGGTATTAGTGGACGCATCCCGTAGATGGTCCCATGTTTGCCTATTATCTACGCGCAATGTCGCATTTGCACGTTTACTTGCGCAGATTATAAAGCTCCGGGCACAATTCCCGATTATCCAATTAAGAGCATAAGGATGGATAATGCTGGTGAATTTACATCAAAGAGTTTTGATACATATTGTGCTTCACTCGGAATCGAGGTTGAGCACCGGTTGCATATGTTCATACTCAAAATGGATTGGCAGAATCCTTGATTAAACGTATCCAAATCATTGCCCGCACTCTATTATTGAGAACGAATCTCAACGATGCAGCATGGGGTCATGCAGTTTTGCATGCGGTAGCTCTAATAAGATTACGCCCCACTGCTAGTATTTTACAATCTCCCCTTCAAATGGTTCTTGGCTATAAACCAGATATTTCACATCTACGCACCTTTGGTTGTGCAAGACAGTGCCCGTAGCACCGCCAAAAAGGACGAAAATGGGTCCCCAACGCCGTTTGGGCATTTATGTTGGGTTTAATTCACCATCTATCATTAGGTTCTTGGAACCAACTACCGGTGATCTTTTTTATGCCAGGTTTGCAGATTGTCATTTCGATGAGACTAGGTTTCCATTAATTGGGATACCTACAACTTCCATGACTGCAAAACAAAAACCAATTAAGATTTTCTCCTGGAATGAGAAAAATTTATCTCAATTAGACCAAATGACTCCTGAATGTGAAAACGAGGTGCAACGCATAATCCATTTACAGGCTATGGCCAATAGACTTCCTAACGCATTTAATGATGCTACTAAGGTAACGAAGTCTCATATTCCAGCTGCAAATGCTCCAGCTAGGATAGCTGTTCCCGAAGAACAGCTAAAATGGATCAAAATCCCCGCACTTGAAGCGTGGTAGACCGATAGGATCAAAAGATATGCTCCTCGAAAACGAAGGGGAAAGAATCGGAATCCGCTCCGTAAGAGCATGGCGTTGTGCTTACTTCCAAAGAGCTTATTGCCCCGAAGAGGCGCAAACCCATGAAAGGAACACTAGCCCCGGAATACCGAGAATTCCATTACATATTGTAATGAAATTTGGGATCGAAATGAAATCATCATTGATGATGCTTTTGCATTCTTAGTTGCTCATCAAATTATGGATGATGATTGTGAACCACAATCTATTATTGAATGTCGTCAAAGGCAAGATTGGCATAAGTGGGAGGAAGCAATTAAAGCCGAATTAGCTTCCCTAACTAAACGAGAGGTTTTTGGACCTCGTAACTCGTATCCCCGATAATGTAAAGCCCGTTGGATATAAATGGGTATTTATCCAAAAACGAAATGAGAAAAACGAGGTTGTCGTATAAAGCCCGACTCGTTGCCCAAGGATTCTCCCAGAGACGGGATTGATTATAATGAGACATATTCACCGTGATAGATATGATTACATTTCGTTTTCTCATTAGCCTAGCAATCTTTGAAAGATTGGAAATGCATCTTATGGACATTGTGACGGCATATCTATATGGCTCATTAGACTCGATATTTATATGAAAATTCCCGAGGGATTCAAAATGCGAAGCATGTACTCCCGCAATTTATTCTCAATAAAATTGCAAAGATCCTTGTACGGGTTAAAGCAATCCGGTCGCATGTGGTATCAACGCCTAAGTGAGTACCTAATTAAGGAAAGGTACAAAAATGATCCTATCTGCCCATGCGTGTTTATTAAGAAGTCGAAACCGGATTTGCTATTATAGCGGTTTATGTCGACGATATAAATTTAATTGGAACCCGAAGAGTTAGCTGAAACGCTGAATATTTGAAAAGAGAGTTTGAAGTTAAAGATTTGAGTAAAACCAAACTTTGTCTTGGTCTAGAGCTTGAGCATAAAGCAAATGGAATAATCGTCCATCAATCAGCATATGTTGAAAGATTGCTTAAACGTTTCAACATGGACAAAGCTCACCCATTGAGCACCCCTATGGTTGTAAGGTCTCTAGATCCCCAAAAGGACCCATTTCGTCCTAGAGAATCGATGAAGAAATACTTGGTCCCGAAGTACCATATCTCAATGCAATTGGGGCTTTGATGTACTTGGCACAATGTACGAGACCAGATATCGCTTTTGCGGTAAATTTATTGGCACGTTTTAGTTCGAGCCAACTCGGAGACATTGGAATGGAGTTAAACATATTTTCCGTTATCTCCGAGGAACCATAGATTTGGGATTATATTATTCCAAGGATTCCACTAACTCGGTTTAGTTGGATATGCTGATGCTGGATATAGATTCGATCCACATAAGGCTCGCTCTCAAACCGGGTGTTTATTTTGTTATAACGGCACCGCTATTTCTTGGCGTTCTACGAAGCAATCGCTAGTAGCTACATCTTCTAACCACTCGAGATTATTGCTTTATATGAAGCTGGAAGAGAGTGTGTTTGGTTAAGATCCGTTATAACACATATTCATAATTCTTGTTGCTTAATACCGGTTACAAATTCTCCCACTATAATTTATGAAGATAATGCTACTTGTGTTGCACAAGTCAGGGGAGGATATATCAAAGGTGATAGGACCAAGCATATCTCGCCGAAATTTTTCTATACTCATGAACTCCAAGAAAGTCGACAAATTGATGTTAAACAGATTCGATCCATAAATAATCTTGCAGATCTTTTTACCAAATCATTGCCAACATCAAGTTTTGAGAAATTAGTATATGGCATTGGTATGAGGCGAGTTCATAAGATGTAAGATTAATTAGCCCCGAAGTGGCTATATGGCTCTATTGAGGGGGAGATATTATGAACTATGCATTGCAGCATTGATATGCGGCTAGTTCACAAGATGCAATAATGATTAGTCCTAGGAGTGGCTATATATACATTGCACTCTTTTTTCTTTATGTCCGGTTTTTTTCCCATAGGGTTTTTCCGGCTTAAAGTTTTTAACGAGGCAATTAATGCATCCATAAAAGGGAGAGATCATAACATGTGTGCTCTGCACTCTTTTTCCCTTTTGTCCGGTTTTTATCCCACTGAGTTTTTCCGGCTTAAGGTTTTTAATGAGGCAATATCATTCGATGCACATTCGTAATGAATATGATGAATATTCAAGGGGGAGTGTTATGAAATACATGAATGGATAGAATACATGAATGAATATTCATTATATTCATCTTATCCAATGTACTTATTATGGTACATTTGTATCAAATGTTCTAAGTACATCTCCCTATACAATGAACGTTCGTTTCCCTTATCCCGTACATGTATCATTCGATACATTGATATTAATGATAAGTACATTCTTGTTCTCCTATAAATAGGAGTTTAGTTTTGATGTACAATACACAATCACACAGAAACACGACAGTGAGATACTAGAAATAAAGCTCTCTCATCTTGCTACTATCTCTAGTGTTCACTTGCTTTCTCTTCTTTAATCTCTTCTCTATTATATATTCGCCACGCGATATTTTACAACAAATTTCCCATATATAGAATAGTTCCATTTCAGCGATAATTAATGTGTAAAACAATTTTTAAATCATAATTCTAAAATCTTTATAGTTGTAAATAGCACATGATATACTTCTTAATCTTGAAATTGTAGTTCATATTTCTTGTATAATAAAATGTAACTGTAATTGCTAAAGAGATAACTAATAATGTCCATTACTAGATGATAGCATCATAATCACCATATAACAATAAACTTAAATAACGAATCAATGTAGGAAGGTGTTGCCTTAAGGTAATTGCAATTTAAAAATTACAATCCATTTCATCGCACAACCATGAACTGTTTACTTAGTGATATACATAACATTTAATGATAATAACAATTAATCTTAGGCGGACCAATATAATAAAAGTAATTGTATCTCATCATTAAAAACTAGAATTAGCACTAAAAAGTTAATATTTTCTAATATAATATACATGTTTTTGGATGTACCCTTCCACCAAAATGTCGATTGGGAAAATACAATGAATGTGATAGTCTTGATACATTGATGCAAACTTGATTCTAAATCTAAATTAATCTTTGCTTGGTCGCCTAGGAGTGGTGGCTGTCACTTACTGAGTCGCAGTTTTCCTCACTCCCTATTATTTTCATTTCAGGCATTGAACACGAGAATGGTTAATTGAATGCACGCGAAGGATGATTAGGGAGTGGCATTGGAATTGACTATAGGTTATTTGAGTAAGTTTATCAAATTGGATTATATTTATCATTCAATGAAAGGTTTTGATTCGTCAATATATTTTTGTAAAATCACTATTTTTGGTTGAAGGCTTGGTCCTTCATTTTATTAGTATGGCCAGTTATTCCCTAAATTCTTGGTATAGATGGGGCATGGTGGATGTCGCGACCAAATTTTCGGGTGAACCACCTAGCATTTGGCTAATGGATTGTTAAGCCTAGACTTAACTCGGGCTCTCCCAAGCCCATACCAATTCGCGACTTAGGTTTGAATTCTTAACATGCAAATAATTTTCATTTAGGAGTCGCCACTAATCTATTTTTGGTGGGTCGATTAGAAACCCAAGTAAAGTAATGGGAGATTTACTTTACTCCTGCGAACTAGAGATTCTAGATACGGGGACTTGGTTACGCTAGATTCCTTTAACGCCCTTTCGGTACCATTCTTTTCATTTTTGAAAAATGTTTGGCAAGCAGCTTAAATCGATTTTAATTTATCTCCCTAACATGTGAGGTGATCATGCGGGTGCGCAATCCACCAATTTAACACCCAATAAAACAATGAATAAGGTTAAGGGACTTACCTTGTAGCAACGAAAGCATCTGCATCGTTAGATTAAAATCCACATCAACAATCCTAAATATGACTTCTAATTAACACGCAGATTTCTCTCTTTTTTTCACTTTATTTAATGGAATTTAATCTAAATGCAATGCATGCTAATAGCCTAATATGACATGGCAAAAATGATCTAAATTATATGACATGAAATGCAATAATTGCAACTTAAATGATCTAATATGCAAATTTTAATTAAATGACCCTAGAATGCAAATCATGCACCTAATGTTTTTGGATTTTTTTTACCTGAAATTTTGAATTAACAAAAGTCCTAATTGAACTACCCTAAAAAATGTGATTCTAAAAAAAAAAGCCTAATTTACTAGCCTAAATGCTTTATTTACTAAATTTATATTCCTAATTCTACATGCTCATGCAAGATTTTTGATTTTTTGATTTTATGGTTTTTATTTTTCTAAAAATTGCAATTTATCCTAAAGAGGTGGAAGTAATCTATCCTAAGATATTTGAATGAAATTCCTAACTAAATTAAAATTCTATCATATTTAAATTAGGAATTAGGTCATCCTAATTTAAATTAAGACATTGTTTTAATTTAGTAATTTCTAGTCTAAGATGCAACCTATCTAAAAGATTGATTTAATTCTATTCTAAAATGCCTAATGATTTTTATTTGCTTTTTTATTAATCAAAATTTGATATGCAATTCAACTAACATCCTAAGTGAATTTTGCATTTCTTTTTGTTTTTTCTTCTTATGATCTAAATAAAATCCCTAATGCAAGGTAATAAAAAAAAAAAACTAATCCTAATCTAATTTTTTGAGTTTTTTTATTTTGAAATCAACAATTCCTAACAATTAAACATGCAACCTAAATTAATTATTTTTTGATTTTATTTATTTATTTAAAATTTCTATCCTAAGCATGCAAACCCTAAAACTACATTTTTTATTTTTTATTTTTTAAGGAAAATTAACTCAAATAACCCTAGCAAATCAAGCAAAATCGATCCCCCAAATTGACGAACCGTACCTCGCACATGAGATTGGGTTGGCCAATTTCACGAAAAATCACAAATCGGATCTCGGGTGGGAGATCGAATTGGCAATTTTTTAAGTAATTGCGAGTCGGATTTCGGGCGCGAAAATCGGACTGGGCAATTACTAATTTCATGACGATTTTATCAAGGAATTTCAACTTAGCACAAAAGAGACAATTATACCTAAGATAACAAATAATATGCAATATTAGTAACAATGAATAAAACATAAAAATAAATAACATAAAAGGATAAAAATAAAAGTAAAGGTAATAAAAAAAATTACCTAATTTGTCTTTTTTGCTTTTTTGTTTTTTCTTTTCTTTTTCGAAAAAAAGAAAAAAGGAAGAAAATAGAGGGGGTCGGCCGGTGATGCTCGGGGCGGCGGCTAGGGTTCCGGCGGGTCCTCTAGGGACGGCGCGACGGCGGGGGGCGCTGCACGCGGTGGATCGGAGACGGGGGGCGTGCGGGGACGCAAGGGCGTCGAGCGGCTGCGGCAAGGAGCTCCGGCTTCAATCGAGGGTTTCGCAGGCGGGGGAGAAGACGGCCGGCGGCGTCGGCTTCACAGGCGGAGCGGGGACGGCGGCTAGCGGCGTCGGCTCTGGATCTGGGAGGAGGAGGGCGTCGCGGTGAGGAGGGCGTCGGGGTGGCCGGTGTGTCGCGGATCGAGATCTCGCGCGGGCAGGGGCGGACCAAGGCCATCGCGGGGGCTCCGGTGTCTAGATCTGGGGTGGAGGCAAGGGCGGCGGCTGCTTCTGGGTCGAATGAGACTGCAGATCTGCGACGACGGAGGTGGAGCAAGGACGACCGGGCCACGGATCGACTCAGGCTGGCGTCACGGGCAGGGCGGCTGGCTCGGGTCGCGGCTGCTGTGGAGGCCTGCAGCTCCGGCGCTGAGGCGACACAGTGGCGCGTCGCGCGAGCAGGGGGGCATCGCGCAAGGACCAGGATCGCAGCGGTGATGGCGTCGACGGCGGCGAGAGGAGCGGGGCTTCGTGGAGTATATCGGCGACGGCGGGGCTTCGACGGCGACGACGGGGCTTCGAGGGCGACTGCGGCCGACGAGGCTCCCCCCGTGCGGAGAAGATGAAATCGCGGGCGGGGGACTTTGACTTTTCTTCTCACTTTTTACCTTTTCTTTTTCACTCTCTTTTTCACTTTTTGACCTTTTTTTTTGTCTCTTCCCACGGACTCCACGGACGGCCCCCTCACAAAATCAGCTTCAAAAATTTTTTGCTTCCCCCACCCACGGGGAAGACGAACAGAGACGCACGAGGAGGAGGGCTTTTTGCCTTGCTTTTCTTTTTCCTTTTTTTCTCTCTCTCCCTCAGCTCCCTTTTTTCTTTTTTGGCTTTTTTCGTTCTCCCTTTTTAAGCAAAAAGAGACCCCCCGGACGGCTCTCTCTCTCTTTGCTTTTCATTTTTTTTTTTTGGCTTTTTCCCCCTTTACTTAATTGCACGCGAGGTATTATATAGGTCTAAAAAATATATCCTTGCGGTAATATATTTTTCCTTTTTTTGCTCGCGCATGATACCCCTAAATATATCGCTGAAATATACCCCTTCGCGCAATATTCTTTTTTTGCATTTTTTCGCATATTCCACCCAAAAAATTTCCTTTCTATTCAAAATACACTCCCTAGTGTATATCACCTGATTATGTGAAAATTCTTAATGAAATATGTGAAAAATCTTTCCCTCGCCGGCGGTCCAAAACAAAATTGTTCCTAAACTATATGCCATGTGATTTGTTTGAATTTTTTTATTTTTTAGCAAAAATTAACCCCAAAAATTTAGGTGTCAACAGCTGCCCCTCTTTGAAGGTGAGCTCGCAGAAGTTGCCTTCAAAGATAAATTGAGATCTAAATTTTGGTTATGCTTATGCAATAAATGATTTTTTTGTTTGAAATTGAATTCCATATATTTTTTTTTAAAATACAACGTATATGATACATGCAAATGCTAATACAAATGAACCTACCTAGAATAACTTACCTTCGAGGAGGATAAAGTAGCCCGAGGTAGTGGGTATTACATGTCTAGGACCCGTACCATTCTACGGTCGCCCAGGATATTAACATGGCTTTGTGAAGATTCTGCTTTCCCAGGACTCGTACCATTCTATGGTCGCCTAGTACGGCAAAAAGGAATTGCTTTCCCAGGATCCGTTCTATGCTACGGTCACCTGTTAGAGCAATAAGTGTTGTCAAGGACACGTACCATTCTACAGTCGCCTTGACGAAGAAATTCATTTTTCAGGATCCGTTCTATGCTAGGGTCACCTGAATGGGGAAATTGCTTTTCCAGGACCCGTTCTATGCTACGATCACCTGTTAAAGCAATAAATGCTGTCTAGGATCCGTTCTATGCTACGGTCACCTAGACTGAGGTTTTGCTTGGCTAGGACCCAAACTATTCTTCGATTGCCTAGCCTTGTGACAAAAATCATTTGATCAGGACTCAAACCATTCTTCGGTCGCCTTAATCACATTGAATCTAGAGAAAAATCTTTAGGGGACAACTCCATCGAGTGTCAATGTAAAGGACTCTGGGCTACAAAAGCACGCCAGGTTAATAAATGAATGGACATCGGGCTACGAAAGCACGCCGGGTCAATAAAAATGGACTCTAGGCTACGAAAGCACGCCAGGTCAATAAATGAATGGACGCCGAGCTACGAAAGCACGTCGGGTCGATGAAATGGACTCTGGGCTACAAAAGCACACTAGGTCAATGAAATGGGACACTGGGTTACGAAAGCACGCCATGTCAATATAAAGGGACATCGGGCTACAGAAGCACGCCGAGTCAAGAATTGGACATCGGGCTACGAAAGCACGACGGGTCAATGAAATGGGACACTGGGCTACGAAAGCACACCAGGTCAACATAAAGGACACCGGGCTACGGAAGCACGCCGGGTCAATGAAATAGGGACATCGGGCTACAGAAGCACGCCGAGTCAAGAACTGGACACCGGGCTACGAAAGCACGCCGGGTCAATGAAATGGACTCTGGGCTACAAAAGCACACCAAGTCAATGAAATGGGACACTGGGCTACGAAAGCACGCCAGGTCAATATAAAGGGACATCGGGCTACGGAAGCACGCCGAGTCAATGAAATAAGGACATCGGGCTACAGAAGCACGCCGAGTCAAGAACTGGACACCGGGCTATGAAAGCACGCCGGGTCAATGAAAGGGACTCTGGGCTACAAAAGCACACCAGGTCAATGAAATGGGACACTGGGCTACGAAAGCACGCTAGGTCAATATAAAGGGACATCGGGCTACGGAAGCACGCCGAGTCAAGAACTGGACACCAGGCTACGAAAGCACGCCGAGTCAATGAAATGGGACACTGGGCTACGAAAGCACACCAAGTCAATATAAAGGACACCGGGCTATGGAAGCACGCCGAGTCGATGAAAGGGACTCGGGCTACGAAAGCACGCCAGGTTAATATAAGGGACACCGGGCTACGGAAGCACGCCGAGTTGATGAGAATGATAGCTTGACCGAGTCAAGTGTCGATGCACTTGAGAGAGAATACCTGTGCAATGACAAGTATTTTGAGTATGGGTAGAGATATACTTACCTGGTGATATCTCTGATTCTTGGGGATATGTCTTCTGGAATCTTGTGGAGGTCTCTCACCTCCTGGTAGAAAATAAATTTTGAGAACATCAATAATGCACCTTGAATGTTTGTGATGGTTTCTCATCTTCTAATATCATGAGGCATTCTGAAAGGAACCTGAATGGCAGGAGCTCTTAGGCCTATCAGACATTATTAGAGCAAAAACTTATATGCATTCATCAAAGAGGTAGACAATTTGAGCTACTCTAGAATGCACATTTCAAAGTTTGGTGTTTTTTTTTTTTTTTTAATTCAATCAAGGTTTCTGCATAATGACTTTACCATATTTGCATCATCCAAATTTCCATAGGAGAGCATTGTTGCTCAAGACAATGTTCATTGATTTTTTAAGAATGCTAAATGAGAGACTTTCAGTTAGAAAGGACTTTCGCTCACTCTCATTTAGAATGGCTATTTTATGAGAATCACTCCATCTCACCATCATCATATCGACAAGGGTCTGAGTATTCTCACAAGCGGTACGACCTTACCAATCTGAGAGGTCTTTAATAGGGACCATAATGTAGGCTTGGTCAACGGCTTAACAAAGGGACTCTTTGAGTCAAGGCTATTGAAAGAACAATTTTGTATTCATCTCCGGGTTTACAAGTCAAGAACTCTACAAAATGAGAAGAAAATAATATTGCTCGCACTTCTTCAAGTGATGCTTATAAGCATATGAACTCCTACGTTAATTCAAGTGCCCTAATCAGAAGAGACTTTGTAAGGGACGTAACGTAGGCTGGGTTCATGGGTTGAGAAATGAAAGGATCATTAGGCTCAAAATGTGTATAAAGGGTGAGAGTTGATGATCATCATGGCATTGTCACCAATTTTTTTCACCATCAGGGATTGTCTTCATAATGCCCCCATCAATTGTAAAGACTCAACATTTGAGCTCTTTGAGTATTGTTTCATTGGAGATACAAACTTATCTCGACTCTCCTTTTTTTTCATCTATGGGCATTGGCCTTGCTTTTACCAGGCACACCGCTTTTTCATGCCCCTACTTCTCATTCATTTTTTTCACTTTTTTTCATGGGCATTGGCCTTGCTTTTACCAAGCATACTGCTTTTTCATGCCCCTTAGTTCTATTTTGATTTCAATTCTTGCGCATAATGCATGCATCAAGAAATTACACTTTGATGATACTCGAACTTTCAAGGGTCTTCATCTGCCTTTTGCCTTGCCCCAGTGTAGGGGATGATCACCAACTGGGTTTACAGAAATGAAATTGCAGGCTCAAGTGGGCTATGCAAAGGATATAAGTGTATAGGATAGAGAAAGAAATGCTCTTCGTCATCCTAGGGCACTTAAATTACCGCATGAATTCAATGTAATAGCATAACTAGAAGATTGATGCAAGTGAGAGCAAGAAGATTTCAATCCATTTTCTTCACCTTATGGTGCTGTCTTACCCTTCAATTTGCCCTGATGTGGGGTGGTTCTTGACAGGGATAATTTGAAAAGAATTCCATAAATGTATAAGGCTCAAAGGGGTTAAACAATGGATCATATGTAGTGTTTAGGATAGAGAAATGAATTGCCCCTCATCATTTCGATTATCGTACCTTTCGCGAGAGAACTCTTTGCCTTGCAGATATGAAACTTCCTACACTCATCTCACAAATGTATAAGTAGGAGATTGTGTATAGGATAAGGCTTGCCTTTCATCATCCCGATACGTCTCATTCAGCATTCTTAAGCATTGATGTCTCTTAATTGAGTTGTCTATCTTGACAAAATCTCCTCATGAAATTAGTGAATTCAATAGGTAAAATCACTATGGAAATTTTCTTTTCAAAAGAGTCTAGCAACTTTAAGCATGAAAAGCCTTTGTGAAAATAAACAATTTACCACACTCAAAGCATAATTTTAAGCATTTCATTTAGGGAATTGCCCCAGCTATGGATGTCCTTGGATTGTTCCTATTAATCAAGACTGCAAATCCGCTTTTGCCCCTGCATAAGAGAAACGTGCATGAATAGGATAGTATGCAACATCAAAGTAAATTCAAATTGCAGATCCATTTTGGCTCGGATAGAGATTTTGTCTCAGTCATGTCACTACTAAAATTTGCAGTGCCCCAATTCATCATCTGCAAGAAAAATAACAGAGTGTCAATTCCAAAATTAATTATATTCATGAACGCAATGTATCCATTTCATCTAAGAGGAATGATGTTCTTTTGACTTGTTCCATCATTTTCTTATGGAAATGAGAAACTTGATTTGGCTTTCGACATTTCATACAAATTGTAATGAGATGTGCCAGACATCACACTTTAGAATCTGGATGGTCTTCTTCTGACTTGTTCTCAATTTCCTATTGATGTGCAAGGAAATTGCCTGGGACAAGTAGTGTTTAATGCCTTTCTTTATTCTTGGGTGATGTCATCAAGATCAGCTAGGAAATGGTCATTTGCCCCCACGTCTATTTTTCCTCGGATGTATGTTCCCAAATCAACGGATCCACTATCACTTGAAATTGACGTGTTATTTTCAAACGTCTCTCTGTTTTGCTCTGAGACATGAAGTAAATGAGTTAGGAAATTAAATGGGGCTAACCCAATGCATGCTTTTGGAAATGGCTTGAAAAGTGATTTTTTAATGAGGAAGCATGAAGAAGCCAAGTCCTCGAATTTCTCCATGGATGATATTTTATTTTCATTGTTGGATATCGTCATCGGGGCCGCTTGGTGTACCCCATCATGTCCTCAAAATTAGAAATAAGATTGTAATTTCATTGAATAGAGTCAAATGAATTACATTATTGGAATGGAAAATGCAAACAAGCCAAACCCTAAAAGCGATAATTGAAATTTCAAAAAGTAGGAATTCCTAAACAAAACTTAGAATCCTAGAAGATAAAAACTTCTTCACTCAAGTAACAGCATTTACGCCTCCATCTTGGTCGGGCGGAGGATTTTTCTGATTATTGCTGAAAGAAAACGCCTTTGTATCCAAGAGGTCTTCGACCTTATGCTTCAAAACATAGCAATCATCAGTGGAGTGACCAACCTCTCCCATGTGATAATCACACTTCTGAGAGGGATTATATGCAGGATAATGCTCGGAATTTGGTCGCTTTGGCTCAGTAGAGAGTAATCCCTTCTTTTGGAGGATAGGCAAAACTTTGGATAAGGGTCCAGGAAGAGGTATGAACTGTCTTCTAACACTACGTCGTCGACCTGAGAGCTGATGTCCTCCACCTTGTTGCTTAGTAGAAATCTTAATTACCGGAGTGCGATTGGAAATATCATGATTTGGTTGAGAATAGGCCATATTAATCTCGGCTTCGGGGTCCTTTTCCTTCTTGGTAGAAAATCTCTTGTTAGATGGCTCAGTAAACCATCATTCTCTTATCCCCATCTCAATTTGTTCTCCCACGGGAATGAGCTGGTTGAAGCTTTCTACATACATGCTGGCCATCCGGTTACGGAACTCAGACGGAAGGGTCTTCACGAACAATTTCATTAACTCCTTATTGGTAGGCTTAGGAGTAATTTGTGTAGCCATATTTCGCCATCTCACAGCGTACTCCTTGAATGACTCGCTCCTCTTCTTCTCCATCCTCTCAAGATCTTCTCGGGAAGGAGCGATGTCCATGTTGAACTTGTACTGCTTGAGGAAAGCATCAGCCACCTCATTCCAGGTCTCTAGAAGGTTCACATTCTTCATCTCATACCAGTTTAGCGCGGGCCCAATCAAACTCGCGTGAAATGATTGAATCATGAGGGGCTCATTTTTGACGTATTGGGCCATGCATACGTGGTACATCTGCAAATGAGATTCTAGGCAGGTAGTACCATCGTACTTCTCAAATTCCGACATTTTGAACTTCTTTGGCATCTTAACCTTCTCGTAGACCAACAAGTCAAAAGGGAGTGAGCTCTGCGACTCCTGCAGTTGTTTCACCTTTTCTTCGAGCTTTGCAAAGCGTTCATCCGGCTCCGTCTTGGGGTTGTTGACAAGCTTCCCCTTTTCCACATTGATCGAGAATGAATCTTCTTCTAAACCAGGCATATCATCATCACTCAACTGGGACTTATCCGCTCGCTCTGGGACAACAGGTCGGGGAAGAACAGGTGGCTGAGCCGGATTGACTTGGAGCGATTTGATTTGAGTTGCTATAAGGTCCATAGATGTGGCTAACTGTTGGAGTTGACCCTCCATAGTGATGATACGGTCACGCATTTCATTTTGTTCGGCCATTCTTGCTCTTAGTCGTGTAATAATAGACGAATGATCCGTTATCACCTAATAAAAATGAATGAAAATATGTCAGCACGAGGTGTAGATAAAAAACCAATCCATGACAATGATCTAATCATTTTTTTTTACTTTTTTCTTTTTATTTATTCATGAAAAGTCTATACAAGAAGGGAATTTCCTAAAAAAAGAGCTAGGAAAATAAAGACATGGGTTGTCCTAGTAAGGACGAAATTTCCTAAACATGAACTAAGGAAAGCCAAAATTTGAAACAAAGACAGGAATTGAAAAGAAAATTCCAAAGTTTTTTTGGCAAATGATTCCTTGCATGGCAATTTCCTCATTTCATTTTTAATTGAAAAATGAATTAAATCAATGATTGACCTAGATTGTCATGGACGGACCAAAAGCATGACAAAATAAATTGCAAGGTATAGTGATAGAAGACTTACTTCACCAAGAAAAATCAATGGCAATCACATAGACATGCGCATGATAAGTGGTTCGATTTCTACTCTAAAAGGCTTAACAAAGTGGAGCCACAAGGATGATCGGACTAGCCACGGGCGCGTGGACTATGTCGGGTCCTCATGACTCCGGCTTGGTCAAAGAGCCGACCAGTGTCGCGGGCATGCGGACCGAGGTGGGTACTCTTGACACCATGAATGAAATTTCGGGATTGAGATGGGCGACTCGTACCACGAGCTTGTGGTCGGAGTAGTATCCATCTCAATACCATCCTAGATTATCCTATGCGGTAGGGGTGTGCAACCGGACCGGGTTTACCCGATTCCCGGTCCGTCCCACCCGGAAAACAGGGTCGGGAACCGGTCCGGTTGAAACCGGTCCGGAACCGGTTCCGGTTGAAACCGGTCCGGAACCGGTTCCCAAACCTCGATTCTCGTTTGAACCGGTCCGTAACCGGTTCCGAGGGATTACCCACCCGAGAACCGGATCGACCGGACCGGTTTGGGAACCGGTTGGAGAACCGGTTTGTAAAACCTCCACAACGCAAAAGCAAAACCCTAATTTCTACTTTTTATCTTTGCCAGCTTCCTCCCGCGACACCCGCAAACGGCAGCTCGTGACCTCCATCCGTCCACCAATCCCGGTTCCACTCGCTCATCGTCGCCCCCGAAATCGCGATGCCGCCTCGCTAACCCAATTCCCGGCTGCTCGCCGCCCTTGCTCCGAGCTCCTCCCGAAATCGCGAAGTCGACGCCACCTCTCGCCGCTCTCGTCGCACCCTCGCGCTCGCACCACCGCCGCCGTTCCGCCGGTCATCTAAAGCTCCGCTCCACTAGCCCCGCACGCGGCCGCCGACCCCCGCCGAGCTCGCACCCGAGCGCCGACGCCGCCTCCGTTCAATCTCGCCGTTCCACCTTCCGGGTTGGTGCTTTTTGGTGGAAAGTTGGTGTTTTGACCGAACCCGCTTGGAGATCTCGTGTGTTCTTTCGAATATATTCTCGTGTGGATTTGAGAATCTCCCGTTGATTTCTTGGCTTGTGCGGGTTTCATGGGTCGACCCTCTCGTTTCTTTCTTTCTTCTTTCCTTTTTTTTTTCCTTTTTGGGTTTTCGCTCTTGCCGAGGTTTGGTGTTTAAAGTGAAAAAATTCTCGGTGGCTTTTGGCAATCGGGTGGTGGTCTCGTTGTGGTGGTAGATCCGAGGAAATGCTGTAGCATGTTGTTTTGAAAGGCTCGTGTGTATGTCCGAAGGCGCTTTGTGTCACCGAATCACGGGTGGTATATGGAAATCTATAGTTGCTTTAATTTGATGGAAATTAGTATGATCTTTTAAGCTAAGTTGACTTGTTGGTTTTCACTCCTACAAATGAGGAAATTGTAACATCATTTCATCCTACCATATCTCGTAGTATTGAGGGCTTCTTGTGCTTGTTCCCGTTTTCTTTAGGTTTCGTTGCTTTAGGAATATTATGCTTCATAACTTCTTTCCTTTCTTGGTGTAATATTCTTTTAGTGGGAATTTGCTTCTTTTGTCCAGAGGCGTTTCTTTCCCGTGATTCCACTCTAATTTGGTCTCTCCCGTGAGTCGTCTTCTTTGTAATTGTCCAAATTTTTAATGAGACTGCCCTCTCCATCTGCGTCTATTTGTGCTTCGCTGCTTGCCCATCTTCACGGTGGCTAGAGTTTATCCTTGTATGAGGGAAGACGGAGCTTTGCATATTGAGATTGATACTTGTGGCGATGATGCAAATAGCTCCTTTTTCTCCCGTAGATGTAGTGTTGCTTTGCGCCATTGTAGCTTCCGTGATCTTTAAGTGTAAAGCCACTAAAGTAGTAGTATCCTCTAAATTCTTTGCAAAATGCCGGTTTATGTCATTATTCTTCAGCTTTGACTGTTGTCTATCATCATCTCGTGAAGTTCTTAAACTGTTCACATAATGCTCATCTTATTGTTGCCGTTGTAGCATCGAAATCGTGATAACCGTTGATCTCTCCCCATATTCTGCTCTTTCGTTTTCACCGATCGCAATTTAGCTCGAGAGCCTTCAATTCAAAGAAATACAATCTCTTGGTTGTACTTATATCCTCATCACCGATGTGCGTTCAAGAGAATAGATTGATTGTCTTTCAAGTCCGATGTCTCCACCACTTCGGGTGTGGAGGAAGGGGGTGGCAATACCTATACGTAGCCACCTCACCCTTCATAGATGGCGCCTCTCATGAGTCATGACCGCTTGGGGTTGAAGGAGCGAAACTATCCGGGTTTGAGCTGCCGAGCCTACTCCCGAGCGACGCCCGCCGCCACCGCAACTTTGATCATTTGCCTAATGACCCTTTTAAATTCTCTTCGTGTCGCAATTAATCCCGTTGGTTGCTTCTTGCAGATTGCTACGAGCAGAGAATCGCAGGTCCATGTCCTTAAGTTATTGAAGGATATCATTTGATTCAAGGGCTGGTTTTGTAAGATTTCTGGGTGAGCGATTTGCTCTTTGAGTTGTTATATTTACTGTCTCAAAATGAGAAAATCATGATGCAGATAATGCTAGCCTCGTACTTCATTGACATTATGCTTTTCGTTTCGGTACCGTTTTCATTTGTACATGAGACAGGAGATGTGCCGCCTCATGAAAATGCAAAACTTTGTTCACTCGACTGCATTGCAATAAGCATATCGTGTGCTATTACATGATAACCGCACTTTATTTCACATTGTGGTCACATCGTTTATCATACATCACTTCCTCTTCCCTCCCCATTAAGAGGGGTCGTTCTAGTTATAAGATAAAGTGTTCTTACATATGAGTGTTGTACAACAATTTTTATGCAAAACAAGTTCCAATATAAACAGGGTTAACCCTGTTCCCGGACCGGAAAAATAGGGTGGGTCGGGAACAGGGTCCAATGCAAACAGGGTCGGGAACAGGGTCCAAAAAAAGAGAACCGGTTATAACGGGGTCGGGCACGGGGTCCAGGTCTAGACCCTACCCACCCCGGACCCGATCACCCCTACTATGCGGCCCAGGTCCGGCGGCAAGTTGTGTGTGCAATAGTGTAGTGCTAAATGCAAAGCATGCACAACAGTTTAAATCACACAACACTTCAAAAACTTGAATTTAGAACATTCATTCCCAACTCCAACCTGCAAGACAAGGGTTAGCAAAGACTACTCCCCTTATATCTCCCAATCTGCAAAAACATTTAACACCTTAAATGTTAGGGACGTACTTGGGATCCTCGCTGCCAAACAAAAATATTTTTTTAAAAGAAAATTGGCCTAAGTCCACTAAGAGTTTTAACTCAAGTCCCCAGCGGAGTCGCCAAGCTGTCGCGACCAAATTTTCGGGTGAACCACCTAGGATTTGGCTAATGGATTGTTAAGCCTAGACTTAACTCGGGCTCTCCTAAGTCCATACCAATTCGCGACTTAGGTTTGAATTCTTAACATGCAAATAATTTTCATTTAGGAGTCGCCACTAATCTATTTTTGGTGGGTCGATTAGAAACCCAAGTAAAGTATGGAAGATTTACTTTACTCCTGCGAACTAGAGATTCTAGATACGGGGACTTGGTTACGCTAGATTCCTTTAATGCCTTTTCGGTACCATTCTTTTCATTTTGGAAAAATGTTTGGCAAGCAGCTTGAATCGATTTTAATTTATCTCCCTAACATGTGAGGTGATCATGCGGGTGCGCAATCCACCAATTTAACACCCAATAAAACAATGAATAAGGTTAAGGGACTTACCTTGTAACAACGAAAGCATCTACATCGTTAGATTAAAATCCACATCAACAATCCTAGATATGGCTTCTAATTAACACGTAGATTTCTCTCTTTTTTTCACTTTATTTAATGAAATTTAATCTAAATGCAATGCATGCTAATAGCTTAATATGACATGGCAAAAATGATCTAAATTATATGACATGAAATGCAATAATTGCAACTTAAATGACTTAATATGCAAATTTTAATTAAATGACCCTAGAATAGAATGATACTTAATGTTTTTGGATTTTTTTTTACCTGAAATTTTGAATTAACAAAAGTCCTAATTGAACTACCCTAAAAATGTGATTCTAAAAAAAAAAGCCTAATTTACTAGCCTAAATGCTTTATTTACTAAATCTATATTCCTAATTCTACATGTTCATGCAAGATTTTTGATTTTTTGATTTTATGGTTTTTATTTTTCTAAAAATTGCAATTTATCCTAAAGAGGTGGAAGTAATCTATCCTAAGATATTTGAATGAAATTCCTAACTAAATTAAAATTCTATCCTATTTAAACTAGGAATTAGGTCATCCTAATTTAAATTAAGACATTGTTTTAATTTAGTAATTTCTAGTCTAAGATGCAACCTATCTAAAAGATTGATTTAATTCTATTCTAAAATGCCTAATGATTTTTATTTGCTTTTTTATTAATCAAAATTTGATATGCAATTCAACTAACATCCTAAGTGAAAAAACTAAAATTTGATTTTGTTTTTTCTTCTTATGATCTAAATAAAATCCCTAATGCAAGGTAATAAAAAAAAACTAATCCTAATCTAAATTTTTTTTTTTTTGAGTTTTTTTATTTTGAAATCAACAATTCCTAACAATTAAACATGCAACCTAAATTAATTATTTTTTTGATTTTATTTATTTATTTAAAATTTCTATCCTAAGCATGCAAACCCTAAAACTACATTTTTGATTTTTGATTTTTTAAGGAAAATTAACTCAAATAACCCTAGCAAATCAAGCAAAATCGATCCCTCAAATTGACGAACTGTATCTCACACATGAGATCGGGTTGGCCAATTTCGCGAAAAATCACAAATCGAATCTCGGGCGGGAGATCGAATTGGCAATTTTTAAGTAATTGCGAGTCGGATTTCGGGCGCGAAAATCGGACTGGCAATTACTAATTTCATGACGATTTTATCAAGGAATTTCAACTTAGCACAAAAGAGACAATTATACCTAAGATAACAAATAATATGCAATATTAGTAACAAGGGTTAATACCTTGAAAAACCCCAAACTGATACACTTGTGACAAATTTACCCCAAATTATTTTTTTGACCATGAAAAACCCCAAACTGGTACACCTGTGATAAATTTACCCCAACTAACTATAAAAAACCCTAAACTGATATATTTATGACAAATTTACTCCAAAATAATTTATTCGACAAAAAAAAAAAAAAACCTCAAACTAGTGAATTTGTGACTAATATACTCTCCACTAAATTAGATTAATATCACAAAAAAATCACAAAAATTGTAAATTGTGACAAATAAAGTGTAAAATCCCAAATTGGTATATCGGTCAATTGTCACGTATCATTTAACTTTATAATTTAATAAGAAAATTTAACTAAAACTAACAGAAGGTAAATTTGTCACAAGTGTACCAGTTTAGGGTAAATTTGTCAAAGGTATACAAGTTTGGGGTTTTTGGTGGTCAAAAATAGTTTGGGGTAGATTTGTCACAGCGCATCAGGTTTGGGGTTTTTCGTGGTATTAACCCTAGTAACAATGAATAAAACAGAAAAATAAATAACATAAAAGGATAAAAATAAAAATAAAGGTAATAAAAAAAATTACCTAATTTGTCTTTTTTGCTTTTTTTGTTTTTTCTTTTCTTTTTTCGAAAAAAAAAAAAAGAAAAAAAGGAAGAAAATAGAGGGGGTCACCGGTGATGCCCGGGCGGCGGCTAGGGTTCCGGCGGGTCCTCCGAGGACAGCGATCGGGGGCGCGCACGCGGTGGACGGAGACGGGGCGCGCGGGGACGCAGGGCGTCGGGCGGCGCGCGGCGAGGAGCTCCGGCTTCAATCGAGGGTTTCGCGGCTGGGAGAAGACGGCCGGCGGCGTCGGCTTCACGGGCGGAGCGGGGACGGCGGCTAGCGGCGTCGGCTCCTCGGATCCGGAGGACGAGGGCGTCGGGGTGGCGGTGCGTCGCGGATCGAGATCCGGGCGTGGACAGGGGCGGACCAAGGCCGTCGCGGGGCTCCGGTGTCCGGATCTCGGGGCGGAGGCGAGGGCGGCGGCCGCTTCGGGTCGAACGAGACCGCAGATTCGCCACGACGGAGGTGGAGCAAGGACGATCGGGCCATGGATCGGCTCGGGCTGGCGTCACGGGCGGGCGGCTGGCTTGGGTCGCGGCCGCTGTGGAGGCTGCGGCTCGGGTGCCGGGGCGACGGAGTGGCGCGTCACGCGAGTGTGGGGGCGTCGCGCGAGGACCAGGATCGCAGCCGGTGATGGCGTCGACGGCGGCGAGAGGAGCGGGGCTTCGTGGAGTATATCAGCGACGGCGGGGCTTCGACGGCGACGACAGGCTTCGAGGGCGACGGCGGCCGGCGAGTCTCCCCTGTGCGGAGAAGATGAACAGTCGGGGGGGGGACTTTAACTTTTCTTCTCACTTTTTACCTTTTCTTTTCACTCTCTTTTTCACTTTTTGACCTTTTTTCTCTTCCCATGGACTCCACGGACGGCCCCCTCACAAAATCGGTTTCGAAAATTTTTTGCTTCCCCCCCACACGGGGAAGACGAACAGACGCACGAGGAGGAGGGCTTTTTGCCTTGCTTTTTTTCTTTTTCCTTTTTTTCTCTCTCTCCCTCAGCTCCCTTTTTTTCTTTTTTGGCTTTTTTCGTTCTCCCTTTTTAAGCAAAAAGAGACCCCCGGACGGCTCTCTCTCTCTCTCTCTGCTTTTCATTTTTTTTTTTTTGGCTTTTCCCCCTTTACTTAATTGCACGCGAGGTATTGTATAGGTCTAAAAAATATATCCTTGCGGTATATATTTTTCCTTTTTTTTCTCGCGCATGATACCCCTAAATATATCGCTGAAATATACCCCTTCGCGCAATATTCTTTTTTTTTGCATTTTTTTCGCATATTCCACCCAAAAATTTCCTTTCTATTCAAAATACACTCCCTAGTGTATATCACCCGATTATGTGAAAATTCTTAATGAAATATGTGAAAAATCTTTCCCTCGCCGGCAGTCCAAAACAAAATTGTTCCTAAACTATATGCCATGTGATTTGTTTGAATTTTTTTATTTTTTAGCAAAAATTAACCCCAAAAATTTAGGTGTCAACAGTGGATATTAGGAAAACAAAAAGTCGATCAATATTTTCGCAGAATGATGCCCTTTGGGGATTATTACTAGAATGGACTAGACTCATATTAAGGTTTCATTGTAGTTATTTATGTGTTCTTAGAACAGCGTAAAGGAGATTGAACTTGGTATTATGCCAAATGTTCTTTGAATTGAAAATCCTTTAGTTTAATGAGCTACTGTTTCTCATGTGATATAACTTACCATCATAAGATAAAATGCCAATTGACCTTCGAAGCGATAGTCTCTTGACGATCACATTTGAAGAATCTGAGACAAGTGCAGCTCTAGAATAGCCTCAATTGCAATTCTGGCGAGCCATATGAATCACTGTACTTACGTTTTTGCCCAAAAAATCAGATAATTGGCAGACGATAAAAATTAATAAGAAAGTATGCATCAGCTAATGACCGCATTAATGAAGATAGTGGTAATAAATGAAGTTATACATCCTTTTTAAGTACGTAAGGTTATATTCACTTATCAAAGGACTCACATGTTTTAGATAATTAAATAAGGGGATAATGACACAAACGGTATTGGAACTTTAACGTAATATGCAATTTGATTCATGAACTTTTAATTTATTTAAACAATTCCTAAATTTTAATTAATTAAATAAGGGGATAATGACACAAACAGTCCACGAATTTTAGCCAAATATGCAATTTGGTGAAGAAACTCTAGCTCAATATGCAATATAGTTCATAAACTTTTAATTTATTTAATATAGTTCCCGAAAGTACATGTTCAATTTAGTCCATGTATTGTATAAAAATATTCAAATTGAAAGTATAGAGATCAAATTGTATATTGGGTCAAAGTTCATGAACTATTTGTTTCATTTTCCCATTAAATAATTAACCATCTGAATATATTTAATTAGTTTTAAATTGGATTATGATTTTCATCGAGAATATATCCAAACCTCTACCATGAAAATAAAAATGATTACGAGATTTCCATGGAATACAACTCTAATGTCTTAAAGCACAGATTAATAGGTGTACTATTTACATCCAGGATTTGTAATAATAACTACTCGTAACTAGTTTTATCTTGTGTCTGTAAATAAATATTAAAATTATGATATCATATGTTGTCTCCTTTAACCTTTCACCACTTAGCTCGTTGTTTGAGAATGCAAAAGGCTTATTCATAAATCCATAGTGAATTCTTCCAATGCAACGATAGAAAATAATAGAAAACAATAGAACATATCATCAAATTTATTCCAGGGGATGATTATCTATATAGAGCATTGCGCATAATTATAACTATTTTGCTTCACAATTCTGTTCTGCATCATCCAGCATGTTTAGTTTTGATATACAACGGGCCTGGACTTCAGGAACTGATTTCTCCGTCTCATAGATGAGAAGAACAGAGGGACGACAGAGCGAGTGCATCATAACGAGAGAGATCAAAGAAACCATGAAGTTGCAGTGAAAGATCTGATCCTATCAGCCGTTTCCAAAAATAATGAAGTAAGATTTGCAGTACACTCTTGGTTTAAGCAAGCTTATGCTAATGAAGGATGATTTGTCTATTTAAGATCTTGGCCAACTTGTTGGAACAAGCTTGGATCCAATTCTTGCTACTCTTAAACCCACAGACGAATTTAGTTCTTGAGTCTATGAAATCTCACATGTTAGGATGAAACTGAACCTTGCAGATTCTGCATTCACATTGCTCGTATTGTTGTGTCTGCTCGTAAATCCTGATCACAAAAATTTAATTCCATTTAGTCAGTTGGAGATGATCCGCTCCATGATTTCTATGTCATTACCCCGATAACATCTTACGAGTTAAAATCTATAGTGTTTCTTGGATACGAAATTAATTATTTTTATCAAATCTAAAATTCACTCATCACAGATTATATTTTCATTTATTCTTCATCTCATAATCTAACTTTAATGCATACATCCATCTTTATAAAAAGATGCCACAAATGCAATAGTCATTTCCTTTTTGCGGTTTCACATGTGAATAATAAGAAAGTTGGATAGAATCGAGTTTTGTGGTTGAGCCTTCATTAAGCTCACTTTGCTATAAATTATTTGGAACCAGCCCTCCACATTAATTAGATTAAAAGCTTAATTTTCTCAAATAATTAATACCCGTGCTCCCAAAAGAATCACTTCAAGTAAAGTTCAATAAATTACCGAGATTTACTATGTGGTCATCCTTCCCACATGAAAAGAAGGAAGTGAGGGGGGTTTGAATTCCCACATTCTCAGAGAAGTTGAGGTGGAGACGATTTAGTTTAAGATTTGGGTTTCAACTTTGACATCTTACAATGAGATGAGACAGAGTAAGAGTGAGAATTGGAGTAGAGTAAAAAAAAAAAAGTAAACTTTGATAAATTATTAATTTGTATGTAATTTGAATTTTCATTAAATCTAAAATGCCAATTGAAAAGATTCTTTGTCTTTTTCATATATGTGATTGATAGATGACGTTTTTTATCAATTGATTTGTACATCAGTCGTAATATACCTAACACAAACACTTTCTACATATAATTTCGTAGATTAGTCCTGATAAACTTGACATAAACACCTTTCACACGCGCTTGCATTGTGGACAAATACATGTGATGTTCCTGCTCAAATATATGCATGACATGCACAAAGTGCACCTGGTGCGCGCACTGATTTTAGTATCAATTTAATGAAGCACGCGATTTATAGTGTTACATTTGTCTACTAATGCTATGTTTGTTAGGAGGGAATAAGAGGAAAGAGACAGAGCTCAAAAAACACAATCGTGTTTGGAAGGAGGGGAAAGAGATGGAGGGAAATGATTGGAAAAGATTATGAGGAATTATGAGAGATCAAAAGGGATTGATCCTGTCAATTCTATGTATGTTATAAATCCCTTCGAATCTCTCCGAATATGGGAGGACTCTAAGGGATTTGGAGATTTTTGTTCATTGTTTAACAAATTTATTCTTCTTTCTTGCTTATATCCATCCTTATTCAGTATCAATTGATACTAAGGCATATCGATTATGCCAATTGCTAACCTTTAGTTTTACAATTGATACTAAAGCACTTACATGAATGGGTATGCAATGATTGAGGGAACATTATTACATATACTTCAATTTTTTTTTTATTTATTATTCTTAAGGTTTGTTAGCCCCACTAAATTTTAGCGGCCATTTAATAATCCATCAAGGAAAAATTTGAAAATCTTCGTAGGGAGTTAGTTTCACATTATTTAGATGTGTCCAGTCCCGTGATTCCCAAACATCGATCATGATTTGCTAATTTCGTTCCTTCTAAAAATAAAATGGCGTGGATAATAATGTACGGTGTGGTTGCCACGTGATTGCACATCTTCGCATCTAGCATTTTTGGCCGTCCTAAAAAGCTAGTCAAATATTGATTGTGTGACATCTAAGGTTATGTTTTAAGAAGAAAATGTTAAAGAGATGGCCTGCACAACAGTCGCAAAAGCACGTCCATTGTAGGCTCCTGCTCGTCTGCAACCACTTTCGTTGAGTGACTCATGTTTCAGAGCCGATAGTGACAAGTTTCGTGATCATTTTGCTCGTTGTAGAATGGAGTCCGTCTGACCCCTGATGCATCCAACCTCCATTGTCTTGAGATCGAAGGTTGCATAGAACGGAGTCTATTCACATTTTCTTTTGCTTTGGATTCCGTGATTTATGACCTTGAATTTTGCAATCTAAAGAATCTTGAGGTCTGAGGGGGCTATTATTAAGGATCGATTGAAATTAAAAATATATGTGAGGCAATTAGCCAATAAAAAAGGTTAATGATTCAATTAACGAATTGACATGATGATACCCATTGAACTTATGCCACTTAATTATTTTATTTAGATAGTGTGTAAAATGTGTCAACATATGCCTTTGAATTATTTTTTGCGATGTACAGTTTATGCCTTTATTCATATAATGTGATGGAGGCCACGAACTCCAAGCAGCAGCCCTCGGCTGACGGTTGCCAAGGGGGCAACAGCTCTACTAACCACCCTATCTCTCTTTAAGGCTTATGTTCCTTTTATATTCTTTTTCTTTTCTTCTTTTATTTTGATTTTATTTGTGATAAATGTATTAAAAGCCCTAAACTTGTTATGAAAATATAATTGAACTCTAAAACTTTCAAAAAATGCAACTAAATCTTAAAACTTGTTAGAATTTTCTGATTGTCAAGCTGGATAGATTAAATGGAATGAGACTTGACAAGTTTTAGAACTTTATTATACTTTTTAAAAGTTTTGTGACGTAATTGCACTTTTGAAAATTTTAATATTCAATTGCACTTTTATAATAAGTTTTAGGAGTTTCAGTGCACTCATCACATTTTATTTTGATTTCTCTGAATTCATTTATTATTGTCTAAACTAGTTATTTTAAATTGGAAAAATATGTTTCACATGGAAAATTGTATAAGTGGCTCGAGCATTTATTAAGCCCCATTAATTATGCTTTTTAAATGTAAATTTACGCTATGCCAGCTAACCTACATCCGACTGTTGGAGCTACAATTGATATATACTGAAGATAGTCCCGATTACAATCTCTTCTTATCTTATATCTTCACATTTATTATTGAGGGAGGGAGGGAGGGAGGGAGGGAGGGCCCTCCATAACATTTTTCTCTATGAAAAGCAATCTTATAATTTTTAATAATCAAGAGAAATTAAAATAAAGAAAGAAACAAAACTAATATAAGAAAATAATGGAGGCCAAGAAGAGAGAGAATGGCTGGTTGAGCTGCCAGCATCCTCCGACATGGTGTTGAATGTTAAAACTGTTCTTGATTAGTGTGCTTAACTAGAACCTAAAAAGGTTTTGAAATTCTCGATCAGTTTGTGAGAACGATTGTTTGTAACATTTATACTCGTGTTTGCAATACAATAAGATATGCTTGGTTGGCATTTGATGAATGGTGCAATTTGTGTTGTGAATCTGTTTCTGATTTGCTTAAAAAAAATTTCACCCACCAACCGAAAGGGTGCGAAGGAGCGATCAAGGAACCGGCATCTTCATACCCGCTAGGAATGTCTGCTTTCCGTCAAACCTATTCTTCATGGAGTTCTCGGGGGACGGGCCTCAGGGGACTACCCAACTGCTAGGGGATTGGCCCGGGCCCCGTGGATAAAATTTCCCATATTGGTTCAAACCCGAAACCTCTTGCAAAATCTTGTCATGGAGATATCCGACCATTGGGCTACTGTGCCTGCGGTGGCTTTGCTTAGAATTTATTCAGTTGGATTTGATTTCGACTCCTACTCAGAATAGAAGAACAAGTCAGTATTCTCGTCTGTTCTATTTTCGGATCTGTTGGCTTTAGTGTAGAATATGGAACGAAGCAACGATGACTATTGATAATTCTGATGCTGCTTTTTGTTGAACCTGGTGGTTGAACTAACTCAGGAGATGGCCGGCGGTAGATTTGAATGTCTAAATTGAGTGTTTTGGCTGTATAAGAATAAAGCAAGTGGATGCACTGGTTTGTAACAGGAGATTCGTGTGCTGAAAAGAAGGCTTTCAGATTTATTCAAAGACAGGATGCCCTGTAATCATAATGGTGAAAGAAATCTGATTCTGGTAAGTGGGTCCTTGAGCAATTTGCAAAAGATCATAATCATGATCTCGACGCCTGTGAGGAGAATGATCCTGCCAATTCGCGGTGCAAAAGTTCAGCAACAACCGCTAAAGTAGTTGATTTGTGCTGTAAACCATGGATAAAACAGCTTGATGTGGTTGATTATGGATGCTCATATTCTTCAAGTATTGTCAGTGCCAAACGCATTAAACCGGGGGCAAATAAAGGACAAGTGATCCTTGAGCCCTATGTGGGTCTAAAGTTTGATTCAGCTAACGAAGTGTACTGATATTATGATACATATGCTGGGAACATGGGATATAGAGTTCGTATTGGTCAGTTGTTTCGATCAAAGAGCGATGGTTTGATTACTTCTAGAGATATGTCTGCTTGAAGGAAGGATTTCAGCATTTCTAGGGTTGGGTGTGGTGCATTTATGAGGATTAAGAGGCATGGCAGTGGAAGGTGGATTGTTGATCGTTATCAACTAGAGTGTAACTATGAGCTTGAGATGCAAACGAAAGCCGACAGAGGTTCACCTTCTGGGAAATTTTTAGATGAGATCAATGAAACGTCAGAAAAACTAGACATTGCTAAAAAGCACAATGCGAGCCTCATAAAGAAACATCGTGCAAGCAACATAGGAAGTGATTGGTATAACGTGCTTCATAATTACTTTCAGAACCGACAAGCTGAGGACTTGGGTTGCTATAGGAGTCTTTTCTGGGCTGATGCCATCATTTGTAATACCTCCTATAAGCAAAACAATTATGTTGTGCCATATGTTACTTAGGTTGGTGTTAATCACCTAAACATTCAACTAAAACAAGTAAGTCATAACATAAAAGCAAAATAAAAATTGCAACCCAGTCATCAAAGATAGTAATGAAAGAACAATTAAAAAAAGTAAAGTGAAGTAACATGGCCTTGTTATGAAGTCTTGGGACAACAATCACCCTAAACTAAATTCAAATCGAATTCAATTTTTCTAAGGAGACTAATCAACCTAAAATTAAAGTAGTGAAAATCATCAATTTTCTTAAATATCTAAATGAAGTTAAACGGATTCTAATTCTAAGATCTAACCAACATAACAGTAATCAAGGCCTATTATTCTAATCATTTTATAATATTTTTATCTTTTTTTATTCTTATAAGAGGGGACTTGGGCTAGGTCTTTGGGCCAGGCCCGGCCGGAATGTGTATCAAATTCATATCCTCAAGGTTCATGTCACTAAAGTGCATGGGTTCATTATAACAAGCCCACCTTATGCTGAGATTATCATCACATTATCTTCATCCGCTTCCTGACTTCTATCTGTCGGCCACTGTCTAAAACGACATCCACCCAAAACTCCCGTACACGGCAACAGCACAATCGAAGCAAACAGATAGCGCGAGATGCAATAAAGAAACTGCTACAGACGAGTGCAGAGGAATTAACATTCAAGCCATACATTTATCGCCATCATCTCGGACGTTTTTTTGCAAGCAATCTCCATTGACAGTCACGGGAACACGGCGAAACACAAAGTAAAAAAGGCAATAGAAAGATGTGTTTAGATTCAATTGTGATAACAATGAAATGTAAATGCAATCAAAGCTTTGTGTTACTAAAATGATTAATCTACACCAAAACGTCCTCAGATTGCGCAAAAAACATAAGCTATTTCGTAATAGTGTCTTCGAGGTATTCTAGCAGATAGTTTGTATGAATCGAGAACATTGATTCTGGTCACGAATTTCCAAGTAATTTTTCATCTAAAACTGACACTGGCACAACAATGTTATCACATATCATCATAAGACACTTTAGATTCTCAATGATTTATGCATGAGTGATATGAACGCAACTCGGCCTTGTATCTCGCACGAACGACGCAGAACAAGGGATGATGAAGTTACTGGGTTAACAGGACGAGATAAAGGAAATATGATGTTGTCAATCGAAATCAAATCCAATAGAAGTAACTCAAGCGAGATCCGAGCACTTCGGTCTTCCCGGTAGGGAAACACAGCCAAACAGAGAGGCCACTGTGTAAAGTTTAAGCCAGCGAACGGCAATGGTGGCAATAGCTATTGGTCGCCTTAATTCGACGAATAAAGTCTGCAAAGTGAAATAAACCAGTGAGATCGTTTGCTCCATACTCCCTGCGGCTTCAAAAAAAAAAAAAAAAGATTCCCCGTTTTCCGTTCCTATCATGGCCCACCTCAGAGCAGTCGGAGATGGAGGGGTGATGGTCAACGGCGACGATCGGCAGTGGCAAACAGCGTCCAGAGGGTGATAGTGAACGAAATCGATGAAGGAGCCTCTGAAAATTCAGGAAGATATCGAGAAACCAGCTTTGCTGACTGTACTAAAATCGGGAAACCAAAGGAAGGTACGGGGAATTTAGCTTTTGCGGGGATCGAACAACGAAGAACTGAGTTCCGATTGTCTGAGCAGAACTAAGGAATGTCGGATTGAGGATTGGGTATCGTCGGAGACTGGATCGACTCGGAATAGCCGGAATTCGATGTTTTTGGAGGAGCTACGGAATTCTAGAGAGCTATCCATGAACTCAGAGATAGGTAAATTGGCATTTTTGCAATCGATACTTGTTACGAAATTGTGGTATTGCATGAATTCTTATTTCTTACCAATGACACAAAACTCTACTTGATTCGATTATTATTAGAGTGAGAACCGAATGCGTGAACTTGACACCTCTTGTAATGTGGGTTTTCACGCACACCGTTTCTTCTGGCCGACTCATGCGGTCCATCTAGAAGTAAGATCGTAACCCAACCCCGCTTTATCTGTTAAACGCAAAAAAAAGAGTACTTTGTTCCGTGGAATTTTCATGATTTTTTTAAATATTAGATTTTTCTGTTGTTTTTTCAGAAATTAGGGAAACTGTGGAAATTATGGATGATGGGTTTCTCGACGTCCATAAATTTTCTAGTCAATTTGGTCTGTTCCTGTATATATGTTAATTGTGGAAAATTCTAATTCATAGCCTTTGAAGAAAAAAATTATGAAAAGTAGGCGCAATAATTGAAGAAAAAGTCAGCACGTGTAATATTTGCAAAATATATATATATATATATATATATATAATTACCAATTTTCTAAAAGATATATAAATTATATTGAGCAAAGAATTATTATTTTTTTTTTTTTTTTTTTCAGATTGTTCACCCCGTTTAAGTTTTGGGTCGTTGGGGGTGCATGTCAGGGCCAAAGACTTGAAATTGAGCATAGGAGGGCATTCGAGTAATTTTCCATGAGAACGGGAGTTTTTGGCCCAAGTGCATTCAGCCATAGTAGTTTTTTTTTTTTTTTTTTTTTTTTGGTTTAGAATGACAAATTTCTATAAACGGTATTGAATTGTGTTTAAGGACCAAGGAAATCTGAGATTGAGTTGTGTGGCTTGAATTACCGATTTTATTGAGGTGAGTAATTTCTATCACTTTTATATTTTGTAAAATATCGCATGACATGATTTGCCAATAACTAGTGGATAAGCTTTCTATTGTATTTAGGAACTTCCTCTATTGTACTTTTACATTCTCTATTTGCCGCCCCCAATGATCATCGATAATGCACTTCACACGTCTACTTTTGTTAAATTGCAACATGCTCACCGTCTTATGACATCTGAATTTTTACGGACTAATCAGACATGCATTTTTTTAACCAAAAAATTAATAAATATAGAATAGAGAATAAAAAAATAAAAACAATAAACGATCAATGAAGGATCCCATCTATGGAGTGCGGCCCACATTCATTCCATTTGGGCTCAAGGCAATCCAGACCATCACCCCAAATTCACATACTCCCAACGCTCAAAAATTGGTGAAATCCAATCCCGTCGAGAAGAGCTCATGATCGTTTTCTTCCATGGAAGCCTTCAATTCCCTCAGAGATCATCACGCCCAGAGCCAGATCGGAAATGGTGGGAGTCGTGCGAGAAGCGAGCAAAAGGCGACCGGATGCTGTCTGGACGCAGGCAGTGATCGTGAGCTCTCGTGAGAACGGAGATAGCCTATCGGCAGGAGAACGAGAACTGACACGCACCTCAAACGCACGGGAATTGGAGCAGCAAAAAAGCCCGTCTCTCTCGATCCTCTACGTATTCCAGAACCTTCTCCACCGGTGACCGGCGCCGGAACCCCACCACTTACCTCGCCACGTCCGTGCTCTTCAAATCGCGATGTTCTCGCGCTCGAGCTTCGAATCCGTGTGCTTCATCAATGAACTCGAGTTTGTTGAACCAAGGATAATTTCTTAAACCTTCGACGACTCGGAGCCTTCGAGCTCTCAATTTTCATTGAGCGTGGAAGTTGAGAACATCACTCGATCGCTACAAAAGGATTAAAAAAAGCTAAGTTTGGAGGGCGCCTGTAATTTCTTCTCCAGCAGGCCTGCCTTTTGTAACTAGATAGAGGGCGTCGAGTTGTTTTATGGGGATCCGAAATTAAGGGGATGTGAAATTATGCATTCTGCTGCTACTTGTTGCTTGGTTTTTCTGTTTATCTCATCTCAGAAGACTGGAGTAAGGGAGAAGAAATATTGAGGAGAGAGAATGAAGTGCTTAAAGTTTCCTTGGTTGTCCATTCTGAGTCTTTGAGAAGCTGACCTGATATTAAAGAACCTCTAGACCTTTGCTTGAGTAATTTCCTCCAAGTGATCCAGTCTCTTGTGTGTGTGTGAGTGTGATGTAACACTGGCAAATGGAATGGGAGACATGGGTGACTCTTAGTTTTGGTGCAAAAGTTAGGCAAGACAGCTGCTGGTCTGGCCTTTTAGTGAGCTAATCATAGTGAAGTAAATTATAATGATATACATGAGTCGCGGTGATTTGCATTTCAATTTTTCCTCACCTTGAATAATCTGACATGAACATAAAAGGAAAAGTGAAGTTCATCTAACAGAAACACCCGATTCAATAATCGATCACTCAAAAGTCCAGCACCTCAGTTGCAGTTGCAAAAAGTGTGATTTTCTATTTGCTAATGACTTTTCCAGCAATATTTGGAAATGCCATTTGACATTCCATGATGTGGCTGATTTCTTGCATCATTTTTTGTATTTCATCTTATTTCTTGGCCATACATTTGCTTTCCCTATGCGGCTTTAATAGGACATATCATAGCTGACAACCTTCCGTAATTCAACGATGTTGAAATGTTCCACTATATTGGAGTGTGCTGAATAACTCTCGTAGTACAGATTTGAGTACGAAGAGCAATACTCATGAAGATGATGCAAAATGAAATATCTAATAGAAGTATAGTGGAAACTCTCAGTCATACATGTGATACTGGCTCGTGAAGCAGCATAATTTGTTCTTTAAGATGCACGAGTAGCTCTTTAATGGATATTTGTCCATTGGCACTTAAAAATATGAGGAAACTAGGGCAATCGCAACTATGCTGGCGGATAGATTTGTCCTGATGGCAACAGAAATGAGCTTCTTGTTATAGTGAGTTAGGCTACTCTTACCAAGAGAAACTGCGAGAGAACATTCGGCCGAGGGACCAAGGGGCGTACATGGCTAGGTTAGAGTTGAACTTGCTTGTGGGCAGATAAGTAACTCAAGGCTGTCATTTATATGTAGCTTAGGCTACTGAGGCGGAAGCTGATGTACAACACCTGTAATGAGACAAGATTCAGAAATGCGTACGTTGAGATTTGCCTGATCGAGTGTTTCATAGAGTCTATGTTCATATCATATATGACAGCCTAGAAAAATTTTAGGAACACCTTGGTATGGTATGATATATTAACATTGTCTCCTGATGCCTCGACTTGAAACCTTGAGCTTGAATATTATCTGAACATGCCGAGTGCTTTGTAAAAATCATCGATCAAGAATAAATCATTATCTCCCCTAGTTAAATTCAAGTTACATTTTCTTTTTCAGTTGTGTAGTCTTAACTACGCTTTATACACTTCAACTGAAACTTGCTGACATCTTACAAACAGACTAGACTTCTCATTATTTATGCGAATTTTTCTTTCAAACCAATGTCAGAGTATGTTTTGATTGTTGGGTCACTGTCTTTGCATCTCTTTAAGAACATCCTAGTAAAGCAGGTGACCAATGCCATTCTGAGAAGAAAACTGGGTCCTTGAACCACCCTGCTTGTGAGACTGTATGGAGCATAATACCGATCCCAAATCCTAGATGATGATAGGAACACAAAAAAGAGAACAGAGTAACTGTAGCTAGAGTTTTATATGGTAAAGTTACAAACTGAGAAAAAGTTTTGAGCAGAAAGAATAAGAACTTTAAGGGGCATTGAAGCATGTTTTGGTGAAGCTATTTCTTGGAGTTGGTTTTGCAGCTTGCATTGGCCATCTCTGAGAAACGTATTGCCTACTTGTCCAAATTTGTTTTGGGTTAGGATAGCTTAAGACTTTGGAGTGAGCTGTCTATTTTTCATTTTCTCTTTGTTTGTCTTTACCTTTAGCAACATAAAATACTTTTAAGTTCATTTGTTCTAATTTTAGTTTATACTTCTAAAGGAATTTGTAGTAGTTATCGGCTGTGGCCTTCTTAGAGTAATTAAATATGCAAGACATGATCTTAGGGTTGTCAAGATGATTGCAATAACTACTTGTCGGAAGGCAATGGCCCAAGTCCTGCTGAATTCCGCTCTTTGGGGTCATCTCTAGTCACCTCTTACCATGGAAATTGTTTGGCTGTGCTCAGTGGGGAGACTATCATGAGCTTGATGGATTAACCGAGTGCACTGGAATGCCAAACACCAAATTACAGAACACTGACAGAAAATCGGCAAGAAACATATGTCGCAACTTTTTAAACTGTAAAATCCTATGAAGCATGTAATTCATCTCAAGCGTCATTACTAATGTCGGCCAATGGCATTACTAGTTCGTCTTGATTTGGCTGCTGTATGCCTCGGTTATGCTGTCGAAGTGAGATTTTTACAAGAATGATTGAGATGATCAAGTCCAATGAGAAAATACAGTGCATAGTGAATGAACATGGTAAAGCATCTGACACATTGTAGAGTTAAGAAATTAGTGCTTGGGGGGGTTGGCCGTGGGGCTGAGACCTAGTCTCAAACTCTGGGAGCAGCAAAAGAGAAAAGGTGAGGTTTCTATTTGAACATGACAATATTAATGAAGATTGTAGGCTCAACTTTTAGTAGCTGGAGAAGGATTCAGACTCTCTCATGCATCAGGTGTGATTTTACATTCCTTTCCGAATTCAGGCCGGGATGCCAGTTGAAACTACTGCATTATTTTCATCAATGTATTCTAAGATGATCTACTGCATAACTGATGACAAAAATAAATTGTATCTAAAGAAAAAACATGTACTCTCTCCCTCTCTCTCTCTCTCATGCGCAATTTTGCTTATGTGATATGATACTAGGTTTCTGCGATCAGTCACGATTCATTACATTGAGAACTGTTCAGTTAAGACTGATGCCCATTTTGTTTTACGGATGGATGATCGAGGTGAGTTTTGCAAGAAAAATTGCTCGAAAAGGTAGGAAAATAAGGAAGAAGTTTCTTTTTCCATGGGCTTGTAACTTGATACAAGATATAATACGAACAAATGCAAATGGAATTGCTGCTAAAACTATGACCTCCACTTTACCGATTCTAAAATCTCTCCTGTTTGTTTCCACATCCTACACATAAAGGCTTTCTTGTAATCAATTCTGACGTAATGATACAAAACTTGGAAAGATCTTGGTAAAATGTTTTGGGTGACTCAAGACTAAATCATGATCATCAATCTCATTCTTCATGTTGGTCCTTCCCCCTTATCGCATAGCATAATTGTCATACTCTAATTTCTGACAAGATATAGGAAGCGACACAGCTGTCTTTCAAGAGAAGGGCAAAGCCTCAAACCAATCTCACTGCATACCAACTATACCAAAAACATACATATCTGAGCCAAAAGCTAATACCAAAAGAATATTGCCCAATAAGCTGTAAGTTGAAGCTTGCTCCTCCTATGCGTGAGGAACTTGAAAGGTTAAAGAAAAGGAGTGAGCAAATCGCGGTTCAATGAGTGATAGTTATCTCTAATGTGATCGGGAACCAACTATGCATGTTTTACAAGCATCACCTTTGCTAAAAACATTTAACCAAACTTATACAGCCTAACCAACATGCTTGCAGGAATAAATCAAGATAGTTACTCAACGAAGCAATTCAGCATAAAACAAAACTAGATAGGCCATGGAATGTTTAGACGAACAATAGCTTTTTTATTTCCTTCGTTCATATATGGATTGGTTATTACATTTGTTTGGACATAATAGCAGTTGCTCATGCTGTTGCATGAGTCCATTGTATGTAATTTGTCATTATGTCCAATTATCTATCTAGATATAAGAAAATAAATTTTTGGGAATGTCAATAACATGTCGAAACCTCTGTGACAATACGTCGTACTAAGGACTGTCGCTCATTTTTTCTATCGGCTGGTACATGTGTTGGTCAATGTATCCATACTTCATTAAAAAGAGGAGTAACTAACGAACATAAAAATATCCAACAGGCCAATTGGATGGCCATTGAACATTTGTATGCAGTAGGGTGTTTTCCTGCCCGATCCCATACCTAATGCGAAGATTCAGCCTAAAGTTATGAACTTGTCCATTCCAAATTGTAATTCACAATAGAAAACTCATGTTTTGGGGTCTCCTACCTTGAAACTTCATCGATAACCTTTGGGTTCTGAAAATTTCAGCTACCCTAGCACATTTTTCATTGGGATCGGCTTGCCAGCTGGTGTGTGTGAATGGCAAATAACCTGCAGACGTACAACAATTCTTCGTTAACTAATTGAAATATCCTTTCTTGTTTGATCAGCCTATTCGGATGATCTAATGGATGAATAATTTTTGACAACATGATACTTGTTTCACGGATGATTACCAAGATATTGTCGCCACCTCCAAAAAATCCTTGAAAATTGCTTGAAGGTTGTTAAAAAATCAAGAACTGGATGTAATAATGTGAAGATAAATATAGTAACAGTTTTGGGTTCATGTCTTCTTATTATAAATTCAATTCACTATTCCCAAGAAACTTTCTGCCTCCAAAGCCATTTGAAGAAATATTGGACCATTTAGCAACTACCTTGAATGAACTTTCACTTGACAGTCAATATTGGGAAAATTGAAAGCCCATTGCTAATAGGGACTAGCATTAAGCTTTCAACATTTGCCTAAATGCTAAAACTCATTTTTTTTCCTTCAAAAACTATTATCACCAATTCTTCAAATTTCTGATCACATTAAGAGAGAGTTGGAGAGGGTTAAAGAATTTCTAGATTTTGGCTAATTCATGATATAATTGATTTTATTATAATTATCATTCAATGAAAGGTTTTGCTTATCAATAAAAAAAAATGTTTAAAATTACTATTTGTTGACATTTGAATTTTTGTCGACGTTTTAAATATCCATTTATCTTGTAAAAACGTAAAATTTATATAAAAATGGTAAAATATATATATATATATATATAGCATATATAAAAAAACGAAAAAAGAAAAAAAAATGATGAAGTCGTGTGGGACAGCGTGTCCGCCCCACTTGGCAACTTTCAGCCCGCCGACTCGCCGAGTTCGTTCCCCCCTCCTAATCTTTGTTTCTTTCTTATTAGGCCCATCTTCATTTCTTTTGTTTTGAGCCCATCTTTATTTCCTTTGTCTTGAGCCCATAAAAGCCCTAAAGTGGCCCAGCCCAAGGTCACCTTTTCCCCTTCGTTTGTCCGAAACCAGCGCCCGTGAGGAGAGAGGGAAGAGTGACCTGCGGGTGATGGAAATAGAAGAGTATCCTCCGAGCGTCCGTGAGTGCCGGTGAGCGAGGAAAACGCGACGAGCAGTGGCAAGGGGATCCAAACCTTCTAGAAGGGTCGAGCTGGCAAATCCTAACGGAAAAGATTCCTGCGGGAGAAAGGGGCTGAGCGAGGAGCGGGTGAAGGACAAGAGAGCACGCTCGTGGCTACAGAGATTCAAGGGGGAGAACGGAGGAAGGCTCATGGTTTTTGGCAGGAAGTCCAGTCGCCGGAGCCCGCCTCTGATTCCCGGGGCTCCGATCAGAGGTCCGTGAACCGACCTCCACTTGTTTGACGATCCTTCTGCAACTGGAGAGCTGTTCTGGCCAACCGTCCCTCGCCGTTACCGGTCGACATCCCGACTCGACTAAGAAGCCCCGTACGAACGCCCTTTCCGTTAGAACATGCTCGAGCCGTTTGGGCTTAGTGATCAAAATCTTGGCAAACCGAAGCAAGTTTAGGACGATTCATGTTGTTTCGAGGTCGATGCATCGCGTATGGACTGATGAATGCTTTAGATTTGGACTTAAAGCTCGTGTGCATCAGTGCGTGCCGACTGTTTGATATATTGCCTGAATGAAGCATAGAAACCTTCAAGAATACCGAATCTGATGGTGAAAGGTTTAAGTGAATCATAGCAAAATAAGACTAATCCAGCACCAAAAATGTTAATCTAGACCTGTGTGTGTCGTTTCTGGTTTGAAAAGTGCATGGAATCTTGCTCCGGAACCCTTTGTTAGACCGCACATTAACTGTTTGAGGAAATGCCTAAATGAGTTGCCGAAATCTTTAAGGCAGATCGGCTTTTATAAACTTGGCTTAATGCATTGATTGTTCTTGCATTTTCGAATGACGTCTAATATCATGCTTTACCTGTGTTTTTCTTGCGATTACGTACCATGCCTATCGTTTCTTGAGTCGCCGGAGAAGGAATACACCACCGGAGCCTCTCGCCAGCGAGCCCCTGTCCATGGTTCAAGGCTACTCAAGTCAGCTTTCCTCTCTGTTTTAACGTACTTGTGCTAGTTTGTTTGCTGACTTTATTAATATTAGAAGTTTGAGCTCCTGGTGTTGTTCATTTTGGTTTTCCGTGGTGTCCGGAATGGCAAACCGGAAATGGTAGGCATCGGTTGGTGGCGGCTTGGTCGGTGGCTTGGCTTGGCGATGGTGTGGGACGGGGACCGGTGGCCAGATGGCGGTGGTGTTCAGTTTTTCTGGCCGAAGGAGATGAGTTGCAGGAGCTCGGTTTCGTTGAAGGAGGGGCGAGAGGATGAAGATGATCCGGGCAGAAAAAGACAAAAACAGAAAAGACAAAAAAATAGAAATTAAAGAAATTAAAAAAGGTTTAAAAAGGGAGAGATGGGTTTTGGGCTGGTTCTTACTTCTTAGTGGAATTTGGGCCAGAGAGAAAAATTAAAAAAGAAAAGAAGTTTTCAGGGGCTCATTTAATTATTTCCGAGTAGGCTTTCGGGGTTAACATCTTTGGCCCAACTCGATCCGACACGGTTTAGTTGGGTTGGGTCTCCTGACCCGGCCCTAATTTCTTATAAGTTAATATTAGAAAATATTAATAATAAAAAATATTTTAAAATTTTTAAAATTCAGAAAATGATAAAAAAATTAAGTTCAATAGGGATCTCCTCGGTCCTTTCCCAAGAATCGATGGTCGACCCTAGCGGGCCAATGTTGGTTTGGGAATCACCTTTTTGGATGGTCTTCGTGTTAGTGGACTACGTTAATCTCAACCTTTCTGACTCTTTTTGTATGTTGGTCATTTAGGAAGTTGTCTTCTAGGATGGGCTTGTAAGTGTCAAACTTCTTAGGGTTAATAGTTGTCGCGACCTAAATTTTCCGAGTACACCACCTAGAATTTTAGGCTAATGGATTCTAAGCTGGGGACTTAGCTCTCCCTGCCCCATACCAACTCGCGACTTAAATTCAAATATCATAAAGCATGCATAAGGGAGTCGCCACTAATCGGTTTACGGTGGATCGATTAGACACCTAAGTAAAATAACGGGAGAATTATTTTCTTTCCTACGAACCAGAGATTTTGGGTACGGGGGACTTGGTTACGCTAGATTTCTCTAACGCCCTTTCGGTACCTTTCTCTTTTAATTTTGAAAAAATGTTTTGCGGGCGCTTGAATTAATTTTACTTCACTTCCCTAACATATGAGGTGATCATGCGGGTGCACAATCCACCAATTTAGCACTCAAGAAAGCGAATAAGAAAAATGCAGGACTTACCTCATGGTAATTTAAAGCGTCTGCAATGTTAAATTAGGATTCACATCCACAATCCTAGATATGATTTCTAATTAACAATGCAATTTCTCAATTTTGTTTTTACTTTTTCAATGAGAATTATGCAGTGCATCTAATCTAACGTGAAATGGCATGACAATGTGTTCTAAACTACATGACATGAGTAAAATATATTTTTTTTTGTTTTCTTAATGAACATGCAATTTAAATCAAAATGACTTAATTATAATGACAGGGAATTTTTAATTGAATGATCCTAATTCTACATGATGTGCATTTTATGAAATTAATCCCACATGACATGCACATGATATTTTTATTCCTAAAGACGCAATCTATCCTAAATACTAAAACTAAGACATTATTTTAATCTAGCAATTTCTAACCTAAGATGCAACCTATTTAGAAATTGAGCTAAACTTAAAATGAGACATGCAATTCTATCCTAATATGCATGATGATTTTTTTTTTTTTTTTTTTTATTGTGAAATTCGAAATTTTAAAAATTAATTTATAACTAAAAATAGCATCCTAAGTTGATTAATTTCTTTTTTGGGATTTTTTTTTTTGTTATAAAAATTTGAAGTGAGAATCCTATTCTAGATTGACACGCGCAATTCTTAAAAAAAAACTAATAACTAATATCCCGAATGCATGCTTTTTTTTTTTTTTGAATTTTTGTTATTTTATTTAAAAAAACTAAATACGCTAACCCTAGACCTAATCTAACTTGCATTCTTTTTTGAATTTTTTTTATGCAAGAACAAAAGCTAATTCAAATAACCCGATATCTAATCCAATCGAGATTAACACTGATACCCATAATTGACAAACCATATCTCGCGCGTGAGATCGGGTTAGTCAATTTTAAATTAAATCGCGAATCGAATCTCGGGCGTAAGATTAGATTGTTGATTTTTGCAAGGGACCGTGAGTCGGATTCCGGGCGCGGAAATCGGACTCCTAATCCATAATTCGAGGGGTTATTTCACATTGGAATTTCAATCATGCATTAATGAATAATCACACTAAAAAAACAAGCTATAAAAGAAAGTAAAACAGATAAGTAAAACAATAAGTAAATAAATAAGAAGACTACCTAATTTTCCCTTCTTTTTTTTTTTTTTTTTTTTTTTTTCAATTCCCACGCACGGCTTGCTCGTGGGTCTCCCGAGCGGTGGGTCACCGGAGCGGCGGGTCACCGGAGGAATCACTCGGCGTCGCGGGGCTCGGGCGCGGCGTGGCGAGTTCGGACCAAGGGCAACGGCGGTACTCGGGCTCGACGAAGGGTTTCTTGGTCACGGGCGGGAATGTCGTCGGGGCGGCGCTTGAACGGCTGCGAGGGGCGGTAGGAGATTGAACCGTCCGCGGCCCTCGTGGGCTCTGCAAGGCGAGTCGCGGCGGTGCAGCGAGGAGAGAGGGAGCCGGTGGCTCAAAGGGGGACGCCGGCGAAGGGCGACGGACGCGCGGCGAGGCGGCGATCCGCTGTGGTGTCGCCGTTCGGAGGGGGGCAGCAGTGGTTCGGATTCACACCCGTCGCTGGCGGTGCAGATCCGACTCGGGAGGTGGCTTCGTGGTTGGGTCGCAGGTGAGGGGAGATCCGGCGTCATGGCGGTGGTCTGCGAGCGTAGTAGTGAAATGCAGAAAGCGGCTGAAACAGGCGTCGGTGAGGGTTTGGCCAAGACGCGGACGGAGCGGGAGCAGCGTCGGGTCGTCGCGGGCTGGTGCGGGCGGCTGCGAAGTGGAGTTACGGGAGGGTCGGGCGGTGTTGGGTTGCAAGCGAAGCGGCCGTGCGAGTGCGAAGGGGGCCGTCCCTTTTCGTTGCTCTCCCTTCCTCCCGCTGTTGTTCGAAGCCCCCTATTTGAAGAAGACAACCCCTCTTTTTTATTGTTTATCTTTCACTCTCTGTTGCCCTCTCGACTTCCCCTTCTCTCTCTCTCTTTTTTAAAAATACCCTCCCCCGACTACTTTTTCTTATACGAAAGGGAAACCTCCCGACAATTAATATATATAATTTTTCAGCTCTCCTCTCCCTCTTCCTTTCTCTCCGACAGACTATTCTTTAATTCCTTACCTTCTCTCCGTGAATTTCGCTTCAACTTCCCTCCCGACGCGGCTTCTTTTTTAATCTCTTCAAATCACTAAAAAAATTTTCTTCTTTCGCCCCCCCCTTTTTTATTTATTTCTCCAGACCTTTCTTGCGCGTGTGCATTTTCTCCATTAATGAGTTCATGCCTGCGAATTTCCCTTACCTCACCAAATCCAATATATATTATATAATGTTATGGGCATATTATAAGAACGCATTATTATAATATGGCCATATTACATAATATATTATGGACGTGCGAGAACTTTCCTCATTTCCTCACTCACTTTTTTTTTTTTTTTTTTTAGTATTGACGCAAATGCAATTACCTCGAGATGCAATTTTACTATTTTTCTTAGGGGTTAAAGACTAATCCCTAAATTTTTATGCAATTAATTACTAAATGATTGGTCAAAATTTAGGTGTCAACAGCTGCCCCTCTTTGATGGTGAGCTCAGAGGTTGCCTTCAAAGACAAATTGAGACCTAAATTTTGGTCATGCACATGCAATGAATGACTTTTTTTTTTTTTTTTTTTTGGACATGAATTCCATTTTTTAATGCAATTTATATGATGCATGGCAATGCTAATGCAAATAATAAATGAACTTATACCTTCGGGGAAGATAGAGTAGTTCGAGGTAGCTAGTGTTACATGTCCAGGACCCGTACCATTTTACGATCGCCTAGAACAATAACATGACTTCACAAAGAGATCTGCTTTCCCAAGACCCGTACCATTCTACGGTCGCTCGGTATGGCGAAAGAAAGCGCTTTCCCGGGACCCGTACCATTCTACGGTCGCCCAAGACGGCAGAAAAGTTTTGTAAGGAACCGCTTTCCCAGGACCCGTACCATTCTACGGTCGCCCAGTACGGCAGAAAGGTTTTGTCTAGGACCCGTACCATTCTACGGTCGCCTAAACGAAGATTCATTTTCCAGGACCCGTACCATTATACGGTCGCCTGAATAGGGAAATTGCTTTTCCAGGACCCGTACCATTCTACGGTCGCCTGTTAGAGCAATAAATGTTGTCTAGGACCCGTACCATTCTACGGTCACCTTGACGAAAATGATTTTCCAGGACCCGTACCATTCTACGGTCGCCTGGATGAGGAAATTGCTTTTCCGGGACCCGTACCATTCTACGGCCGCCTGTTAGAGCAATAAATGTTGTCTAGGACTCGTACCATTCTACGGTCGCCTTGACGAAAATGATTTTCTAGGACCCGTACTATTCTACGGTCGCCTGGATGAGGAAATTGCTTTTCCAGGACCTGTACCATTCTACGGTCGCCTGTTAGAGCAATAAATATTGTCTAGGACCCGTACCATTCTACGGTCGCCTAAATTGAGGTTTTGCTTGGCTAGGACCTGTACCATTCTACGATCGCCCAACCTTGCAATAGAGATCATCTGACCATGATAAAAGGGACACTGGGCTATGAAAGCACGCCAGGTCAATATAAAGGACAGCTTGAGGGAGTCAAGTGTCAATGCACTTGAGAGCGAATACCTGCGCAATGACAGGTATTTAGAGTATGAGTAGAGATATACTTACCTGGTGATATCTCTGGTTCTTGGGGATATGTCTTCTGGGGTTTGGATATCCTGTGAAGGTCTTTCACCTCTTGGTAGCAAATAAATTTTGGGGACATCAAGGATGCACATTGAATGTTCGTGATGGTTTCTTCTTTCCCGATGTGATGAAGCACTCGAAAAGAATCTGAATGTCAAGAGCTCTTGAGTCTTCACGGAAACATTATCTTTCAGACATGATTAGAGCAAAAATACATGCATTCACCAAAGAAGTAAGCAATTCAGCACACTCCAAAGTCCATGGAAGTTTTGTCCATTCAATCAAGATTTATGCATGATGGTTTTACCATATTTGCATCACCAAATTTCCACTTTGGGAGAATCATTGTTTAAGACAATTTTCACTCATGACATGGCTTTTCAAGAATACCAAATGAGAGACTTTCAGTTAGAAAGGACTTTCACTCACTCTCATTAAGAAGGCTATTTTGTCCCAACCATTAATGTAGGATCATAGGAATCACTCAATCTTACTTTCATCATGTCAACAAGGGTTCGAGTATTCTCGCAAGCGGTACGACCTTATCAATCTGAGAGGTCTTTATCAAGACTGTAATGTAGGCTTGGTCAAGGCTCAACAAAGAGGGACTCTTCGAGTAAAGGTTAATGAAAGAACAATGCTTCGCAATCATCTCCGAGTTTACAAGTCAAGGAACCTATGGAATGAGATAGGAATGGTCTTGCTCGCACTTCTTCAAGCTATGCGTATAAGCAATTGAATTCCCATGTTAATTTCGGTGCCCTAATCGAAGAGACTTTGTAAGGGACATAACGTAGGTTGAGTTCATGGGTTGAAGAGTGAATGGATCATTAGGCTCAAAAAGTGTATAGAGGGATAAGAATTGGTGATCATCTTGGCATTGTCACCGATCTTCTTCTTCACCATTGGGATTTTCCTCATAAGTACCATAAAACTCGGCTTTTGAGCTCTTTGAGTACCACTCCATCTTGACTCTTTCTTTCATTTTCTATGGGCATTGGCCTTGCTTTTACCAGCACCTTTGCTTTTTCATGCCCCTTTTGTTGTTTTTTTTTTTTTTTTTTGAATAACCACGTAATGCTTTAACATTTGGGTTCTTGAGGAGTTTTCATCATTCATTTTTTTTTTTGGCACTCAGGATTCTGCGGCTTGAACATTTGCCAAGTGTGGGGAATGATCACCATTCGGGTTTAAATGAAACGAATTTATAGGCTCAAGGGGCTACGCTACGGATAAAGTGTGTAGGATAGAGAAAGAACTGCTCTTCATCATCCTAAGGCACTTAAATTACCGTACGGATTCAATGCAATAGCAATACCTGAAGATTGATGCAAGTGAGAGCAAGAATATTCCTATCAATTTCCTCACCTCATGATGTCGTCTTACCTCGAGCTTGTCCCATTGTGGGGTGATTCTTGACAGGGGTAATTTAAAAATTATCCACGGGTGTGGGCTTAAAAGGGTTTAAACAATGGATGATCACGTAGTGTTTGGGATAGAGAATGAACGCCTCTCATCATTTTGATCGCCGTACCTTTCGCGAGAGAACTCTTTACCTTATGGACATGGAATTTCCTACACTCATCTTCACCAGTGTATGAGCAAAGGACTGTGTATAGGTTAAGGCTTGCCTTTCATCATCCTGACATGTCTCATTTAGCATGTTCAATCCATTCCACATCATTCATCAACTTGATCGATGGTGACAATCCTCAGTGGAATCGGTAAATTAAACAAGTAAAACTATAATGCAAAATTCTTCTTTGAAAGGTTGCAATCACTTCATGAACTCATCAGCTTTGAACAAAAAGAGTTGTAGCTCAAAAGAAAGAAGCAAGAGAAAAGAGAAAGAAAGAAGGAAAAGAAAAAAAAAATGTTTTTTTTTCTTTGTCTTTTTCGGCACGCTTGTTGCCGTTTCCAGGGATCGAACCCTGGTCGTTCTCGGACCTTTTCATTCCCCTTGCCACCAGGCCGAGGCGCTGGTGGTGTCCTTAGGGCGTTTCCTTTTTTATTTAATTGAACTGTCTCTAGGTCAACGCGCCTATTATACCGAATCGATGAATTCGATGTGTGTATGGAACGGGGCCTACTTTTCATCTCATTTCATCCACTCCCATACAATTCTATGAAGAAATGAGTACCTTCAATTCTCAACAAATTTTATCAAGGGTAATACTTCTTCACAGCATCAGAGTTAACAGGATTAGAAAACTCACGACCATCCATTTCTGTAAAGATTAAGGCACCTCCAGGAAGTACCTTATTCACCACATATGGGCCGCTATAATTTGGAGCAAATTTGCCTCCAGGATCGGGAAAAATTGGCAACACTTTTCTTAAAACTAGATCATTCACTTCGAAGTGTCTCGGTCGTACCTTCCGATTGAAAGACCTGGCTATTCTTTGTTGATATGCTTGACCATGGCAAAGAGCTTTTAACCTTTTCTCCTCAATCAGGTTCAATTGCTCGAACCTTTGTTGTGTCCATTCTGCCTCGGACAATTCCACCTGGGATAAGACTCTTAAAGAGGGGATTTCTACTTCCACAGCAAGCGCCTCCATGCCATAAACTAAGGAGAAAGGGGTTGCCCCGGTAGATGTTCGGATTGATGTCCGATACGCCATTAGAGCAAAGGGTAACTTGTCATGCCAATCTCGATAATTCTCGATTGTCTTAGCCAGGATCTTCTTGATGTTCTTATTAGCCGCCTCAACGGCTCCATTCATTTGTGGGCGGTATGGTGAGGAGTTCGGATGCTTGATTTTGAACTCACCGAACAACTCATCAACAAACTTGTTATTTAGATTTGTCCCATTGTCAGTGACAATTGCTTCGGGGACACCATAACGAGCGATTATGTCACGCTTGATAAACTTCACAACATTTCGGGCCGTGACATTAGCATAAGATGTAACTTCAATCCATTTTGAAAAATAATCCATTGCCACCAATATGAATCGGTGCCCATTTGAAGCTTTGGGATTTATCGGGCCAATCACATCAATGCCCCACATTGAGAAAGGCCATGGCTCGTAAAACCGATGCAACTCGGTTGGAGGAATGTTTATCTTATCACCATGGATTTGACAACGGTGACAACTTCGTACATGCTTGATGCAATCACTTTCTAGTGTGAGCCAAGAATAGCCTAATCTCATAATCTTTTAGCCAACATGTGCCCGTTCATATGAGGGCCACATACTCCTTCATGCACTTCTCACATGATTTGAGTGGCCTCTGTTGCATCCACACACCGCAATAAGACCGAATCATGAGATCTCTTGTATAAATTTTTGCCACTGACGAAGAACTTTGAAGCCATCCTCGTGATGTATTTCCTATCAACCGGAGTGCTTCCTTCGGGAAATTCCTGCTTTTAATGTAGTTCATGATATCGTAATACCATGGTTTTCCATCGGGCTCTTCGATTACGATCATACAATAAGTCTGGCTTCGGCAAAACTTCTATTTTTAACGGTTCAACTTCTAATCCGTCGGTGACTTGCAACATAGATGACAAAGTTGTTAAGGCATCGCCGAACGATTATGAGATCTAGCCAAGTAGTCAAACGAGATTTCATCAAACTCCTTTACCAACTCTTCTAGGTACTTGTGATACGGCGGTAATTTGGCATCCTTGGTCTTCCATTCACCTACCGTCGGAGTATAATCAGTGCAGAATCTCCATATACTCTCAGTCTGGCCACTCCCATTTCAATTGCGGCTTGAAGTCCGAGAATACAGGCTTCATATTCAGCTATATTGTTAGTGCATGGGAATATTAATTTCGCAGCTACTGGGTGGTGTTGTCCGTCTGGTGATATCAATACTGCTCCAGTACCAGACCCAGACAAATTCACAGCTCCATCAAAAAACATTGTCCATGAATCTTCATTTACACTCAAAACCCGGTCATCTGGGAAACTGTCATCATTATTTGAGACTCCTGGATTCTCAGCCAATATATCGCGATCACTCGACCTTTGACCGACTTTTGCGGCATGAACCGCACATCAAATTCCCGAGATTAAAATTTGCCACTTAGCCAACTTACCCACCAAAGCTGGCCGATCAAGCAAGTACTTGATAGGATTACTCTCGATTACAAGGAACGTCTGGTAATGCAATGTGTACCGCCGCAACTGCGTTCAACACCCACACTAGTGCAAAGCACAAGTCTTCTCAACATCGAATATTTCAATTCTGACACAGTGAACTTTTTACTCAGATAATAAATAGCTCGTTCTTTTTAATCGACGGAACTTTCTTGAGCTAACATTGCACCCAACGATTCATTATGAATAGTGAGGTAGAGAATCAAGGGATGGCCCGGTGATGGCGGGACAAGCGGTGGATTCATCGTGTGCGCTTCAGCTTGTCAAAGGCTTCTCGACACTCATCATCTCAATTGACTCGTGCATTCTTTTTTTAGGAGCTTGAAGAACGGCTTGGCGGTTTCAGAAAGTTGGGAAATGAATCGGGCAATGTAATTCAATCTCCCTAAAAGGCTTCGGACTTCCTTGACGGTTGATGGAGGCTGTAACTCACATATGGCCTTAACTTTAGATGGGTCGATCTCAATCCCCCTACTGCTCACAATGAATCCAAGTAATTTACCAGATGTTGCTCCAAACACGCATTTAGCGGGATTTAGACGAAGCTTGAATTCACGAAGACGATCAAACAACTTCTTCAGAGTTTCAACATGGCTCCTTCCGGGTCGGGTCTTTGCAATCATATCATCAACGTAGACTTCGATCTCCTGATGCATCATTATCATGGAATAGCGTTACCATGGCTCGTTGGTAAGTTGCCCCTGCATTTTTGAGTCCGAAGGGCATAACCTTATAATGAAAGGTTCCCCACGGAGTGATAAACGCGATCTTCTCTTTATCTTCCTCCTTCATCCTTATCGATTGTATCCGGAAAACCCATCCATAAACGAAAATAGCTCAAATCCAGCGGTACTATCCACAAGGACGTCTATGTGAGGTAACGGGAAATCATCCTTTGGGCTTGCTTTATTCAAATCTCGATAGTCGACGAGACTCGAACTCGACCATCTTTCTTCATCACGGCACAATGTTAGCCACCCATTCAGGATATTGTGAGACTTCAATAAATCCCACCTTCAAAAGCTTCATCACCTCTTCCTCGATCTTCTTTGAAAGCTCGGGTTTAGTTCTCCGCAACCTCTCGCTTTCTAGGTGGCATGTCTGGATTAGTGGGCAAACAATGTTCCACGATTGACGGATCTAAACCCGGCATATCGGCGTATGTCCAAGCAAAGATATCCCGATATTCTTTTAGCAACCGAGCCAAATGCTCGGCCTCATCTTTAGGAAGATTTGCCCCGATTTTTATCTCTTTGGGCTCTTTAGTGTCACTTAAATTGATAGTTACGGTTTGCTCGGAGGTGAGAACTTTGGGCTTTTCATGTTGCTCCCAACTATGTTGTACTTCAATGGAATCACCATTTGGGTCATCAGGGTCATCACTGTCATTGCTCATTGCATTGGATAGGATCATTTTCCTCTCCTTGCCTGTCATAAGGTCGCTCTCTTGTGGGCTAGCACCCATTTCCTCCGATGGCTCCTCGTCAATGGCACCAATAAGGAGATCATCAAATAGGGTCGTGATCCCTTCCATCGCATTATCTGGATCCTTCGTCTTTGAAGTTGTTGGGTCATCCATGATACCACGGGTGGCGATCACTCCTCCCTCATCATGCATCATTCTAGCGGGCCTGGGGAATGTCTCACGGATATCGGGAGTAATGAGCCGTTTTTCTCTTGCTTGTGTCCACTATTTCCTCCATGGTACCTTAATCCAGTGGAACGAGACCTCCGAGGGGCTTCAATGGGATTCCGGATACCCTGCCCTCTTTTACCAAGTCCACGACCAGGAGTAAAGCCATTTCCAACCATCACTCTTGCTACCATAACTGATGCGTTTGACACATCAGGGATGGGTCTTTGTCGACCCTCGAGATGCATGAATAGTGGACACGAGCTCAAACGATTGGTAGCTCGACTCCTCCCTATGTTCCGGCTCGACGTAGAGGATAGCCGTCTCCTGATAGATCCGATGATCCTCCTCACCATGAACAAGTGACTAACTTTCCTTCGACAACAAATTTCACACTTTGGTGGAGACTTGATGGCACGGCTCCAGCAGTATGAATCCATGGACGACCCAATAGGAAATTGAATGCGGTAGGAATGTCCATCACCCGAAAAAAGGACGTTGAACATCACCGGCCCTATTTGCGAGATCAAGGTGGGTCTCCCCTATCACCTCCTTTCTCGTACCATCAAAAGCTCGGACGGAGGTCTTTGCAGCACTTATTTTTGAAGGATCTATCTTGAGGTGGTGAAGAGTCGCCAATGGACAGATATTCAAGGCAGACCCATTATCAATGAGTACTTGAGCCACATGGGAAGCCTTGCATTTGATGGATATGTATAACGCCTTAGTATGTCCCCTCCCCTCAAGAGGGAATTATTCGTCGAAAAGGCTATCAAATCTTTGAGAAGAATCGATCCTACAAATTCCTCCAACCTGCTCTCCTCAATTGTCTACGGTACATGAATCTCGCTCGAGAACCTTCATTAGAGACTTTTGATGCGTAGGAGACGTTTGCAAGAGTTCAAGTAAAGAGATTTGAGCAGGCAATTTTCGCAAGCGGTCGACCACATTATACTCACTTGCCTTTATTATAGCCAGAAATTCTTTAGCCTCTTCATCAAGAATCGGCTTTGCGGGTTGAGTATTAGCTTGAGCATAGGTTCGACCTGGACCTTGTAATAAGGTCGACATCTAGCTCATATGACCAAGGGACTGCTTTGTTATCCTTGTACTCATGCAGTGAGGTATTTCAATTATTATCTCCTCATCATTTGAAGGTACTTCTACTATCGAGTCCTTCATGGTCGGAGCGTCCTCAAGTGGGGGCATGTCTTCAATCCATGGATCGGGTTCCCTCTTTTCAGCACTCAACTCAGCAAATTCTTTTTCCCAGTCAATGATGACTTGGGAGATAGTTGACACTATTCCAGTTTGATCAACATACCCGATCACGCCAGCCTTAACCCTTTCTTGAACCCTTTCCCTCATGGTAGGCAAGGAAGGATTCTCTCCGGGTAGTAACCAACTCTTACTAATCCGCTATAGATATCTTTGACAGACACCTTCAAGTTCGTCTTTTTTTGCCGGCATTGAACTCGAAGATTGCATTCACTTGCCCCTCATGTTCCGGCAACGGATTCTTCTTGACATTCGGTTGGGTGGTACGGAAGGAAAACGCCTTGGTATCCAATAAATTTTGGATCTTGTGCTTCAGAGTCATACATTCATAAGTTGAATGGCCCACCTCTTCCATATGATACTCACATTTTTTGGAGGGATCATAGTTGGAGAATTTTTCAGGATTGGGCCGCTTCGGTTCATGGGAGATTAATCCCTTCTTTTGGAGTATCGGCGGGACTTGAGAAAGAGGACCGGGGAAGAGGAGAGAACTGTCTTTTGGTGAATTGCCGTGGTGCAGGCTTTCGGCTTCCATCTTGCTGATTCCCAGGGACACGAACGATTGGAGGCTTACTAGAGGTTGATTGCGCATATGCAACATTAACTTCGGCGGCCGGTTCTTTGTCCTTCTTTGCAGTAAATCTTTTGCCCGCGGGGGTTGGTTCATTGAACCATCCATCTCTCACTCTGTCTCAATTTGTTCACCCACTAGAATGAGTTGATTGAAGTTCTCAACATACGTGCTGGCCATCCGATTACGAAACTCGAATGGGAGGGTCTTGACGAACAACTTCATCAATTCTTTGTCAGTAGGTTCGGGTGTGATTTGGGCGGCTAGATTTCGCCACCTTATGGCATATTCTTTAAATGACTCGCTCCTCTTTTTCTTCATTCGTTCGAGATCTTCTCGTGAGGGTGCAATGTCCATGTTGAACTTGTATTGCTTGAGAAATGCGTCGGCCACCTCACTCCAAGTGTCGAGGAGGTTTATGTTTTTCATAATATACCAGTTCAATGCGGGCCCAACCAAACTCATCTAGAATGACTGGATCATGAGGGGCTCATTTTTGACATGTTGAGCCATCCTTACATGGTACATCTGTAGGTGAGCTTTCGGGCAAGAGGTACCATCATACTTCTCGAACTCTGGCATTTTGAACTTGTTTGGTGTCTTAACCTTCTCATAAACGGACAAGTCGATCGGGAGTGAATTCTGCGACCCTTGCAATTGTTTCACTTTCTCTTCAAGCTTCGCAAGGCGTTCACTCTGCTCCATCTTAGGAGCATTGTCAGACTTGGCTTTCCCAGCAGTGATTGGAGGTATGTCGTCTTCCAATTCAGGCATGTCATCATCAACCATTTGGACCTTCTTTGCTTGCTTTGGGACTACTAACTCAGCTAGGGCGGGTGTAGGGACGGGGATTCACCCGGAGGGACTCGATTTGGGCGGTCATAAGTTGCATAGCTGTAAGCAACCGCTTGAGTTGATCTTCCACACTGTAATACGATCACGCATCTCGGTTTGGTCAGCCATTTTTGCTCTCGATCGTGTAATGATGGGCGAACGTGGAGGATCCGTAATCACCTAATTGAAGAAACGAACAGAAATAAGTATCTCATGTGAAATATGCCGGTCCATGGCAATGGTCTAGAACTTTTATTCATTAATAGAGTTTTTTTTTTTTTTTTTTGACAATCATAACAAAATAGAAACACGAAATGCCCTAGACAAATGAACTAGGAAAGTAAATGACTCAGCATTCTAAACTTTAATCTAGACATGAAAACAATAAAATTGATTCAAGCCCTTCATCTAGCTTGATCAATATACACTCGGGAACCTATTCGGCGCAATCGCTTATTCTCCTCTTGAGCTTTTTCAGCAACCCTTTTGAGGCGTTTGTTCTCGGCGCGGTTGGTGATCTTCGGTGGCACCTGGGTATCTTTGGAAGTAGCTCCCTCGGGATCTTGTGTTGTTGAATGTATTTAGTTGAAGCATAGTACTTCCTTTCTTTACCCTCCAACTCCTCTTCGGGCCATTTGAGTTTTCGAGACCGGCACATATCCCACATTGATTTAATTGTGAGAATGGAATCTTCATGGTCTCGGTCTCCATCAACGAAGTTGACTCGGAGTGGATCCGCTTGCAATGGGAAGCTCTTGCACAACTTGATACCGACGGGTCACTCTAGTCGGATAGTATTCCGTTGCTCCGGTGAATCCCAGTAGAGGGATTGGGCCAACACCTCCACATGAAAGTCTCGCCACACGAACTTGGAACCACTTAGCATGCCATAAGAAACCCTTGGAAGTCGGTTTTTTCATAAAAGCGAGCCATTCAGAATAATGGTAATCTGGTGCATATCTTTGGTTGTTCTCAAATCTCATAATAGGGTGATTAGAATCACTAATATCACGCATGGTCATTGAACCACCAAACCCTTTTATATGAGAAAGAAACCAAATTTGCAAAAGTTCAGGGGAGGAATGCAAAGTCTTATCACCGCTTTCTTTAAATCGGGTGAGGGAAAGAAAGGTTTCAGCGAGAATAGTGTTTACGAAATTTTTTCCTTCCAACACTTGTTTAACTAAGTGAGCTATCAAAGGATTAATAGCATTTTTACAATGGGGAAAAACTATAAACCCAAGGAAAGCTAAAAGGAAAACCCTTCGCATTTGAAACGAATTGCCATTTTCGAAGCATTCTTTTAGAAAAGATAAGTGACATGTATTGCGGTGAGCTTTTAAAACCTTTCTTACATTATCCTCCTTAATTCTCAAAAAATCAGATAAGGCCACAACGGGATCTATCTCGATAGGCGGGCTAATTAATTCAGCTTTCAAAGATTTCCCTATGGCAATGCTATACTCTTCCAAGGTGGGCGTGAGCTCATGCTTACCGCCGAAGATGAAAGTAGAAGTCTTGGCACCAACAATGGGCAAGTGCTTGGATGAGGCCACCATGGATGTTGATACGCAGCAATGGAAGTAGTCGACCAATATGTGACTCTACGAATCGACGGCCATCTTGGTCTAACTTGTCCCACCATGTGCCGAGCTCTTGCTTCAGAGGGAGAATAATTCGAATGTCCGATATCCCCATTGTATATTGACCAAGACCTAAGACAATCCTAATGCCATGGACCGACAAAATAATATGACAAGATAAGTAAATTGCAAAGTATATGGATAGAAGACTTACTTCACTAAAAAAAACCGATGGCAATCACATAGACATGCGCATGATAAGTGGTTCGATTTCTACTCTAGAAGGCTTAACAAAGTGGAGCCACAAGGATGGTCGGACTAGCCACGGGCGCGTGGACTATGTCGGGTCCTCATGACTCCGGCTTAGTCAAAGAGCCGACCCGGGTTGCGGGCGTGCGAACCGAGGTGGGTACTCTTGACACCATGAACGAAATTTCGGGATTGAGATGGGCGACTCGTACCGCGGGCTTGCGGTCGGAGTGGTATCCATCTCAATACCATCCTAGATGATCCTATGCGGCCCAGGTCCGGCGGCAGGTTGTGTGTGCAATAGTGTAGTGCTAAGTGCAAAGCATGCACAACAGTTTAAATCACACAACACTTCAATAACTTGAATTTAAAACATTCATTCCCAACTCCAACCTACAAGACAAGGGTCAGCAAAGACTACTCCCCTTATACCTCCCAATCTGCAAAAACATTTAACATCTAAAATGTTAGGGACGTACCTGGAATCCTTGCTGCCAGACAAAAACATTTTTCGAATGAAAAAAAAAAAAAAATGGCCTAAGTCCACTAAGAGTTTTAACTCAATTCCCCAGTGGAGTCGCCAAGCTGTCGCGACCTAAATTTTCCGAGGTGCACCACCTAGAATTTTAGGCTAATGGATTGCTAAGCTTAGACTTAGCTTGGGCTCTCCCAAGCCCATACCAACTCGCGACTTAAATTCAAATATCATAGCATGCATAAGGGAGTCGCCACTAATCGGTTTACGGTAGATCGATTAGACACCTAAGTAAAATAATGGGAGAATTATTTTACTCCTACGAACCAGAGATTTTGGGTACGGGGACTTGGTTACGCTAGATTTCTCTAACGCCCTTTCGGTACCTTTCTCTTTTAATTTTGAAAAAATGTTTTGCGGGCAGCTTGAATTGATTTTAATTCACTTCCCTAACATATGAGGTGATCATGCGGGTGCGCAATCCACCAATTTAGCACTCAAGAAAGCGAATAAGAAAATGCAGGACTTACCTCATGGTAACGAAAGCGCCCGCAATGTTAAATTAGGATTCACATCCACAATCCTAGATATGATTTCTAATTAACAATGCAATTTCTCAATTTTGTTTTTACTTTTTCAATGAGAATTATGCAGTGCATCTAATCTAACGTGAAATGGCATGACAATGTGTTCTAAACTACATGACATGAGTAAAATATATTTTTTTTGTTTTCTTAATGAACATGCAATTTAAATCAAAATGACTTAATTATAATGACAAGGAATTTTTAATTGAATGATCCTAATTCTACATGATGTGCATTTTATGAAATTAATCCCACATGACATGCACATGATATTTTTATTCCTAAAGATGCAATCTATCCTAAATACTAAAACTAAGACATTATTTTAATCTAGCAATTTCTAACCTAAGATGCAACCTATTTAGAAATTGAGCTAAACTTAAAATGAGACATGCAATTCTATCCTAATATGCATGATGATTTTTTTTGGTTTTTTTTTTTTATTGTGAAATTCGAAATTTTAAAAATTAATTTATAACTAAACATGCAACCTTAAAATAGCATCCTAAGTTGATTAATTTCTTTTTTTGGGATTTTTTTTTGTTATAAAAATTTGAAGTGAGAATCCTATTCTAGATTGACACGCGCAATTCTTAAAAAAAAAAAACTAATAACTAATATCCCGAATGCATGCTTTTTTTTTGAATTTTTTTTATTTTATTTAAAAAAACTAAATACGCTAACCCTAGACCTAATCTAACTTGCATTCTTTTTTTTTTTGAATTTTTTTTATGCAAGAACAAAAGCTAATTCAAATAACCCGATATCTAATCCAATCGAGATTAACACTGATACCCATAATTGACGAACCATATCTCGCGCGTGAGATCGGGTTAGTCAATTTTAAATTAAATCGCGAATCGAATCTCGGGCGTAAGATTAGTTTGTTGATTTTTGCAAGGGACCGTGAGTCGGATTCGGGCGCGGAAATCGGACTCCTAATCCATAATTCGAGGGGTTATTTCACATTGGAATTTCAATCATGCATTAATGAATAATCACACTAAAAAAACAAGCTATAAAAGAAAGTAAAACAGATAAGTAAAACAATAAGTAAATAAATAAGAAGACTACCTAATTTTCCCTTTTTGTTTTTTTTTTTTTTTTGTTTTCTATTCCCATGCACGGCTTGCTCGTGGGTCTCCCAGGCGGCGGGTCACCGGAGCGGCGGGTCACCGGAGGAATCACTCAGCGTCGCGGGGCTCAGGCACGAGCGTGGCGAGTTCAGACCAAGGGCAACGGCGGTACTCGGCCTCGACGAAGGGTTTCTTGGTCACGGGCAGAATGTCGTCGCTGGGGCGGCGCTTCGAACGGCTGCAGGGCGGTAGGAGATCGAACCGTCCGCGGCCCTCGTGGGCTCTGCAAGCTGAGTCGCGGCGGTGCAGCGAGGAGAGAGGGAGCTGGTGGCTCAAAAGGGGGGACGCCGGCGAAGGGCGGCAGACGCGCGGCGAGGCGGCGATCTGCTGTGGTGCCGCCGTTCAGAGGGGGGCAGCAGTGGTTCGGATTCACACCCGTCGCTGGCGGTGCAAATCCGACTCGGGAGGTGGCTTCGTGGTTGGGTCGCAGGTGAGGGGAGATCCGGCGTCGTGGCGGTGGTCTGCGAGCGCAGCAGTGAAATGCAGAAAGCGGCTGAAACAAGCGTCGGTGAGGGTTTGGCCAAGACGCGGACGGAGCGGGAGCAGCGTCGGGTCGTCGCGGGCTGGTGCGGGCGGCTGCAGAAGTGGAGTTACAGGAGGGTCAGGCGGTGTTGGGTTGCAAGCGAAGCGGCCGTGCGAGTGCGAAGGGGGCCGTCCCTTTTCGTTGCTCTCCCTTCCTCCTACTGTTGTTCAAAGCCCCCCTATTTGAAGAAGACAACCCTCTTTTTTATTGTTTATCTTTCACTCTCTGTTGCCCTCTCTGACTTCCCCTTCTCTCTCTCTTTCTTTTTTTTAAAATACCCTCCCCCTGACTACTTTTTCTTATACGAAAGGGAAACCTCCTGACAATTAATATATATAATTTTTCAGCTCTCCTCTCCCTCTTCCTTTCTCTCTGACAGACTATTCTTTAACTCCTTACCTTCTCTCCGTGAATTTCGCTTCAACTTCCCTCCTGACGCGGCTTCTTTTTTTAATCTCTTCAAATCACTCAAAAATTTTTCTTCTTTCGCCCCCCCTTTTTTATTTATTTCTCCAGACCTTTCTTGCGCGTGTGCATTTTCTCCATTAATGAGTTCATGCCTGCGGATTTCCCTTACCTCACCAAATCCAATATATATTATATAATGTTATGGGCATATTATAATAACGCATTATTATAATATGACCATATTACATAATATATTATGGACGCGCGAGAACTTTCCTCATTTCCTCACTCACTTTTTTTTTTTTTTTTTTTTTTTTTAAGTATTGACGCAAATGCAATTACCCGAGATGCAATTTTACTATTTTTCTTAGGGGTTAAAGACTAATTCCTAAATTTTTATGCAATTAATTACTAAATGATTGGTCAAAATTTAGGTGTCAACAATAGTGAATAAATAAATGTTGTGCTTTTGGAATTGTTGGATGTGTTTTTACTTATCCTATGTTTATGTGTTGATCAGGTGTTGTTTTACATATTAAATGTTTCCGCTTGCATTTAAATGGAAAAAACTTAAAGAATGCTTGTGATGCATCTTGGAACGTCGCAAGTTTATCGACCGTCGTAAAATGTTCGTGTGTTCGGAAGTTCGGGACATGACAACGTAAGTTACCAATAGCAAATTAATTTGTAAGAATTTGTTTGGATGAAAAACGTTCTCCCTTTTTGGATATTGAAAGAGAATTTGTTTGGAGGAAAATGGATTCTTTAACCTGATCAAAAATAAAAAATAACCTTGAGGTCACGGGTTTGACTCTGGCTAGTTCCAAACGAACTATCTGGTTAAGATCCAACACTTTGAGGAGCCCCTCATGTTTTCTTTTGTTTGCCTTCTTTGCCAGATTTCGGTCGCCCCATTGTCTCGTAACCAAGTCTATTCTAGTTATAAATAATTCAAGGTATTGTAAGGTGACGTCATAACACGTCGCAACCACCGCCAGTCGCCGGCCTTTTATCTCCAGCCGCCACAAATGCACTCGGCACAGTGTACAGCTGGAGGCCAACTCGAGGACCTCAGCTGGAGGGAAGTACAGACCTCTCTCTCTCTCTCTCTCTCTCTCTCTCTCTGCTCGGATCCTCCACAGAGCATCGGATGAAAGATGGGTGCTCTGTTATGCTGTGCGTTTGTGATTGATATTGTCGTTCGCTTATTCGTCGCTAAACCGGAACTAAAGTTGGACCGGAATCAGCTTGGCCGAGTTTCAATATACCAGGTCGTATCTTCCCTGATTAAACACTAAATGCGACCTGATTCATTCATATGCTCTGTTTTGCCGTCTTTCATCGTGTGCCTTACCGGATAATCACTGAGCCATTGCTGCATACGAGATTCACCGTTTCTTCTGTCCGTAACGTTGTATGTACTAATTGGTTCTTGAGTGGTGTGTTTGTGTGCAATGCGGTGGTGTTGAAGTATGGATGGTGCCATTGCGTGAGACGATGCTCAAACGGTGTTCGATGATATGTCCGATAGAGGGATCTGTAATGTTGCCTCGCTGAATTCGATTAGTCTCTGGCGGGATCATAGGAATGTGCTTATCTCATTTAGAGGATTTCATCTCCAACGAATAAGCTAAGTCAAGCATCTCTCTGGTTCAATTGCTTGCTATTACACTTTTAGCGGCTCATTTTCGTGTATTCCAGTTTCTATCCATTTATGATGTTTCTCGTCCAGACTAAGTTTGTTGCTGATCTCTTCAATTGCTGGCTGGAATCTTGCCATTGTGTCGGTGATGGTCGGTACCATATCTTCAGATACGATTTTTTTGGACTTCTAAACTAAGATTGAAGTGTGGATGATTATTCTCTGATTCTTGAAGTGGATGGTGCTGGAATTTCACGGTAAAGAGAAAGAATAAGAAACTCTGGATGAGAAATCGATATCGACTCGTTGATCTTTAAGTTCTGAGCCAATTTAATGCCTTACTGGTTCAAGTGTGATTTATGCCTTGACATGCTTACCAAGAAATTGGAAGTTTATTTTTTAACAGATTTCTTGGTCATAATTGAAAAATTAACAACACTATTTCCTTGTGTAAGATTCTCTTTAAGTTTTCATAGTCACATAACCCTTTCTCAAGTACTTGCAATTTCTGCTTTGTTTTCTCCTTAATTTCCAAGCAGTAACATCAAGTCCAAATCATAATTCGTTGCTGCGATCTGAAATCTGTATTTGGATGGCCATCTCAGTCTATGATGCTTGGTTCGTTTTCGCTCCATCTCATGCTCGACTCTGTTGGAACTTTTCCCGTATTGTATTCTCATTTTTTATTTAGTTGCACAATTATTTTTATCTCGGATACATGTACTAAAGCTGGCGTGTTTATTATAAGTCGACAATAGAAGAGTCGGTATACTTATGACTTGGTTCCTCGGTTTGTTAACACGCGACTTTCAATGGCCAAATGTCTTCTTCAAATGTGCTGAGTGCTTTCCTCAAATGAATGTGGCTTTTGACTGGATGAGTCTCGAGATTGAATCTTTTTGTTTTGTATCTCTTTGGGTGGTTCTTCGTTTCACTAAATCACTCTCCTTTTCAATATTTTTGTTTTTGTCTATCCATCTCTAGGTATGTGATCTATTCTTCCACTAAATAAAAAGATAAAAAGATATAAAAAAAATGAGAAAGAAAGAAATTAAAAAAAAAAAAAAAAAAACTCATAATTGCATTTATGGATCCCTTCGATATAAGTCTTTGTTTCAAGTATTGTTTAATGGGTATCTTTTAGTAGAGAATTCTCTTTCTTTCTTTTTTTTTTTTTTTTTTTTTTTTCAGAATTAGCCTTAAATTTAATTCTAGCTCGTGGAGGCTTATATCCCGAGACTCGCTAATAAGGCCATATATAATCTTCACCTGACTTGTATCGGGTTTATTTTTCACACATTGTTCTTACTTATCTTTGTTATTTTTTCATGCTATGTGTTGATCTCTTTATATTGCCTTCATGTTTTATCAACATTATTATAATTTACTTGCAATTTCATAAATTTATTATTTGCAGAAGTTTGCAAATTTTCCCTTAGCTAGACCCTGGAATTGCCGAAGTCCAACCATGCCTTCTCATCCATCTGTCTAGAGAAACACCTATCCTGCTTCTTGAATTTTGTTATCTGCTAGATACAACGTGATTGATAAATTAGCATCAGTATCATTTTTAATTATTTGTTCTATTGTTGAATAAGACGTTTGGATCAGTGTGAGGAGATGAAAAGAAAAAGGCCCTGAGTAACTTTCAGTTTCATATAAGCAAAATAGTAGGTACCGCCAAATTGCATCTCAATGTTTGTACCGCACTTTCCATGTAAGTGAGAAACATTTCTTCGCCTTGCAAATAAAATGAACTTGCCAAGCTGCACGGACAAACTTGCGTGACCTACTTCCCAAAGTTCTCTTAAAAAGACATTGGAAGAGATGAAGACATTGGAAGAGATGAAACTAACTCATGAATCTCATGTTTACTGAATGAGAAGTCAAACAGCCTTTTATTCAAAAGAAAGCTGGACATGCCAAATTGAATGACTTAAGCATATGAGGACACATTACGCTGAAATGTCTAACTGAGAATACAAAGACAAGAAGTCGTCCATGACACTAAAGGCAAATAGGTGATCGCAAATGCCATAATGGTGAAACTACTCGCAAATGTAGGGTGAAACCAATGTGATGGAGACCAGGTCCGAGCTTTGGACACCTAATTTTCTCTCCCTCTGGGAAGCCTTATTTACATGAGGATCGTCTGTCAATGACCTAAATCTGAAGAAGAAGGGGTTCATAGTATCTCAGCCTGGAGGTCTTCATTAATTTAATTAGGGCAGTTGGCCGTTCTTAGCCAACAGTTTGAATTTTAGACCTTCAACGCTTTCTTCTTGTTAGCAACAGCTTCAACCTTGATGGTGGGCTTACACAGCTTCAACCTTGATGGTGGGCTTACACAAAATTGTAGTGTTAGCAAGTAACGAGGTCATCGTGGATCCATGTTTGAGGCAGCACACCTGTCTTCCAAGTAACTTGTATATCTTTTAAGCCATTTAACTAACTGAGCAAGGCATGTGAACTTTGTACGTTTTATTAGATATTCAAAAATAGGGAAGCATTTTAGAAAGTGTTTGATGCACTAAAAGAACCAAGATATTTAAGTCTTTACTTCAGCTTAGGAAGCAAAACTGTGGGGATGCTTTATGATTGTTACAAAGTCAAAATTCCTTGCATGGTTGCAATCATAGAATCGACTGAGACTAGAGAGGATAAAGAATACTTATAAGTATTAGTATTTTCATGGTAGTGTTTCTGGAATCACTTGATAAAGTTGATCATCTCCAAATGATTTTCAGATAGAGCACAAAAGGGAACTGGTATGATCATTGTTATGGTACCTTTTCTTTCCTTCTCATTGTCACGGCCCCCACAGATTGAACAACCACAATCGGCAACTCCCTGCATAACAATGCATGTAATTCATGCATCACAATAAAATTTGAGTCCATTAGCAGGGCAATGTTTAAATTTGACTAGTAGTTGGTATGCTTCTTCTAAGCATTACCGAAGACAATGTGTTGGTTTGTTGTTTCATGCTTTCCCATCAACCTTCTCCATAGGCACTAATGTGCTCCTCATGATGAAGTGAGAGATTCTGAATCGCCTTCTTTATCACTTCAAAGCCTCCCTCTTCTCTCATGCTTTTTGTGTTGTAGAAAAGTCAAAGAACACACTCTTAAAGGTCCCTCACTGAACAAAATTTCTTGACCAAGTCCATGTTATTTCTATGGTGTGAACCTGTAGTTAGTATGGCATCCTACACCATTGCAATCACCCTGAGAAGGAAGAGAATGTTTTTATCAACTTTGGGGTAAAATATTGCGTAAATGGTGATAGTGAAGTCAGCTACCTCTATTGGCTTTGGATCTTACATGAGGACAACACCAGCTTGCTCAGTTATTTCTGTTATATAAAAAACATAAACAATCAAGTATTTAAATACCTTAGAACATGTCTGTATGCACTTATTTTGTTTGCTGTTAATGGTATTTCGTTATTTTCTTGAGCAAGTAATTGAAATTTCACCTCAAGAAGGTATCTTTAACACCATAGATGATCTCCGCTTCAATTCCCATGCTTGGTCTGACTTGGTGTTCTCACTGCAAGATAGAAGCCAATGTTGATGGCAACAGCTCTGTGCTTTTTTTCTTTTTTCCTTTTTGAAATAACAAGCAAGCTGGAGGCCAGGTATTACTTGGCCCAGCATCATCACTCCATCGGTGCCATTAATGTTGATTCCAGCATATAAGCAAAGCCTTGAAGTGAGCATCAGATATATATCGGTCGGATGACTTATCAGCCCCAACACCGCAGTGATAGAGCCCCTAAATGAAAATAAAACCTCGCATCACAATACAATTTTTTTGTCATCAACTTAAAGCCTATTATCCATCAATATACAGGGAAATTCATTGGGAAAAAAATTCTCACCTGGGAACCTGGATATCCTCCAATAGGCCAACCGAATGGCCATTAAACATTTATCTGCAATAAGGTGTTTTCTTGCTCAATCCAATACCTAATGTGAACATTTAGCCCAAAATCATGAACTTGTCCATTTCAAAACTTTCTAATTCACGATATATAACTCATGTTTTTGAATCTCCCACCATGAAACTTAATTGATAACCTTTGGGTTGTTGAATTTTAGCAACCGTGACATGTTTGGTCGCTGGGATCCGCTCACAGTTGGTGTGTATGAATTGTAAATAACCCGCAAACAAACAATAATACTTCGTAAACTAATTGAAATGCCCTTTCTCGTTTCATCAACCTGTTCAGATGATCTAACTGGCGGTCAGTGAGTTCTTTGTGATCCTCATTTGGCATTGTGTCCTCAGTGCCAAAATCCACACCATTTTTGCCTCGCTTGAAAAATAAAACAGTGTAAGTAATAGACATACCTACTGAAACAAAAACCCTATGAGCTTAATATCATGGAAGATAGTTCAAACAATGAGCTCTATTTGTATGACTTAGCCTTCTGGTATCCATGAGAGTTCAGTTTTGAAAAGATAAAAAGAATGGACTACGTCCTTCAAAGAAAGGCGTCTCCTTAGCAAGTGCCATCGCCGAAAAGTTGAAAACCACTTTTTGGAGAATAGTTTCAGGAAGGACAGCTTACATTTTGAAGCATAAATAAGGAGTCTTATCGATTTCCCTAAGGACACTACCACAAATTTCCTTAAATAATAAACTAAAAACAGTGGCATAACTATGCTTCCCATTTTGGAACCATTTCAAGGTTATTCTCAAGAACTGAGGGCAGTTACAAAGTTGAAGGAAGTAGACTGTAGAGTGCAACAACTTAAGAGATTAACCACCTTACCAAGGATCAATTAGCAAGCATGTTATTATGATATTACATTAGATATAATGGACGATCAACTTGTGCATCTTGATAGTGCACCTAATTCTTTCCTCTTTAAATCAAAAGGCAATCACATTGAAGTACTTTCTTCTTCCACAAACTTGGCATAATTGCAAATTATTCTTGCCAACAACCTTGGCAAAAATATCCATTAGATATCACCATGGCAGAGCAAGACCACCGAACACAGCAATTATCAGTATGACCAATTGAAGTCACAGAACAAGAAAAATCTGAGACAAGAGTGGATACAAGAGAAATCGATTCCACACGAGGTCCACAACATAAGACTTAAGATTGGTAGTGATTGATTTAGTCATCAAAAGACACGACAACAATGACTACCGCTTCGTTCATTCATGTTGCCTCACACAGTACGCATTTATTTTGTAGAAATTGCTGTCACAAAGCGGTGAAGTCCATGTAAATCGTCAACCAAATAAAATGAACTGGACAACCTTGCAGTGATCGAAATGAAGAAGTCATAGATTAGACTCCCAGTCCAATCGTGATATGACCTCTTTTAATGTCAAACATTTACTCAATGCTTAAGATATTGCTCACAATTGGCAAAGGATTTACCTGAGAACCTTTGCATAATGGCGGAGAAGCAAACCAAGAATGTCAATGCTCGTCAAATGCTAACTATATGATCACTTCTCTATCCTCCCCTGGAGCTTGATCGGTACTTGAACCATAGTAATTTCACTTTGGAAGTTGAGACGGGTGCTTGATAGGTCTAGGGATCACCTGATTTAATGAATTAATAGATCAACAATATGTAGCACGTAAAAAGGAAAAACACTACATATTTTATTGTCGCCAATCATACCCTTGATTTGTTGTGCAGATATATGTCAGAACCTCTAATTCTGTGGGAACACAATGAGATAAAGTTATTTTAAGGGAAGCAAACCAGAAGCCGTTCTCTTGAGAAACATTTCATCACTTCATTTATGAAAGTTTTCCAAAACTGTGCAAGCATTTTGCTCCTTGTGAAATCACATAAGCACATTGCACACTATATATAGGATGAGTCACAAAACAGATTTAATGAGCTTGGAGTTGGATGAAGAAAAGTATGAATTTTCTTCATTTTTCAAACATTTTCAGGAATAAAGTAATGTCCAAACCTTTCAACGATCTGTCCATGTCCCCCAATCGAATCATGTAGCATTGATAGATACCTTTATCAACTTTATGTACAGGATATGAGATATCTTGTACTAGTCCTTGCCTACCTGTCCTCCAATTTTGGGTGACCTGCAATTCTTAGGTGAGTACAGAATAGTTCTAGTCTTGTTCATCTTTTTGTGCATTGCACTTAGAGGTTTCAGTGCATGAAAACATACCAAATGTATTCTGCAATTATCATATCGGCATAGGGCGTGATGTCCAAGTTGAGAAGACTCTAGAGCATGTAGTAGTATTGTTCTCGGACTTCAAAGCATACATCCCAAACTTAGAAAAGCTCTAGGTGTTTCCATTATACTTATGTTTTAGCAAGAGAGAAATCCATGTTTTTCTTGCCATGGGACTAGCGGTCAGTGAGTACTTTGTGATCCTCAACTGCCATTATGTCATCGGTGCCAAAATCTACGCCATTTCTGTATAGCCTGAAAAATAAAGTAGCGTCAGCGACAGATATATCTACTAAAACAAAAAACTTGGGAGCTTAATCTCATGGAAGATAGTTCAAATGATGAGCTCTATTTGTACGACATGGCCTTCCAGTATGCATGAGAGTTTAGTTTCGAAAAGATGAAAGAATGGACAAGGTACTTCAAAAGAAAGGGGCTCTTTAGCAAGTGCTATCAATTTTTCCCTAAGCTTAATCTCATGAAACCGCTTTTGAAGACTAGTTTCAAGTGGGAAAAACTTGCATTTTTGAAGCATAAAAAGCGAGGTTTAAACACAATTGTCATGAACAATTTTACACAAACAACTTAAACTTACAGACCCCCACTCTTCAAATATAGAGCATGATGATCCAAAACCAAAATGCCAATGAAAATTTGAAATAGCAGCCACCGACCACACATCATAATAGTTTTTAGAGCTACAAGAGTCCAGTTCGAGAAGCCAAATTAGCAAACCCGGCTCATCTTCACCAGATGAAGCAATAAATCAAAAGATACATAAACAAATTCAGATGACACCAAACAGATGTACTCAACTTCGTTCAGAAATTCTCTAGAAGCACCAACAATTCAAAGTTAAAAACCACATGCTGAACTCAGTGGGCATTGTCCTCTCTCTCCATAACCAAATCACGTCGCAAACCCTTCTCTCTCTCTCTCTCTCTCTCTCTCTCTCTCTCTCTCTCTCTCTTCAGCGATTTGTCCATGTCCCCCAAAATCAAATCAAGTATTCGAAACACAATTCGAAAAATCATTCATGTAAAAATCCGGGAAACAAGGCTGCACATACCTTTAGTGAAGAAAATTAGGGCTAGATCCCGTGCTCAAATCGTATGTGCGGGATATGAGCGATCTTGTCCCAGTCCTCGCCTGCTTGTCTTTTGCAACTCTCCTCCAATTCTCCGCAATCAAAGATGTATAGGTGAGTAAGGGATGTGAGCCTTCGCATTGCTTCAGGGAATGATGTCAACGAGCACTCGACGATTCCGAGATATTGAAGTGATTGAAGGGCCTCAATCTGCTCTGGTATAGCCTTTAAATTGCGGCAACGCCAAATTGTGAGACGCTCAAGATTGCGGGCCTGTAGAAGCCACTGTGGGAGAGATCTCAGTATGGGAAGGCCATCGATGTCCACGGAGCGAAGGCTCTGAAGGCCTCCATGGAAATCCAAGATGTTGCCGCTTTCGTTTGTGGTTATATTCAGCCAATCACAATGCTCGATACTGAGATGCACGAGGCTCGATAGATGTCGCATACCTTGCGAGAGGGAAGTCAACCTATGACACGCCTGGATGTGAAGAGATTCAAGGGAAGTGAGACTTTGGAAACCCTCCTCAGGCAAACATTTTGGAAACATTGCATTCCGGATATACAGTCTCTTCAACTTATTAAGGCCAGGCATCATCTGATTTATCAATGATGCCCCGTTGGCATTATTCACAAACTCCTCAAGATGAGGAGTTAGTGGCATGGCTTTTAATTTTTCACAGCAAGAGAAATATAATTCTAATAGACTAGGAAATGATGCTGTCGAAGGGGATGATTGGTCCGACTCGATATATTCCAATTCAGGCATAAAACTGATCCGTAAATACTTGAGGCGAGGTAGTTGGGCCAATGGAGGAAGATGTTTACATCTTTTGCAACTGCGGAACTGTACCTTAACTAAATGTGGCAAAGAAGATACAAGGCTATCCATCATCCACTTTGGAAAACTCTCAGCATTATAGTTCCCAATTGTCAACTCTCGTAGATTTGAGGGCGGCCTCAGTCCATCCAATAGCGCTTCATCTCTATTCAATATTACTACATCATCCGTATAATCTCCCAAACGTCTCCAATCAAGTTCCAAAGATTCTAAAGAATGCTTCCCCATCAAGTTCACATCCTTGCATTCTACTTCTACATTTGTTACATATCTCAAATTTACAATTGAAAGTCTTCCTCGGATGTTATTAAGCCCCTTTAGCTCCCCAAGTCCACAATAATTCTTAGCACGAGCTCTATATTTGGGCAAAATGAAGTGTGTTAGCCTTTGTAGAGAACTCAATTCCCCTATTCCACGTGGCAAATAACTAAGTTTGTCACAACTATTTATTTCTAGATTCCGAAGGCTGACTAACTTCCTTATGTCACTTGGCAATTCTTCGAGGGCATCACACTGTTGGAGATTAAGTGTTTGCAAGCTTTGCAATCTTGTGATGGAGTTAGGAAGCCTTTTGAGTGTACAGTTGTAAGAGAGATCGAGATATGTGAGATGCTTCAACTTATAAATGGACCGTGGCACCTTCTCGACCTCCATGCCATGTAGATCCAAGGTGCGCAACCTCTTGAAATTTAGAATAAATTGGCCTAGATCTGCTTCACTTGTTGGTCCTCTTTGTTCTATTTGTCCCTTCTCTTGCCAGTATCTAGTAGTAGATAGAAATGTTCTTAGTGCACTTGCTTTCAAGCGTGAGATTGGAAGTCCACCCATCAAATTGAAAGTCACACCATATGATATATGACGAGTTCTTTCATGTATGGGTTTTGTATTATCCCATGCCACCCAACACTCGGTCCCAAAGAACCGAAAGGCAAGATCATGCATCAAATCATGCATCTTGCAAGTACCCGTGCAATGGATATTTTTCATAATCTTGGAAAAAGTTATTCCGCAGTAGATCCATGAAATATCCATGAGCAATGTCTTCTAAATGCCGACTTTCATTTGATTGGATAAATCCTTCGGCCACCCAAAGACTGACCAATGTTTGCTTGTCCATCTCATAATCTTTGGGAAACAATGAACAAAACGCAAAACATTGTTTTAAATGTGAAGGAAGATGGTCATAACTTAACCTAAGAATAGATATTATGCTTTCATCCCTTTGAGATACTTTTGGGAGCACATGATCTTTGAAATCTAACCACTCGAGTTTACTTTTTTGAAGTAGTAAACTCCCAACAGTTCGAATAACCAATGGAACCCCAGAGCACTTTCTAACTATCTCTTTGCCAATGGCTAGCATGTGAGAATCTTGTATCTCCTCTATTTTTCGACCAGCCATCTGCATTAATAATTCAAGAGACGCACTTTCAGATAAGCCCTCGAGAAAATGTGGTTGAGCAGTGCTGGTGATCTTTGCAACAGAAGAAATGCGTGTCGTTATAAGGATCTTGCTTCCTTTGGCACCTCCCACCAATAAAGTTTTCAAGCTCAGCCATGTTGCTTGTTCTATGCTCCACACATCATCTAAAACTAAGAGATATTTCTTTCCATCAATTTCTGCCCTCAGTTTGCTTTGCAACAGTTCCATCGTGTCCTCAGTTGGTTCTTTGTCCTTTGCGCAAGCTAACATCCTTTTCACTATTTTTTTCACATCAAAGTCAGTAGAGACACAAACCCACATTTTCAAGTCAAATTTACTATCTCCATACACATATTTAGCAAGAGCGGTTTTTCCAAGTCCACCAATACCAACTATTGGAAGGATGGAAACATTCTCTTCCATGTTTGAATCCAGTAAAAATTTCATAACTCTCTCCTTATCATCTTCTCTTCCTTTAATATCTTCCTCACGAATAAATGAATGCGTCTCTTCTCTATTCCTCAACTCTTTCTTGGGATGCTCCTTCGAGGTGGGTATTCTATTAGCATTAAGGGCTTCTATTCTCACCCTCACTCCTCTTACTTTGTCACTCATCTTCAATTTAAAAGCAAGTTGGTTTGAACTTGAGAAAAATGTCCTAACCGCCTTCATCATTTCATTGTGGCCTCTCAATTCTCGTCGCATAACTTCTATGTTGAATTCTTCAAGCACGTCCTGTGCGTCATAGAAAGCGTCTTTCAGTTGCTTAACCCAAATTTGGATGTGGGGATGATGGTATTGCTCTTCTGCATCGTCCAGTACAGGCTGAAGAATGGAGACAGTGTCCCTGAGGGCCTTGACTTCATGCTTGATGCCCTGTAACTTTCCAACTTTTTCTATTGCTTGAGAACCTAGAATCTCAATGATCTTTTCAGCAATGCTACCAATGACAGCTTCTGCCATTTTTGTTCTCTATATCTCTCTTTCTTTGTCTCCCTATAGATCAAAAGACATTAGTACAGCTGTTCCAAGGCTATAGGCTTCTCAGAACATGTATGAGAAGCTCATGTTGATGCTTACGTAAGACTTGGCAAATAAGAAATCCTAACAAATCTAATATTCAACTTCCTTGACTAACTCAAGTTGTTGAACGTAGGAATTCTCATCATCCATGCAAGTGGCAATCAAAAATGCATGTGGGACCCACGAAGGTCGAGTTTGAGGTCCGCAATTGAAGCCTAATTGTACATTGTTATTAAGAATTAAACCTAGGTGTGGTTATTGGTGCATAATTTCCTGACGAAATTGAATTTCCCCATATATCAATCTTTTCAAAAGAAGCCGGCCTTTTTCAACTTTTTTTTTTTTTAAGGATATGTCGAATTATTTTTAAAAACCATTCCACAAAATAGCTTAATTGGGTGGAGATTCCAAATTTTTGCATTAATCACGTTAAGAGAGAGTTTGAGAGGGTTAAAGAATTTCTAGATTTTGGTTAATTCATGATATAATAGATATTATTATAATATCATTCAATGAAAGGTTTGCTTAGTCAATATAAATATTTAAAATTATTGTTTGTTAACACTTGAATTTTTATCGATATTTTAAATATCCATTTATTTTGTGAAAATATAAAATTTATATAAAAAATTTAAAAAGAAAAAGAAAACTATATATAAAGAAAACTATATATAAAGCATATATTAAAAAAAAAAAACGAAAAAAAAAGAAGAAAAAAATGATGAAGTCTTGTGGACAGCGTGTCCGGCCCACTTGGCAACTTTCAGCCCTTTGAGCCCGTTCCCCCTCGACTGGTGGCCAGATGGCGGTGGTGTTCAGTGTTTCCGGCTGAAGGAGATGAGTTGCAGGAGCTCGGTTTCGTTGAAGGAGGGGCGAGAGGTTGGAGATGATCCGGGCAGAAAAAGACGAAAAAAAAAAAAAAGTGAAATGAAATAAAAGAAATAAAAAAAGAAAGGACAAAAATCGTTAAAAAGGGCGAGATGGGTTTTGGGCTGGTTTTGTTGTACGCTAGGGTCCTTTGTAGAATTTGGGCCAGACAAAACAAATTTCAAATGAAGAGAAGTGTTCATGGGCTCATTTAATTATTTCTGACTGGGCTTCGGGGTTAACATGTTTAGCCCAACCCGATCCGATAGGGTTAGGGTCGGTTTAGTTGGGTCGGGTCTCTTGACCCAGTTCGAATTTCTTATAAGTTAATATTAAAAAATATTAATAAAAAAATTAAAATTTCAAAATTTTAAAATTCGAGAATTAAAAAATTAAAATTTCAGAAAATGATAAAAAATTAAAAGCTTTAGGAAATAATAATTTTTTTTTTGGAAAATTTGAAAATTAATAAAAATTAGAGTTTTAGAAAATCGTTAAAAAATTAAAAAATCTGAAAAGTTCATTAAAAATTATAATAATTAAAAATTTATATATAAAAATTAGAAAATCTTAGAAATTGAAACCCAAAAATTGGACAAACCTTTAGTGCTTTATAATAGGGTTATTTATTTTTTGTCGTTTTTTAATCTTTAGAAACGACATTAGGATGTTTGTGTACTTTCCTTTACGATTATCTTCGATTATGAATTTCAATATTTTGGGTATTACTTTCCTACTCTAGAATGATTAGGACAAACCTTGGATTTCTTTTGGATAAGTTGTTATGGTGTTAGCTAGCACATGGTCAAATTTGGTATCGAAATGGCGTTACTCTTAGGGCTAACGTAATCAAGTCTCGAGTCTAGAATCTCTAATTGCATAAATAGTAACATATCCTCCCGTATTTTATTGGGTTTTTAGTTGACCAAAAAAGGGCTAGTTGTGACCCCTATGTTAAAATTTGCATACGCTTAATTGATTAAAATTTTGAACACTCGATGTCGCGAGTTGACAATATCCATAAACCTAACAGTCTCTCCCTTACAAGGAGTTAGGTTGTGACACTATTCTTTGTTAAGACTTCGTTTTTGTTTTGTTTTTTTTTTTTTTTTTTTTTTTAAAAGGATGGCAAGTCATTCTCTAAACTCGTGGGATGGATTTGATGTATGACAAAGTTAGTATCAAGAGTTTACGTTATGAACCAAGGGAATATTAGTTAGCTTCAATCAAGGCACTGTGAGTTGTGAGAATTAGTGTATATGTACATATATACGTAATATGCATTAGGATAGAGATTCTTTCCTTAAATTAGAAAGTTTTGTATGCATGCATAACATGATCAATCTGTTAACATTCTGATATGAACACTATGCCTCTCAGTTTAAAACTCTTCTTCCTATTGTCACATGACATTATTGCTATTATTTTACTAAAACATTGCAATTTGATTTAGGAAGTTCCCTCTCCTTGTAATTCTCTCAAATTTATTTGCTTCCTATGATTGCTTCTATATTTTTTTCGTTCTTTCTTAATTTTTTTCCTATTCTCTAAGTAATTGCTTTAAAGATCTCTTCCCATGCTAGGCAACGTGAAATTCTATATTTAGGCATTTTATGGATGTCATTCCTTTTTCATAAATTTTAGTACTCCCATCATTTTCTGATGGTGCCCATTTTTCCATAGTTGCATCACATGCTTTCCTTAAAAAACCATGCACGTTCACATGCTTTCCTTAGAAATCGATGCACGTTCACATGCATGCCCCAATTTTTTAGTAATAACATCGAGTACCAAAATCAACTCGATCTGGTTCTTGAGAAGATAGAAAAGTGTTATAGCTGTCTGGCCAACTTTAGTATCTAACTTCAAGTGGCAAAAAACTTTATGTTCATGAATCTCTGCTTTTTCCCATATAGTAAAAAGAAGAAGAAAAAGATTATGAAGTATTGTTGTGAAAACAAATAAGCCCAACTTTATGTTCATGAATCTCTACTTTTCTAATGATGCCCATTTTTATGGTTTTGTTGTTTAGTAGTGACATCAAAGTATAAAAATAACAGGATTGGATCTAATAAGTAAGGCGAGTTCCTATTCATACATTATTCTAGATACATATTGTTAGATTATATGAGATGATTAAGTGTTTTTCTACTATACTGTTAAGTGATATGTCTAATTAACATTAAGGGAAATGAGAGGTAATTGAGTTATGATGTGGTTCAACCGTTAAACTCCATTCTACCTAACTTTCTTATTAGTTTGGTTTTCATATATGACACTTAATAAATTAGAATGAAACAAGGTAATCACAATGATTGGAGGGTTTTTGAAAAGTAAAAATAATTTTGTTCTTTTCGTTAAAATTCAAAATGTTATTCAAATATAAAAAGTTATGATTCAAATGACGTATTAATGTTTATGGGTTTTGAAAATTTTATATGTTTAAAGACAAAATAATGTAAAATGTAGACCAAGACAACATTTTTTTTTTTTTTGGTTGAAACCGAGACAACATTAGAATAAACAAAAATAAAATGTAAAAATCTATCAAGACAAGCCATCAGCTACGTTGATGATGTTCTTGAAATCTCTAGTGTTCAGTAGACAAGATAGGCTTATGTTCGGTAATAAAATGTTGTACCTTGCAAGACCGTACGTGTCAAAGAACAAGACAAATGAAGATATTGAGTCTAAGGTCCACTGTCCTTGTCAATTTGTGCACAATCCAATCTGAACTCTATATCAAGCCGCTTTTCTGATTAATGTTACACTCAAGTTCTATTCTAAATCACATCGAGCAAGTAAGATAAATGTACTCCAACATATAACCTTGCATGAAGAAAAAGTACATAGAGTGGCAATCATTTGAAATCATGTCCAATTATGAGTAATAGCATGAGTCCTAACATGAAGTTGAAGATTTCACAAAACACTTGGCAAGATGTTTGGGATCTTCAATAAGGATAGCAGGTGTTGCACGTTCTTATTCGCTCCTAATCGCGATTAATTTTTGGATTTGGTCACTCCCCCTTCCCCCTTAGTTGCATGTTCAAAATTTCTATGGATAGCGATTCATTTATATGTCGTTCCATTTCTTTCTAACCTTCCTCACTCTATTAGGATTTTCAAAAATAAGCCTTTAGATTTTACAGCTAATTTCACACGAGACTAGATTAAAAAATAAAATAAAATAACTCTTTAGTTGTTCTTGCGTAAGTGTAGAGCTTGAGATCCACCATGGGAGGTGGACCAACTAGAGTTGTTGAAGATAGGAATTCTCATCCTTTACGCACATTACAAGATGAGGCCTAAATCAATATGCATATGGGACCCACCGCTGTCAGGTCCGAGGTCCATGATTGGTTTGTCTTAGATTGGGCGTGCTTCTAGTGTTTACTAGTCTAACATGCTTGCAAAGGCAATGAAAATTCTGGGGAAAACAAATCACTGACCTTATGGTTCTTAAAACAATAACCCGATGCATGCATGGTGAAAATAACTTAGCGAAATTACCAGGAGCACTGGTGATATTGAAGGACCGAATTTGACAGCAGCGAGACCGAATGAAATGCAAGCAACGAGATTAGAAATAGTGAAGGAATGGTTCTTGAGTGCGGCCTGCATTTGTCCTCGTCGCACATTATATAGAGAAAAAAAAAAAGAAAAAAAGAGGAACATTCCTTTCTTAAATCGACACAAGAAGGAAACTTGGGAATTGATCCCTTTCTTTGCCTCCTCAGTTACCGTTCCCACAAGAAAGGGATTTCTTTGCATTTCATTCTTGCAAAAGGGGCCATGTCTGATTACTTTCCTTTGTTCGACGCAATGATTCTTTCATTTGCAACAATCATATTTTAGTAGGAACAGTTTTAGCGCTTAAATGAAATGTTCGAGTTACAACCTAAAACATCAGCAAGTATTTGATATTCCAAGAAATCTTGCAATGGTTAAGTTGGTTTTAAAAAGGTTGAAAAAGTTATATCTTTCATATTGGATGGTCTCTCCCAATCCATTTTCTTCAACCACCATGGAAATATTATCTAATCAAAGTTTTTTCCTTTTCCTTTTCTATATTATAAATATATATATTGATTTTAAAAATTAGGCACTCTCTATAGAATTATTTTATCGCTTATGATTCGATCAAGTATTACTTTTATATTTTTTTCTGTATTTTGTTAATGCATTTCCTATTCCTTTGGTTAGATATACTTATGCGCTAGTCTCAATGCCCATTGGCTGGCAAAGGCTATGCCCTACTGCTCATTACGGTATTTAAAATTTTGCTGAACATTGTGAGATTATAATTTTAGCAAATTGTATGACAATAATTTCAAACATAATGTTATATATTTTATTAGGGTTGGTTTTGAGCCGATTCTACCCTTAATGAGAAACCTATCATGTCTAGGCCAGTTTCCAAATATTTTGCGTGGAAATTGGCCTTACCGGGTCGATTACACACCAGATCATACAAGGAATTTTTGAATCGATTCATTGCTCACCCCTACTAAAAATGACCATCTCATGCTTCGATGGGCACATATATTTGGTCTTTCGATAATTATCTACAAAGTGATCCCATAAAGCAAGACATACGGATTGGACCTTCGAGACAATAGAATAGTTACAATTTGCAAAAGATGCTTAAATTTATACAAATTTAAGGTACACAATAATTAGGCTATACCTATTATCTTTGAGTTCAATGGGCTTGATTTTCATTATGGCTTCATTTATATTCTTCATAACTATCGCTCCTTCTCCAAAATTTTGGCGCATGACATCTCTTTTCAATAATTATTCAATTTGTGATTTGAAGAATTATCATCATTGTAATAAAATTGTAAAATGTAATACCCGTCAAAACTTGATCCTTCCTAATCCTACCGCGTAGGTTCTCAAATTCAACAAATGTCGAATCTACCTAAGGCATTGCCACGTCATCTTCTCCAACTTCTTTCCCAATCTTATTGGCATACGGCTTGAATCATGTGCTTTTTCTCACTAACAACACGATTAGTATCCTTATTCTTAACCACTGAATGATTCTTCACAAAAAATATATTGCCTTCCTTTAGCAAATCTCAAGAGCGATTTGCAACGTTGCTGTTGATAGAACCATGGATGTATTCGTTCTAAACAAAACATGCCCAAAAAAAAAAAAAAAAAACCATCAATTGGCAAGCAAAATAACTGAAATAGAAAAGAATGACGACTCACCTTCTGGAGAAGAACCATACTGATACTTTCAGTTTTCTATTTCTTTCAGCTTTAAATCATTCCACAGTGTCGAAGATTTTCCTATGATTTTTTCTTCTCAAATTTCGAGTAAAGGAACCACTACATGCTAAAAAATTCAAAAAACATTTGAATTTGACTATCACCTCTTTCTTTGAAGCGAAGATTCATGATTTGTAAAATAGGCGCTCTTCATATGAATGATTTGACATTAGAGAAAATTCTAGCTATAAAAAAAAACTAGTGATGGGAATTATACAAAAAAATGGGAAACTGCGTAATCGGGAACAATTATCTGAAAGAGCTTTGCATATCTGCCCCTAATTTTTATCATTAATCATCTGCCCCTAATTAAACATTAAAATAAATTTTTACCCTCATCCTGAAAAGCCGAGGCCTAGGACGTGCGCACCTGAGAAATTCCATCTGTTCCTGCACATATACATTGCTTTACACGAGAGCAAGAGATAAGAATCTCTTGTAGCTATGACAGCTTTGGCTTTTTGCATATCTATGAGGACCACTGCTTCTGTCCTGCTTTTCATTCTTAGTGTTGCTGGTAATTTTCCAATACTGTTGGCAAATTAATATTGCCGTTTACTTGCTTGCCAGTTCTTTTTTTTTGGGGGACAAAACTTGCTTGTCAGTTCATCCATTAGTAAATTACTAAATTTATTGAGATTTTACCAACGTCTAAATAAAATTAGTCAATCATCAACTCCTCCGAAATAGTATCATTAGTAATTTAATGACATTATAGTGAATTTACCTACATTCCACAAAGTTAGTAACTTACCATAATTTTTTTTGAAAAATTACAAGTTTGATTAGTAAATGACCGACTCTATAAAGAATTTGCCCACTTGGCGCTAAATTAGTAAGTCACCAACTTTTTCAACTTTTACAAGCTTGGTTTTTGAACTACCAACGCTATAAAAAAATGTCAACAATCCAAAACGTTCAAATGAATTAGTAAATCTACTTGCCAACTCTTCTGAATTTATACAATTGTCACTAGTAACTTATTAATGCTTTAATAAATTTACCAAATTCCAGTAAATTAGTGACTTAATAGCTTCTTTGTAATTTTTCAAGTGTGATTAGTGGAATAACAACCATAAAAGAAATTTTCCAAATAAATTAATACACTACCAACTTCTTTCATTTTTATGAATGTAGTTTATAAACTATCAAAACTATAAAGAATTTACCAATAATTTAGGGAATTGCCACCACAATTAAAATTAGTAGATCACTTATATTTTAAGGAATTTACCAATGTCCAATTATATTAATAAGTTACTAAATTTTTAAATTTTACAGGTGTGGTACGTAAGTTAGCAATAATGTAATTAATGTACCAATAGCAAATTAATTTTTAAGAATTTGTTTGGAGGAAAAACGTTCTCCTTTTTTGGGAATTGAAAGAGGAAAAAGGTGAACTTAGTGAACTTTGTAAATGGTTTCTTTAACCGGATAAAAGTTAAGCTTGAGGTTACAGGTTTGACCCTATCGAGTTCCAAACGAACACTCCGGTTCAGATCCAACACTTCAAAGAGCCCCACATGTTTTCTTTTGTTTGCCTTCTTTGCCAGATTTTGATGGCTCCGATGTTTGGTAACCAAGTCTATTCTTGTTATAAATTATTCAAGGCATTGTAAGAGGTCGTCATAACGTGTGAGTTGCCGAGAAGAATCCCATAACCAAATTCATGAGGGTAAATAATTAATTTCATCAAATGGTGGAAGTTTACTACTCGATCTTCTAAAATTTTAAAGAAGTAGGCAAATAATTAATTTCGTGAAATGTTGGAAAATTCCTTATAAGGTTGGTATTTTGTGTAAATTTTAAAGAAGTTGGTAAATTATTAGTTTTTTAGGTGTTAGTAAATTCCTTATAGTGCTAACATATTACTAGCAACAAGGTAGAATTTTAAAAGAAGTTGGTTGCTTACTAATTTGTTAAAATATTCGTAAATTTCTTGTAGGATTGATATTTCACTAAATTCACTTGTAACAGTTCAAAGAAGTTGATAGTGTTGGCGATATCCTAATAAGTAACCCAACATTTGTTAACACTTAAAATTTTGTCAAATGATCGTTGAATAGGAACTTGCTTTCATACTCAAAAAAAAAAAAAAATGGTTGATTTTCTTGCGTAAAATTCTCTTAAAGTTTCCTAGTCATGTACCAAGTACTAGCGGTTTCTGCTTTGTCGATAGTACTGACCATATTCTAATAAGTTGACAGTATCCGGGTTAATTAAATGCTGAGTTTTTGTGATTTAGATTACTTAGGCATTTTGTACATTTATAAAACAGGATTAGTTTTTTCGGAATCTTCTTTCTCAAAAAATAAAAAATAGTAAATATAATAGCAAGCAAGAGAGAACGGTGGTGGGACTTCTCGGCCATTCATCCCACAGACACGCACAGCCACCGCCAACCGCCGCCATTCGCCAGTCTTCCATCTCCAGCCGCCACAAACGCGCTCGGCACAACGTACAGCTGGAGGCCAACTCGGTGACCTCAGCAGGAGGGAAGTACAGATCTCTTCCTCTTTGCTCGGATCCTCCACAGAGCATCGGATGAAAGTTGGGAGCTGAACTCCATGGATGCGAGAAGGAGAAACAGAGACGAACGACGGAGGATGCAATCGACAGACTCCACAACCTGATCACGATGATGCTCCGGCAAACGCGACTCTCCTCTCTCTCTGTCTAGCTGGAACCGTTACACTCCTCCCTCCTGATTCAATTTGTGGCAGAGCTTCAGCCGACGCACCAGAGGCTCTGTTTTCGGATCCTTTATTCGCCCTGGTTCAGAAGCTAGCTCTCCTCGTTCCAATCTTTGTCCGTCCGTTCCGGAAGCTCCAGACGTTCGTTCCGCACTTCCACGACGATCATAGAAGCTCCAGTTCCATCTAAAACCGAGGTCGCAGAGCGGAGGCCGAGTGTCCCTATTATTATTATTATTATTATTATTATATTATTTTATCTTCGTCGTCGTCGTTTCCTCATCTTCCGCCATCAAAACACTTCACAGTAGTACTTCGTCCTCGCGCACCTGTCCTGGCAACACACGCACATATAATGACACCCCTTGGAATCGTCAAATCTGCCCTGGACAGCCCCACAGCATACTGCTCTGTTATGCTGTGTGATCGTGATCGATATTGTCGTTCGCTTATTCGTCGCTAAACCTGAGCTGGAGTTGGACCAGAATCAGCTCGACCGAGTTTCAATTTACCAGGTCGTATCTTTCCCGATTAAACTCTAAATGTGATCCTGATTCATTCTAGATTTGCTTATTCTCGGTTTTCCCGTCTTTTCATCGTACTGCGTTACCGGATAATCTCTGAGCCATTGCAGCATACGAGATTCACCATTTCTTCTGTCCGTAAGGTTTTATGTACTAATTGGTTCTTGAGTGGGGCGTTTGTGTGCAATGCATTGGTGTCGAAGTAGGATAGTGCCATTGCGTGAGACAATGCCAGACGATGTTTGATGAAATGTCCGATAGAGGGATCTGTAATGTTGCCTCGTTGAATTCGATTAGTCTCTGGCGGGATGATAGGAATGTGCTTACCTCATTTAGAGGATTTCATCTCCAACGAATAAGCTAAGTCAAGCATCTCTCTGTTCAATTGCTTGCTATTACACTTTTAGCGGCTCATTTTCGTGTATTCCGGTTTCTATCCATTTATGATGTTTCTCGTCCAGATTAAGTTTGTTTCTAATCTCTCCAATTGCTGGCTGGAATCTTGCCATTGTGTCGGTGATAGTCGGTACCATATCTTCAGATACGATTTTTTTGGACTTCTAAACTAAAGATCGAACCGTGGATGATAATTCTCTGATTCTTGAAGTGGATGGTGCTGGAAATTTCACGGTAAAGAGAAAGAATAAGAAACTCTGGATGAGAAATCAATATCGACTCGTTGATCTTTAAGTTCTAAGCCAATTTAATGCCTTACTGGTTCAAGTGTGATTTATGCCTCGACATGCTTACCAAGAAATTGGAAGTTTATTTTTTAACATATATGTTGGTTATAATTGAAAATTTAACAACACTATTTCCTTGTGTAAGATTCTCTTAAGTTTTCATAGTCACATAAATCTTTCTCAAAGTACTTGCGATTTCTGCTTTGTTTGCTCCTTAATTTCCAAGTAGTAACATCAAGTCCAAATCGTAATTCATTGCTGCAATCTGAAATCTATATTTGGATGGCCATCTTAGTCTATGATGCTTGGTTCGTTTTTCCTCCATCTCATGCGTCGACTCTGTTGGAACTTTTCTTGTATTGTATTCTCAAATTTGACTTAGTTGCACAATTATTTTTATCTCGGATACATGTACTAAAGCTGGCGTGTTTATTATAAGTCGACAATAGAAGAATCGGTATACTAATCACTTGGTTCCTCGGTTTATTAACACGCAACTTTCAATGGCCACATGTCTTCTTCAAATGTGCTGAGTGCTATCCTCAAACGAATGTGGCTTTTGACTGGATGAGTCTCGAGATTGAATCTTTTTGTTTTGTATCTCTTTTGGTGGTTCTTCATTTCACTAAATTACTCTCCTTTTCAATATTTTTTGTTTATGTCTATCCATCTCTAGGTATGTGATCTATTTTTCATCTAAATAAAAAGATAAAAAGATATAAAAAATGAGAAAGAAAGAAATTAAAAAAAAAAAAAAAAACTCATAATTACTTTTATGGATCCCTTGGTATAAGTCTTTGTTTCAAGTATTGTTTAATGGGTATCTTTTAGTTGAGAATTCTCTTTTTTTATCAGAATTAGTCTTAAATTTAATTCTAGCTCATGGAGGCTTATATCCCGAGACTCATTAATAAGGCCATGTATATTCTTTATCTGACTTGTATCGGGTTTATTTTCCGCACATTGTTCCTACTTATCTTTGTTATTTTTTCATGCTCTATGTTGGTCTCTTTATATTGCCTTCATGTTTTATCAACATTATTAAAATTTACTGGCGATTTCGTAAATTTATTAATTGCAGAAATTTGCAGATTTTCCCTTAACTGGACCCTGGAATTGTCGAAGTCCAACCATGCCTTCTCATCCATCTGTCTAGAGAAACACCTATCCTGCTTCTTGAATTTTGTTATCTACTAGATACAACGTGATTGATAAATTAGCATCAGTATCATTTTTAATTATTTGTTCTATTGTTGAATAAGACGTTTGGATCGGTGTAAGGAGATGAAAAGAAAAAGGCCCTGAGTAACTTTCAGTTTCGTAGAAGCAAAGTGGTAGGTACCGCCAAATTGCATCTCAATGTTTGTACTGCACTTTCCATGTAAATGAGAAACATTTCTTCGCCTTGCAAATAAAATGAACTTGCCATGTTGCACAGACAAACTTGTGTGACCTACTTCCCAAAGTTCTCTTAAAAAGACAATGGAAGAGATGAAACTAACTCATGAATCTCATGTTTACTGAATGAGAAGTCAAACAGCCTTTTATTCAAAAGAAAGTTGTTCACGCCAAATTGAATGACTCAAGCCTATGAGGACACTCAAAATTTGGATGAATTACGCTGAAATGTCTAACTGAGAATACAAGGACAAGAAGTCGTCCGTGACACTAAAGGCAAATAGGTGAACTCAAATGCCATAACGGTTAAACTACTCGCAAATGCAAGATGAAACCAATGTGATGTAGACTAGGTCCGAGCTTGGACACCTAATTTTCTCTCCCTCTGGGAAGCCTTATTTACATGAGGATCGTCTTTCAATGACCTAAATCTGAAGAAAAAGGGGTTCATGGTATCTCAGCCTGGAGGTCTTCACTAATTTAATTAAGGCAGTTGGCTGTTCTTAGCCAACAGTTTGAATTTTAGACCTTCAATGCTTGCTTCTTGGTAGCAATAGCTTTAGCCTCAATGGTGGGCTTCCACAAAATTGTAGTTTCAGCAAGTAACGAGGTCATCATGGGTCCATGTTTGAGGTAGGACACCTGTCTTCCAAGTAACTTGTATATTATTTTACGCCGTTTAACTAACTGAGCAAGGTAGGTGAACTTTGTACGTTTTATTGATATTCATATATAGTGAAGCATTTCAGAAAGTGTTTGATGCACTAAAAGAACCAAGATATCCGAGTCTTTACTTCAGCTTAGGAAGCAAAACTTTGGGAATGCTTTATGATTGTTAAAAAGTCAAAATTCCTTGCATGGTTGCAATCATAGAATCGACTGAGACCAGAAAGGATAAAGGATACTTATAGGTATTATTTTTTTCATGGTAGTGTTTCTGGATAAAATTTGAGTTCATTAGCAGGGCAATCTTTAAATTTGACTAGTAGTTGGTATGCTTCTTCTGAGCATTACTAAAGACAATGTGTCGGTTGGCTGTTTCATTGTGTCGGTTGGCTGTTTCATGCTTTCCTGTCAAGCTTCTCCATAGGCGCTAATGTGCTCCTGATGGTGAAGTGAGAGATTCTGAATCACCTTCTTTATCACTTCAAAGCCTCGCTCTTCTCTCATGCTTTTTGTACTGCAGAAAAGTCGAAGAACACACTCTCAAAGGTCCCTCACTGAACAAAAATTCTTGACCAAGTCCATGTTATTTCTATGGTGTGAACTTGGAGTTAGTATGGCATCCCGCACCATGGCAGTCACCCTGAGATGGAAGAGAATGTTTTTTTATCAACTTTGGGGTAAAATATTGGGTAAATGGTGATAGTGAAGTCAGCTACCTCTATTGCTTTGGATCTTACATGAGGACAACACCACCTTGCTTGGTTATTCTCTGTTGTATAAAAAACATAAACAATCAAGTATTTAAATACCTTAGAACATGTCTATATGCACTTATTTTGTTTGTTGTTAATGGTATTTCGTCATTTCTTGAGCAAGTAATTGAAATTTCACCTCAAGAAGGTATCTTTAACACCATAGATGATCTCCTGCTTCAATTCCCATGCTTGGTCCAGCTTGGTGTTCTCACTACAAGATAGAGGCCAATGTTGATGACAACAGCTTTGTGCTTTTTTTCTTTTTTTCCCTTTTGAAATAACAAGCAAGCTCTAGGTCAGGCATTACTTGGCCTAGCATCATCACTCCATTGGTGCCATTAATGTTGATACCAGCATATAAGCAAGCCTTGAAGAGAGCATCGAATGTATCTCTATCGGATGACTGATCAGCCCCAACACCATAGTAATAAGGCCCCTAAATGAAATAAAACCTTGCATCACAATACAAGTTTTTTGTCATCAACTTAAAGCCTATTATCCATCAATATACAGGGAAATTCATTGGGAAAAAATTTCTCACCTAGGAACTTGGATATCCTCCAATAGGCCAATCGAATGGCCATTAAACATTTACTTGCAATAGGCTGTTTTCTTGCTCAATCCAATACCTAATGTGAACATTTAGTCCAAAATCATGAACTTGTCCATTTCAAAACTTTCCAATTAACAATATATAACTCATGTTTTTGAATCTCCCACCATGAAACTTCATTGATAACCTTTGGGTTATTGAATTTCATCAACCCTGACATGTTTGGTCGCTGGGATCCGCTCATGGCTAGTGTGTATGAATTGCAAATAACCCGCAGACGAACAATAATACTCTATAAACTAATTGAAACGCCCTTTCTTGTTTCATCAACCTGTTCAGATGATCTAACTGGCGATTAGTGAGTTCTTTGTGATCCTCATTTGGCATTGTGTCCTCCGTGCCAAAATCCACACCATTTCTGCCTAGCCTGAAAAATAAAACAGTGTAAGTAATTAGCAAGCATGTTATTATGATATAACTATGCTTCCCATTTTGGAACCATTTCAAGGTTATTCTCAAGAACTGAGGACAGATACAAAGTTGAAGTAGACCGCTACCGAGGATCAATTAGCAAGCATGTTATTATGATATTACATTAGATATAATGGACGATCAACTTGTGCATCTTGACAGTGCACCTAATTCTTTCCTCTTTAAATCAAAAGGCAATCACATTGAAGTACTTTCTTCTTCCACAAACTTGGCATAATTGCAAATTATTCTTGCCAACAACCTTGGCGAAAATATCCATTAGATATCACCATGGCAGAGCAAGACCACCGAACACAGTAATTATCAGTATGACCAATTGAAGTCACAGAACAAGAAAAATCTGAGACAAGAGTGGATACAAGAGAAATATCAATTCCACACGAGGTCTCACAACATAAGACTTAAAATTGGTAGTGATTGATTTAGTCATCAAAAGACACAACAACGATGACTGCTGCTTCGTTCATTCATGCTGCCTCACATAGCACGCATTTCTTTTGCAAACATTGCTGTCACAAAGAGGTGAAGTCCATGTAAATCGGCAATCAAACAAAATGAACAGGACAACCTTGCAGTGATCGAAATGAAGAAGTCATAGATTAGACTCCCAGTCCAATTGTGAGAAGACCTCTTTTAATGTCAAACATTTACTCATTGCTTAAGATATTGCTCACAATTGGCAAAGAATTTACTTGAGAACCTCTGCATAATGGCTAAGAAGCAAACCAAGAATGTCAATGGTTGTCAAATGCTAACTATAAGATCACTTCTCTATCCTCCCCTGGAGCTTGACCGGTACTTGAACCATAGTAATTTCACTTTGGAAGTTGAGACAAGTGCTTGATAGGTCTAGGGATCACCTAATTTAATGAATTAATAGATCAATAGCGTGTAGCACGTAAAAAGGAAAAACACTATATTTTATTGTCACAAATCATACCCTTGATTTGCTATGTAGATTTATGTCAGAACCTCCGATTCTGTGGGTACACAATGAGATAAAGTTATTTTTAAGGGAAGCAAACCAGAAGCCGTTCTCTTGAGAAACATTTCATCACTTCATCTATGAAAGTTTTCCAAAGTTTTCCAAAACTGTGCAGGCATTTTGCTCCTTGTGAAATCACATAAGCACATTGCACACTATATATGGGATGAGTCAAAAAACAAATTTAATGAGCTTGGAGTTGAATGAAGAAAAGTATGCATTTTCTTCATTTTTCAAACATTTTCAGGACTAAAGTACTGTCCAAACCTTTCAACAATCTGTCCATGTCCCCCAATCGAATCATGTAGCATTGATAGATACCTTTATCAACTTTATGTGCAGGATATGAGATATCTTGTACTAGTCCTTACCTGCATCTTTTTTGGCACCTGTCCTCCAATTTTGGGTGACCTGCAATTCTTAAGTGAGTACAGAATAGTTCTAGTCTTGTTCATCTTTTTGTGCATCGCACTTAGAGGTTTCAGTGCATGAAAACATACCATATGTATTATGCAATTATCATGTTGGCGTAGGGCGTGATGTCCAAGTTGAGAAGACTCTAGAGCATGTAGTGCTAGTGTTCTCGGACTTCAAATCATACACTCCGAACTTAGAAAAGCTCTAGGTGTTTCCATTATCCTCTTGTTTTAGCAAGAGAGAAATCCATGTTTTTCTTGCCACTGGACTAGTGGTCAGTGAGATCCTTGTAGTCCTCAATTGCCATTATGTCATCAGTGCCAAAATCTACGCCATTTCTGTATAGCGTGAAAAATAAAGTGGCGTTAGCAATAGATATATCTACTGAAACAAAGAAACTGGGAGCTTAATCTCATGGAAGATAGTTCAAACGACAAGCTCTCTTTGTATAACATGGCTTTCTGGTATGCATGAGAGTTTAGTTTCGAAAAGATAAAAGAATGGATAAGGTACTTCAAAAGAAAGGGTCTCTCTAGCAAGTGCTAGCAATTTTTCCCTAAGCTTAATCTCATGAAACCGCTTTTGAAGACTAGTTTCAAGTGGGAAAAACTTGCATTTTTGAAGCATAAATAGCGAGGTTTAAACACAAGTGTCATGATCAATTTTACACAAAAAACTTAAAAGTACAAACCCACACTCATCAAATACAGAGCATGATGATCCAAAACCAAAATGCCATTGAAAATTTGAAATAGCAGCCACCGACCACACATCATGATAGTTTTTAGAGTTGCAAGAGTCCAGTTCGAGAAGCCAAATCAGCAAACCCGACTCATCTTCATGAGATCAAGCAATAAATCAAAAGATACAGAAACAAATTCAGATGACGCCAAACAGATGTACTCAACTTCACTGAGAAATTCTCTAGAAGCACTAACAATTCAAAGTTAAAAACCACATGCTGAACTCAGTGGGCATTGTTGTCAAAAAAGAAAAAAAAGAACTCAGTGGGCATTGTCCTTTCTCTCCATAACCAAATCACGTCACAAGCCCTTCTCTCTCTCTCTCTCTCTCTTCAGCGATCTGTCCATGTCCCCCAAAATCAAATCAAGTATTCGAAACACAATTTGAGAATTATTCATGTAAAAATTAGGGAAACAAGGTCCCACATACCTTCAGTGAATAAAATTAGAGCCAGATCTGCCATGTGAATGATATGTTTGGGATATGAGCGATCTTGTCCCAGTCCTCGCCTACTCGTCTTTTGCAACTCTGCTCCAATTCTCCGCACTGGACGATGGTTAGGTGAGTAAGGGATGTGAGCCTTCGCATTGCTTCAGGGAATGATGTCAACGAGGGGCACCCACCGATCTGGAGAATTTGAAGTGATTGAAAGGCCTCGATCTGCTCTAGTATATCCTTCAAATTGCGGCATTCCCAAATTTCGAGACGCACAAGATTGCGGGCCTGTAGAAGCCACTGTGGGAGAGATGTTAGTTTGGGAAGATTATAGATTTTCACAGAGCGGAGACTGTGAAGGCCTCCATGGAAATCCAAGATGTTGACGCTTTCATCTTTGGATATATCCAGCTCCTTGCAATCGATGAAAGCTAGGTCAGTAAGGGATGCAAGCCTTCGCATTCCTTTAGGTAATGATGTCAACAAGTGGCACCCGACAATATCAAGCCGTTCAAGTGATTGAAAGGCCTTTATTTGCTCTGGTAGTGCCTTCAAATTAGAGCCGTCAATTTGGAGATGCTCGAGATTGCTGGCCTGGACAAGCCACTGTGGGAGATATGCTAGCTTGGGAAGGTGCTCAATTTGTACATAGCGGAGACTCTGAAGTCCCTGGAAATCCAAGATGTCGCCACTTTCATCTTTGCATAAATCCAGCTCATCACATTGCTTGATAGAGAGATCCACGAGGTTGGGTAGGTGTCGCACACGTTGGCCAACTATGTTATCCCCAAGATGAGAAGTCAATGGCATGGCTTTCAACTTCTTACAATAAAAAATACTTAATTTCAATAGACTAGGAAACGATGCTGTTAAAGTGGATGAATGGCCAGACTCGATGAATTCCAGTTCAGCCAGCCTCGAAATCCGTAAACTCTTGAGGAGAGGTAATTGGCCTAGTGGAGAGAGACGTTTACATCTTCCACAGTTTTTAAACTCTACCTCAACTAAATTTGGCAAGGAAGACACGAGGTTATCCATCATCCACCTTGGAAAGCTCTCACCTTCATATCCAGTGATCGTCAACTCCTGTAGATTTGAGGGCGGTTGCAGTCCATCCAATAGAGCTTCATTTCTAGTCCCAGTGTCATCATTATAGAAATTGCCCCATTTAAGTTCCAAAGATTCCAGAGACCGCTTCCCTATCAAGTTTGCGGCCTTGTATTCTTCTACCGCATCTGTTACGTGTCCCAAATTTTTAATGCAAAGGCTTCCCCGGATGTTATTAAGCCCATATAGCTCCCCAAGTTTGCTATAATTCTTAGCACGAGCTTTGTCTTCGGGCAAAATGAAGCAGTTTAGCCTATGCAGAGAACTCAATTGCCCTAATCCACAAGGAACGTGACTAAGTCTCTCACAGTCTTTTATGCCTAGATTTCGAAGGCTAACTAATTTCGTTATACCCCTTGGTAATTCTTCCAGGTAACGACAACCATCAAGATTAAGCATTTGCAAACTTTGCAATTCCATAATGGAGTTAGGAAGTCTATTGAGCTCCACATTGTAAGACAGATCAAGATACGTGAGATACTTCAACTCACAGATGGACCTTGGCAGCTTCTTGACATATGTGTCATGTAGATCCAAGACGTGCAACTTTTTGAAACTTTGCATGAGTGGGCGTAAATCTTCTTCACTTATTATTCCTCCATTCAAAAAAATTAATGTTCTCAAGCGACTTGCTTCCAAGTGTGGGCATGGAAGGAGAAGGTCACCCACAGATATATGACGAGTTCTTGCATCTATAGATTTTGTGTAATTCCTTACCACACAACACTCATTCCCTGCAACAAAGCAAGCTAGATCATGCATCAAATCATGCATCTTGCAAGTCTCCCTTTTCGTGAGTGGATTCTTTTTAAAATCTTGAAAGAAGTTACTCCAAAGTAGATTCATGAAATATTCATGGGCAATGTCTTCTAAAGGCTCACTCATATTTGATGACTTGATAAATCCTTCCGCCACCCAAAGATCGACCAAAGTCTGCTTATCTATCTTATGATCTTTGGGAAACAATGAACAAAAAGCGAAACATCGTTTTAGATGTGAAGGAAGATTGTTGTAACTTAGCCTAAGAACTGATCTTATTTTTTCTTCACTTCGAGATACTTCTAGGAGCTTATAATCTTTGAAATGTAACCATTCGGCTTTTGTTTTCTTAAATAGTAAGCTTGCAACAGTTCGAACAACCAATGGAACACCAGAGCACTTTCTAGCTATCTCTTCGCCAATAGGTCGCAAGTCAGGATCTTGTATCTCCTCTCCTTTTGGAAAAGCCATTTGCATTAATAAATCGATAGACTCCATTTCAGATAATCCCCCAAGAAGATGAGGCGAAGTAGTGCAGGTGATATGCGCAACCGAATGAAGACGTGTAGTTATAAGGATCTTGCTTCCTCTAGTACCTTCTACCAATAATGTTTTCAATTTGAGCCATGTTTCTAGCTCTTCATCCCAATAATCATCTAAAACTAAAAGATATCTCTTTCCATCAATTGTTCTCCTCAGTTTATTTTGCAACTGTTCAATCGCATCATGATTCAGCTCCTCCTCCGTCACACAAGCTAAGATATCTTTCACTATTTTTTTCATGTCAAAGTCATTGGAGACACATACCCACATTTTCAATTCAAAATGTTCACTGACCATCTTATCATTATATACACGTTGAGCAAGAGTTGTTTTTCCAAGCCCACCAATACCAACTATTGGAAGGATGGAAACATTCCCTTTCACGTCTGAATCCAATAAAAATTTCTTAACAATCTCCTTATCATCATTTCTCCCTATAATATCCCCCTCACGTGCAAAGGAATGTGTCTCTTCTCTCTTCCTCCACTCTCTCTCGGGGAGAGTGTTCAAGTCGAATTTCCTGTTAGCCTCAATGGTTTCTATACTTTTCTTCACTGCTCTTACTTTGTGACTCATCTTCAATATAAAAGCAACCTGGTTTGAACCAGAGAAAAATTTCTTTACCTTCGCGAACATTTTATTGTGGCCTCTCAGTCCTTGTCGCGTAGCTTCTACATTGTATTCTTCAAGCACGTCCAGTGCGTCATAAAAAGCGCCCTTCAGTCTATCAACCCAATCTTTGATTTCGCGACTTTGGTAGTACTGCTCCTCTGCATCATCCAGTACAGCTTGAAGCGTGGAGACTGTTTCCCTAAGTGCCTCGAGTTCATGCTTGTCGCCCAATAACTTTCCAATATTTTCTATTGCTTGAGGTGCTAGACGAGCGACGATCTCTTCCGCAATGCTAAAAATGACAGCTTCTGCCATTTTTGTTCTCGGTGTTCCTTTTTCTTTGTCTCTCTATGGATCAGAAGTTACTAGTCCGGTCGTTCCGAGGCTATAGGCTTCTCAAAACCTGTACAAGAAGTTTTAGGTTGACACGTAAGACTGGCAAATTAAAATGTCGACAAATCTAATTTTCAACTTCTTTGACCGACTCGTGTTATTGAAGATAGGAATTCTCATCATCCATGCAAGAAAAGAAAATCAATAATGCATATGAGACCCACCGAGGTCTGCGATTGGTTTGTCTAAATCATACGTGGTTGTAAGCTGTTATTAAGAATTAAATCTAGGTGTAGTTATTGGTGCAAAATTCCAGATGAAATTGACTTTCCCCAAGAATCAATCTTTTCCAAAGAAGCTCGGCTTTTTCATCTATTTTTTTAAGGATTATCTCGCAACAGTTTCATAAACCACCCCACAACTCGGCTTTCATTGGATAGAGACTCGTCCGGATTTTCAAAAATTACATTAATCACGTTACAGCGATTCGGAGAGGGTTAAAAAATTTCTATATCTTAGTCAACTGATGATTTACTAGATTTTGTTGTAATTATCATTCAATGAAAGGTTTTGCTTTGTCAACATTTTTGTTTGAAATTACTATTTTTAGTTCGAGACTTGGTTCTTTAATTTCTTTTTAAAGGATAGCCAATCGTTTTCTAAATTCTTGGGATGGAATTGATGTATGAGAAAGTTGCTATCAAAACTTACGTGAGGTGCGAACTGTTATAAATTAGGTATGTGTACATACGCAATATACATTAGTATAGAGATTCTTTCCGTGAAAATAGAAAGTTCTGTATGCGTGGGTAGCATGACCAATTTGTTACCGCCTTGATATGAAGACTATACCTTTCAATTTGAAACTCTTCTTCATGTTGTTATGGGACATTATTAATATTATTTTAAAACATTGCAGTTTGATTAGGAAAGTTCACTCTCCTTGCGAACCTCTCAAATTTAATTGCTTTCTCCGAATAAATATTTCTATACATTTTCATTCGTTCCTTATTTTTTACCTATTCTCTAAATAAATTTCGTGAAAGATCTCTTCCTATACTAGGCAATACCAAAACTTGTCCATTTAGTAGTGACATCAATGTATTAAAATTAACGGGATTTCGATCTTGAGAAGATAGAATGCTATTATAGCTGCCTGGGCAACTTCAAAATCTCACTTCACATGGTAAATGAATTTATATTCATAAATCTTTGCATTTGCCCAAATAAATAAGTAAAAGGGAAAGAATAGATTATGAAGTATCGTGTGTATGAAGTAGTTTGAAAGATTTGTGAAAAGAAACTATACATTGGTATTGAAGTACCAATTTGCGGTGGGCTCATAAAAGCAAGCTGACGAGGATTTTTTCAACTTTTAATTTTCATATTTGCAATGGTAAAATGGATCTTGAAGTTAGCTAATATTCTTTTTTTAATTCTATTTAGAATTGGAAGCTGGGGATATTTTATGTGTTTTTATGTGCCCATTTTGGAGAACGCTAATAGCCTAATATGTAACCTAATATGTAAACGTCGAGGGCCACGTTTACACCGTATAAGTCATATCTATAAATCAAAATAAAAGGCATTGAATTCTTTTTTTAATTCTATTTAGAATTGGAAGCTGGGGATATTTTATGTGTTTTTATGTGCCCATTTTGGAGAACGCTAATAGCCTAATATGTAACCTAATATGTAAACGTCGAGGGCCACGTTTACACCGTATAAGTCATATCTATAAATCAAAATAAAAGGCATTGATGGTTTCTCCGAGCAATCTTTGTTTCACTCAAAGATGAGTGATCTTGAGTGATGTAAAAGGATTTTTCTCTTTTTTAAATTTTGAAATGTTACGGTCAAATTTGAACCATATCATAATAGGTAAAAGATCAAGGCAAATCAATTGTAATAAAAATTATCGCTCGTGCAATGCCCAGGCTATATTCATCTTCAGAAAAGCACAGAGCTTCTCTCTAATTAGTTGCTATAAGAAAGCACGGACCTGACCAATAATGGGCTAACTGACGGTCGACCAACAAAAGCAAAGCCCACAACCCCCGAGATGGCGAGAGACGAAGATGAAACGGCATTGGCGAGACCGAGATAGAGCGCGTCCGCAAGACAAGAGAGAGAGAGATTGAGAGTACCACTGCAAAAAGTCGAGAGACGAGAGAGAGAGAGAGAGAGAGAGAGAGAGGCCAAATTTGAGTGTGAGAACTAGAAAAGAAGTAGAATTTAAATAAAAAAGATTCAGGATTGGTTTTGCATGAAAATCAGTTCTGCCCGAGAATTAACCTTGCAAAGCTGGTTTTCAGGTAGAGACTGACCGGTTCAAGATATAAAATCGAGAATTGAATTGGTCAAGGCCGGCTACCAGAACTTTTATCCGGGACTGAACCAGTCCTTGAACCATCTTAAAATCAGTGTGGCTCGGTTTGATTCGGTTCTCGAATTGAACCAGCCCAATTGCCCACCCCTAATAAAATGTTCTTTTTTGAGTTTTCATTAAATATTGTAAAACTAATCACTCAATTAGTAGAAGGGAGCATAGAGTTCCTTTCAATCTAGAAAATGTAAATAGTCTCATTCGAAGCAAAGCCCTAGTAGAGTTTTCGAAAAAGTTTTACCTTTGAGGGTTTGAAAAGCCGACTGAAATTCAATGTGCTCACACCCAATTGCTTTGTTAGCTTCACAGAGAAAAGACGTGTCCCAAAACTGTCTTGTTGAAAGAGCACTTAAAGGTGACACCTAGATTCAAAAATAAACATCACATAGATAACAAGTGCAGCTTATTGCACAACAGTGGTAAGTCTATCATTAAGAAGCAGCTTGTTCAGGGTATCAACCCATCCTTAGGAACATTACTGTCAATCCAAATAGGTCAATGTCACGGCAACTTGGACTTCCTATTTCTGACTAATACCCAAGCGTCAGCAAATGGCATGAAAGCATGGCAAGATTTAATCACGTACGCTTGCTTAGATTTCAACAGAAAATCAGATCTAGCAGGGATCCTTTACCAATTATGACCATAATAACTTCTGAAACTTTAACATTCATGCCAAGGTAGCATTATTACACAACTATAGAAGAATGAACTCCTAGCGGCACTCCAAAATGGCCATTATCAAACCATAAGAAGTAGATTTGCACTTCCCAGCGATATGTTTGACATGAGGCTTAAGTATGCTGCTCACATTCAAAAGCATCCATCAAATCTAAGTAGTCACCTTAGGCTAAACAGACCAAATACACCTTGCATAATAATGAAGGTTGAGCCACATCAACCTTTTAAATTCATAGTTTTCTAGAGAAAACATTGTCTAATGTATGATATGGTGATTCCTTATGGTTAATGTGTTTCATAATAATAACTATGGTTGCATAATGATGAAGGTTGAGCAACTGTCGGTGTTGCTCATCTTAGTTAGACAAAGGAGCAATCTGTTACTTGAGCAAAAATGCGGAGGAAAAGCTATTCTAAAAACTGAAAAGAGCAAAAAATGGGAAAACCTACCGTCTCGTCGATCAGCCAGTAGGCCCCCACCGAGGTCTCGAAAGGCGTCCCGCGCCGCCCCGACCGGATAGGCTGAAGGAGAGAGAGAGAGTGCGGGTGCGACTGAGGCGGAGGCGGAGGCGGAGGGGTGTGGAGTTAAGGTTGATTGGGCGGCTGAGCGAGCGGCGAGCAACGTCGGGGTGGCTGGGCGAGCGAGCAGCCTCCACCGAGAGGATGAGCGGCGTCCAACGGCGGCGTCGACGGCAAGCGGCTGAGCGGCGAGGCAAGCGAGGGATGACGGCGTCCAGTGACGGTGTCAAGGGAGGTCCGACAACGGCAAGCACGCGGCGACGGCGGTGCTAAGGCAATGAAGACACAAGTCTCACCACACCAACGGCGGCACGGACGGCGCGGCGAAGACGGCGGCGGTCGCGGCTCAACCCACAGCCAAGGGGAGAAGAGCTCGGTTATGGCGGAGGCGGTGGCGGTTCGGAGCAACGACGGCCCGGATGCCGAGCGAGCGGCGGCAAGAGGTGGTGACGGTGGCTTGGGGACGGCGGCGGTGGCTCACGGCGGCGAGGGGCGGCGCGGACGGCACGACAGCTCGTCGCGCTCAACGGCGAGACGGCTCGTCGGACGAGCGGTGGGTGGTGGTGGTTCGGTGGCCAAGAGGTGGTGGTGAGTAGGGCGTGGGGCGGCGGTGTGGTGGTGGGTGAAGCAGCAGCCAGCAAGAGGAAGGAAGAAGAAGAAGAAGAAGAAGAAGAGAAGGGGGTTTCGACCGAGAGAGGGGGAAGAGGAGAGAGAGAGAGAGGAAAAGAAAAATGTTGGGAGGGGGGCAGGAAGTTTCGTGAGGAGGAAAATTGGGAGAAAGAGAAAAGAAAGAGAGAGAGAGAGAAAGAAAGGGGAAGAGGGGAAGAATCGGCGAAGGGGGAAAATCACGTGGGGGAAGTCACGTGCTAGGTTTTTTTTTTTTCTTTTAAACTCTGACCGATTCCGATTTCCACATAAAGGAATCGGTTTCTTTAGAATAGGGAGTCGAACGGAATTGGACTCAGTTCTCCAGTTCTCGATTTTACTCGGGAATCATGCTCCCCTTAATATCTAGATAGAGAGATCATGCGCTTTTGGAACTCTCAATATTAATATGTTAATCGTCGCTCATTGGTGGTCAACTACCTCACTCGTTTCATAAAACATAAGGTAGGAACCCTACCTCAATAAAAATCCTCTTAAAAATTAATAAAAGTGTACAACAATAATAGATAGTACAAAATATTTAAATGACATATACAAATTATAAAACCTATGTGTGTGTATATAATAAACGAGGTAAGTTGATATTGAAGTATTTGTCTAAAAAACATCATCTCATATTAGATGTGATGATTAAGTTTGTTCTCTTTTATTTTGAGGCAATGTTTAGAGCTGCAAGGGAACTATCCCGGGGTAGAGGCTTGTTCGGATTCTAGAAATGAAAATAAAGAAAGTTTTTAATTAATGTAAAGAAAAGTGGAAAGGAATAGAGTTTCATAAAGATATAGCTCAACCATTAAGCTCTTCATGTCTTACTTTCTCATTATCCATAGATATATAAATATATATATATATATATATATATGCAGTAAAATATAATAAAAGAATGATCAGAGTAGCTAAGTTTGAAAGATTTTGAAATGTCATTTAATTATTAAAAGATTTTGAAAAAACTATTCATAAATTACCATCAAAATTAATGGTTGTGAAAATTCAAGCCAAAAAACATTTATTTATAATAAATTTATGCCAAATAATTTTTTAAATCAGTTTATTTATTTTACATTAATTTTTATTTGAATTGAATTAATATCATTAAAAAACATAAATTGATACACAAATAATAAGTAAAAGATAGAACTTCTTTATACCTGTTAATTGTCATATATCATCTAACTTAGTAATTTAATAATTAAATTTAAAAAAATTAATGAAATATAAATTTATAATATATATTAAATTAATATAAAATAAATTTATCATGTATATATTAATTTAGAATTTTTGAATATCAACTCAAAAGATAACGTGTTTGGTAAAGCAAAGCAAAACAAAAAACAGAGTAAAAGCATCCATCACATGGGGCTGCGATCATACTTTGGGGTCGAGATATTCTCTTGGTACGTGGCAAAGCTGGATTGGACGACGAGTTCAAAGACATACAGGACGAGCATGATGGAGTTGGGTCCCATTTTTCACTAAGGCCTAAGCTAGGGTCTATATCAATGAAGCCGTACTGCGATCTGCAACGTGACGTTGATAAAAGACGTGGCCAAAAAAATAACTTTGGTTAATAGCAACCATCACTTTGCTCTTTTGATTTATTTTTCTCTTTACTTTTCGTGCCACTTTTGTCTTCTGCCCTCACCTCTACGTTTTTTTAGAGAGGGAGACCATGCTCTTTTGAAACTATAAAAGTTAAGGACATATTTGGTAATGAGTATGTTATTTTATCTGTCTACTCTTTTACTTTCAAGAACAGAAAAGAAAATTTGAAATTTAATTCTACATCAATATTTTTTTATTTTTCAAAATAGATTAATAGCCAAGATATATTTAGAATAGAAATAAATAGTAAAAATGTTTACTTTTTTGTTCTCAATGACAAAAAGAGGTACGATATCATTTTAGAGAAACAAGCTCAACGTAATCTAATACTTGTATTTACGCAATTGATACAAGATTTGGGTGAGACCCACATCTAGGCTAGGTCTCCTAACCCGATCGAAGTCGCCATTTTTCAATTTAGGAAAAAATAAAAAAAAATTAAATTTTGAGTAGCTCTCCTAAGTTTTAGTATTAATTCTAGTTTAGAATTAGCTTGGCAAAAGAAATGTGTAAATCTTTTGATGAAAATTGGATTCATAATTGAATAGGCTCTTAGGACTTTACCACATCAAATTTTTTAATGCCGTTTACTTTAAGAAACAATGTTGAGTTGCAATAGCTTGACGACTTGGTTGAGAAAAGATAAAATCATATGTAATTTTGTTCTTAGAAAATTAAATGGCTTTAAACAAGTCTTTTGTATTACTCGCATTGTGTTCATAGTAGCCGAACAAGTCTATGCTACATGAATTTTTGATGTCATTTGCTTGAAGATTTGTCTATCATGAGTTATTTTGTCATTGCTCATACCACCAAGCGATGTTTGTTCTTTTTTTTTTAGCGGTTGAAAAAGTTCAAAAGGTCCGAGCACTTGTGTTGACATCTAAATTTTGGCGGTTCGATCATTTATTTATGCATAAAAAATTAAGGATTAATTTTATCCCTAAAAAATATTAATTAGTTGCATAACACATAGATTTATGTGTATTTATTTTAATTTAACTTTTTTTTTTTATTTTATTGGGTAGGTGGTGTAAGGGTTTAAATTTATATTTTTGAGTTTTAGTTCGACGGTACGGGCGAATTTAGGCTCACGGAATGAGAATTTAGCTCAAGCCCGTTGTTTTTATGAGAATTTGAGATTTGAGGCAAGTGGTTTTAAAAAATTGGATTTGCAATCTAATCTTCATAATAAATAAGTCTTATCTTTATTTATAGATAAAATCAGTTGAAATGAGTTGAAAATATTTAATAGATAAGAAAAATAAGAAGATTTTTGGTAATAGTGTATATTGAAAAAACAAGATCAAATATTTTACGAAGATCACCGACCTTGGCCTATAAAAGAGGGCGTACGGCTTCGAGCTAGCGGGGAATTTTCTCTTGGTCTCTCAAAAAAAAAAAACAAAAAAATTGGAAGTCTTCGGCTCTTTGAAAGTTGAAGAGAAGACAAAAAGGAAAGGGTGAAAAAGTTCTGCAAAAGGTCAGCAGAGACACGGAGAAGTGACGTGCAGCAAAGAAGAAAAAAAAAAAGCAGAAAAAGAAAAAGAGAAAAGGGGACTGTTCATCGTCTCCTTCGTGGAAGCAAACCGACCGCCCCTGCATACGCGACCCCCGCGTCCACCGCCGCTCCGCCGCATCCGCGACCTAGTCGCGCTACCACCCCGTGCCACCGCCGCCGCTCCGCCAGCATCCCGAGCGGCCACCCACCAGACCCGAAGGCCGCCGTGCCAGCCCAGCCGTCCACATCAGTCGCCGCCCCTGCACGCCACGACCCCAGCGCGCAGCACCGCCGCCGACGCTCGTGCACCTCGGCGCCGCTTCAGTCACGCCCTTCGGCACCGCTTCAGTCGCACCCCTCGGTGCCGCTTTCGTTAGCCACCTGCCGTGTCTCAGCCCGATCATCTGAAGCCCTGATCCGGCGCGCAAGCCCACGACCCTGTACCGATGCCATCGCTGCTCTGGCCGAGTTCGATCTGACCGCCGTAACCTCAAATCAGCCACCCAGAAGCCCCGATTCCGACGACGTTGCAGCGCCCCAGATCTCCTCCGCCAGATCTGAACCAGAACCCCCGCGACGCCAGCAGGTTCAGTCCACCGTCGACTCGCCTCCAGCCACAACGAAATTTCTTTTTCTGCAAGTCCAGCCCCCCACGACGCACAGCACCCCGAAGCCCTGCATCAACGATCACAGCAGACCACCTCCCCGCCGGACACCGCACCGCGCCATCACCGCCCTCTGCTCAGTCCCCGCACCCGCTCGGAGCCCGATCTACCGCACCGGAGCGCTGCGCCCCTCGACTTGCTGTTGACCCGCGACACCAGAGCCCCAAATCAGTCGCATCACCGTCTCCGCCTCAGCCTCGCGACGCCGGCGGATCTGAACCGCTGATCCCGACACTGCCGCAGCCAAGCAGACCTTCTCCGCGATCGTCCAGCGCGGATCTCGCAGTCGCCGAGTCCCTCGCCGCGCGTTGCTGCCCCTCGCCGGAGTGCCTGCGCCGGAGCCCGAACGCCGGCCACCCAAACCCCGGCGATCCATCGCAGCTGCGCTTGGCTGTGCACGTGCGGTGTGTGAAAGCAAAAGAAAAAGGGAAAATAAATTAGGTAGTTTATTTTTACTTTATTTTGTTTGTATTTTTTTAAGTTTATTTACTTAAATTGCAATATTGGATCTTAATATTCATAATATCTTATAGGCATTATCCACAGGGACAGGGTTTTTCCCCAAAATTATTGTGATTACTAATTTGATCCATAAGATGTCGGATCATTTTTTTAATTATATTAATTTTTGGGGTTGTTGATAGTATTTTGATTATGCAATCAATATAATTATTAATTTGATCAGTAAGATTTCGAATCAGATTTTTAATTATTTTAAATATCTTTGTCGTGATAATTAGGGTTAGAATAATCGTTAATTTGACCTGTGAGACTTCACAGGTTATTTTTTCGATTACTTTAATCCTTTCTTTGTTGATTGTGTTGATAGTTTAGGTTTAATGTTTATTTAATAATCACTTATCTTTAAAAAAAAAACCTTAAAAATCAGAAAATCAAAAAGTCAAAACTCTACATGAGCATATAGGTTTAGTGAATTAGACATGCAGTATTAGTAAATTAGATTTTTTTAGGATTACATTTTTAAAATTGCATCATTAGGTTGCATTCTTTTTAATAAAAATTATTAAGTTATTTTGGAAAAGGAATAAAAAATACGAAAGCCATTTACTTAGTTAATCACTAGGTTAATTCATAATTCATCTCATTTAATATCATCATTAGTTAGCATATATGCATAAAAAATGAATCATCGTTAAAAATCATAAAAGAACATGCATATAGAAATACCATGTCATTCATCTCATATCATGTAGCACAGGATCATATAAATTATATTGCATACATATAGGGATAGTTCAAGTTATGCCATATGAATTGCATCTTGCATGTCATTAAAATAAATTCATAACTTAAGATTAGATTTAATCAATATTAATTAAAAGAAAAGTTAGATATCATGTCATCATATTTAGGGTAATGCATATCATATTAGCATAATGACATTAACCTTTTCCTGTCAGTAGATTAGGTCATTTGCTAAGTGTTGCATGACATATAATATGCATATTAGCTTGCATATTGTACGTAATGTAGAACTAGGATAATTCTTTACACGTCATTGCATATTAGAATTGTGTGTTTATTAATTAAGGGTTTAGATGATTTCTCTTAGATAGATTGCATGTTTTTGCTAGAAAAATAAAATGCCCATGTCATATAGAATTAGGATCATGAAAGTGCATGTCATTTGGTAATAATTGCTAGGCCCATCTAACTAGAAATTACTCTTCATTAAAGTTAAATTACTAGATTAATTTAAAACTGCATGTTTAATTATTGCATTTCTTTTGCTCATGTCATGTAACTTAGGCTATACTGTCATGTTATATCATTTCATATTAAATTAGTCACATGCATTGCATATTGCATGATTTTTATTAATTAAACGAAAACAAAAAAGAAATTGTGTGTTAATTGGAAAATCATATTTAGGTCTATCAATGTGAATTCTGATTTAGCATTACAGTGCTTTTGTTGCTTTGAAGTTAATTTGTAATTTATTCATTGCTTTAATTTGAATGTTATTTCATGGATTGTGCATCCGCATAATCACCATTTGCATGTTAGTTAGCTTAAGTTAAAATAAATTCAAGCTGCTTGCAAAAATATTTTTTTTTTTTTGAAAACTTAAAAAAATAAATGGTACCGAAAGGGCATTAGAAGAATCTGGTGTAGCAGAAGTCTCGTACCTCTGGTCCTGGTTCATAGGAATAAAATAATTCTCCCGTTATTTTACTTAGGTGTCTAATCGACCTACCATAAATCGATTAGTGGCGACTCCTAGATAATAATCATTTGCATGTTATATATTTGAACATTAAGTCGCAAATTGGTATAGGCTTATGAGAGCCTAAATTAAGTTTAGGCTTAACAGACCATTAACCTAAAACTTTAGGTGGTGCGCCCCCGGAATTTTTAGGTCGTGACGGCTTGTTTATTGTTAACTCCAAGAAATTTATTATCAACATCTTCACTTTGTGAGTTATAAACTATTAGGACTCTTCCTGGTGGCACATGTGTGGTGGAAGACGCGTGTCGCCCTGGTGGTTTACTCCCGACATCCCGGCCGTGCGGGATTCCCTGGTCACAAAAAAAAAAAAAAAAAAATCTAATTGTATATCATTTCTCGTTGTCCATTTTTGATTAATTATTACGTTAGATTTTCTAAGCCAATTTAGAAGATATTGATTTCTGTAATCTTTATAAAAATCTAATTGTATATAAACATATTCGAAAAAATGGCCACCCTTCTAACATGGAAGGGGGAGGTGAGGGTTAAAACCCCCACCTCTCGGGGAGGGATGGGGTGGAGACGCGCAAGTTTCGGGGAGTGGGTTTCGACCCCTGCAAGAGCGAGCGGCAAAAATCTGAGAGTGAGTGTAAAATAGGTATAGAATAAGATCGACAAAAAAAAAAATTGTTAAGTTTCCGTTGATATTTTTTAATTAAATGAAAAAAAATTTATGTAGCCACGTAACGCATTGTTCTATTAATGGTGACAAAAACATTTTTTTTTAGGGTTAATACCTCTAAAAACCCCAAACCCATACACATGCGACAAATTTACCCCAAACTATTTTTTTTGACCATAAAAACCCCAAACCCAGTACGCTTTATGACAAATTTACCCCGACTGACCATAAAAAATCCTAAACTTGTATATTTATGACAAATTTACCCCAAATTAATTTATTTGACCATTAAAAACCCCAAACTGGTTAATTTGTAACAATTATACCCTTCGCTAAATTAAATTAATACAACAAAAAAATCACAAAAATTGTAAATTGTGGCAAACGGAGTGTAAAATCCCAAATTGGTTTTACCGGTCAACTGTCACGTGTCATTTAACTTAATTAAAATTTAATAAAAATAGCAGAGGGTAAATTTGTCACAAGTGTATCAGTTTGGGGTAAATTTGTCAAAGGTTTACCAGTTTAGGGTTTTTGATGGTTAAAAAAATAGTTTGGGGTAAATTTGTCACAGGTGTACCAATTTGGGGTTTTTCAGGGTATTAACTCTTTTTTTTAATAGAAATCGTTTCGGATTATGATAATGCGGAACTAGAGAATTCACTATAGGGGGTATCATTGTCCTACGATTTGATGTGCTCTCAGTTTCCCTTGTCCTTTATTTTTCTTACTTTCTCCAATTTTTCCAAAGGCAACCATAAAGTGTTCCAAAGGCAACCATAAAGTGGGTAACAAGACCATGTCCATGTGCTTGGAGAAGGGAAGCAAAACAAAAAGCGGAGTAAAAAGCATCTTTCAGGTGGGCCCACGACCACGCTTACCGCTTAGGGGTGGAGTGATTATTGGTACGTGGGGAAGCTGGATAGGACAACGTGTAAAAGGCCTTCATAGGACGAGTTGGTAGAGTCATGTCCACATCTCTGAATTCGTACCGTCATCTATAGCATGAGGTTGACAGAACATATGGCCAAGACCTTAACTCACCATAGTTAACTATTACCCATCACTGTATTCTATTGTTGTGTTTTTTTTTTAATTTTTTTGTGTGCCATGTATGTCTTCCCCCTCTTCTTCTGTGAGATCACGCAACTTTTGAAACTCTAGAAATTAAATACCAAATGTTGACTTATTAGTTGTCCTCATTAATGGCCAAACACTTCATTCGTTGCACAATAAATGTTACGCGTTCGGTGGGAAGGAATGGAGTTTTGTAATGATGACACTTAACTATTACCTTTTAATTATCTTTCCTGCATCATAGTTATAGTCTTTATATATATATATATATATATATATATATATATATATTATTGATTAAATTTCAGCATGTATTTTAAACTCTAAGTTGCAGCTTTTAGATTTTCGATTAAATTCCAATATTATATCTTTATGTTACCATGCTTTGTCGTCAATCGTATCTTATCAAAGTTTCATGTACTTTCATGTTAATTAAATTCCGTTCAAGCATATTTATTGGTTTCCTCGTGCTATTATGATACATCTTGTTTAAAATCACCACAAAACTTAAGTCTTCTTATAAAAAATCAAATAATAACTCTCAATAAAAAGTATTTCATTGCCGATTCCATTTCCGGCGAAACAATTAGATACTAAAATATATGTGTGTGTATATCCATAAATAGCAATAAACATTAGGATAGAGATTCTTTCCGTGAAAATAAAAAGTTGTATATGTGTAGGCAACATAATGATTTTTAACATACTAATTCGGACGCTGCAACTCTCAGTTCAAAAACTCTCCTTCGCATTATCACGTGGCATTGTTGCTTTTACTTTACCAACACACTACAGCTTGATTAAGGCAGTTCACTTTATCTTGTTCGATTCTCTAAATAAATAAGAAATTGTCTTAAAGATATCCGCCCATAACACGCAACACCAAAAGTTGCACATTATGCAACTTAAAATCCAATATTTAGGCATTTTATGCATCACTCCTTTTTAATAAATTTCAAAAGGATTCCCATGCAAGGGAAAAACCATGGACAGCAAGCAAATACAATTTGCACAAAATCTTTTACTATATCAGTTTCCTATTACGATCATATCCATTAGTTTGTAATAGCCTTTAGTTCAAATTTATCACTTTCCTTTATCAATTACTATAAGGCAAGTTATCTCTCTCATCTTTTAAGTCCGGCTCTTATTTCTATCCCCTAACATATTATTCTTCTAAGTTAGCTCTATTCAATACACAAACAAATCTTTCGAGAATTTCCTTGTAGATGTTTTCTAACAGTACTTGCAAACCCCTTGCATTTCCTAGTTAGGCACTTGTGTCTAGTCATGGACACCGAGCCGAGGAGACCTTGTCACTACTAAGAATACGTTTCAAAGGTCTAATGGCTGACATAGGCGGCATTTACATGGCTAGAGCGTGCAAAGCATTGTTCAACATCCTTGAAATATTAGAAGTCGTAGAAAACCAGTCCTGTTATCTTGTGTGAATACTCTAATATCTGCCTAGAATACTCGAAGTACCCTTTGACAATTTTTTGGAGTATCTTTTGTTGTATAGACACATTCATCCACATTTCTATGCATACTGTGTATGAAAGACTTGTAGTCATATCATCCACCGCGGTGACTCAGCTGGGTAAGCGTTCTCTCTCTGCCGGAAAGGTCGAGCGTTCGAAGCACTGCGACGCTTGAGTGCTCTGAGCGAGACCGGGCTGAGAAACCAGGTGGCTGCCGGTGGCGCGTGTGTGGTGGGCTGGCAAAGACGTGTCGCCCAGGGGGTTTACGGTAAAGCTAATTTAAGCCGATTCCTCTTGTCACAAAAAAAGAAAAAGAAAAAAGACTTGTATTATATTTCATAGAGGATGTGATAGGAGAAGTAACTCTTCTTGACAACTCTTCTAGAAAGATGTAATTCTTGTTATCCCTTACCAACTACATGTTTCACGACCATTACTTTAATTATGGCGGTGTTGCTGTTCATCCTCTAGTGTCGCTCTTATGATGCATTTCTTCTTCTCATATCTTTGGACTCTTGTGTGGTCGTTTTGCATTACAAAAACAAAGGAGTCTGGAGGAGGTTCAGTGAAAAGTCCTGAGCAACCAGTCAGCTAGCAGGTGGTAAAGGCGATTCGCTAGTTCCCACGAAATCATCCGGCTACTGAAATTGCCACCCAAAACCAACTTCACCTTATCTAAAGATATCCTTGGCTGGTGGGTAAGGGGCTGCATGGTAAAAGTTGTCTCTGTTCCCAGAAATACTTTTTTTTTTTTTATTTCTTGAAAAAAAAAAGAACAGAAACGTGTTTGGGTGCGTTTTTGTTAAAAGTATTTTTTTTATTCCCAGAAACATATCTGGAACAAAAACAAGAAATAAAATTTTTTTGTTTCTTGTTTCTAACAAATTTGAGAAACACTTCTCTCTCTTCTCTCTCTTTTCTTCTTCTTTTCTTCTTCTTTCTTCTTCTTTTTTTTTCTTTGGCCGATCGCCGGCCCTCGGCGAGGCCGAGCGTCGCCGGCCCTAGCGAGGCTGACCTCGCGCCGGCCTGGGCGAGCTCAGCCTCGCCTAGATCCGGCGAGGCCAACCTCGCGTCGGCCTGGGCGAGCTCGGCCTCGCCCAGATCCTGCGAGGCCGGGGGCCGGTGGGCCTCGCCGTGGCTGGGCGAGGTCGCCGGCCATGGCCGAGGCCGGCGACCAGCCAAAAGAAGGAAAAATAAAGAAAAAGGAAAAATAAATAAGAAAAATAAAATAAAAATATTAAAAAATTAAAAGAAATAAAAAAATTATACAAATTTACCAAACGCGTTTTTTGTTCAAAATTGTTTCTTGAAGCGGAAATATTTTTTCTATTTCTATTAAAAACAATTTTTAAACAAAAACATTACCAAACGCGCCATAAGTTTTCTCTTCTTCCATTATCAAATGTATATCTTTGCAACGTTAATTAAAAGCATGATTTTTTTGTCTGCAAATGTCGATTGCTTTTAATAATATATATATTGGTACACACTTTCATATATAATTTTTTTTTTATAATTTGTGTTATAGTAGAAAAGTAAAAAGTTGTATATTTCTGCTAAACACATTGCCTCACTTTTCACATATTATTATCGCATAGCATCTAAGTAAAAGAAAAAAACATGTATATATCTACTATTCAAATAAATAATAGAAAAAACCAAAAAATTGCGCAATACGAGTATTACGGAAAGTCCTTCGCAAAAATATCTTTTAGGTGGGGCCGAGGCCCGAGATCACAGTTTGGGGTGAAGATTTTGTCGGTGTGAAGTGAATCTAGAGTGGACAATTGCATACAAAGACAAACAGGACGGGTACGGAGTGGGGGCCATGTTAATGAAGTCTACTGGTATGTGATCGACATAGCCAGAGAACAACTTAACTCTCCACCATGGTCACCTATTAACATCACTTTATCATTCTTTTTTTTTTTTTTTAATTTCCTTTTGGGTTTTGCGCCACTTTTGTCTCCTCCTTCCTCCTTTGTATTTTAAAGATGACATGAGGCGCTCTCGGAACTCTAGATATTAAAAGCCGAATATTAATACGTCTATTATCACTCATTGATGGCCACCAGCTCATTTATCACATAAAACTTTATACAAGCACCCACCTCATTTATTGTAAAAGAACTCCTTAAAGATAATATAAGTGCACAATAATAATAGATAATAAATAATATTTGAATGATAAATATCAATTGCAAAACCTACGTCTATATGTATATATTGAAAAAATTTGTAAAGCAATATGTCTAATTAATATTAAGGAAAGTGGGAATGAATGGAGTTTTATAATGATGTAGCTCAATTATTAAGCTCTATTCTATCTTATTTTCTCATTATATATTAGCTTAATAATGATCTCTTCAGCAATGATCCCAATGACAGATTCCGCCATTTTTGTTCTCTCTCTGGATTTAAGGATAATTAGTCTAGTGGTTTCAAGTCCATATACTTCTCAGGACATGCATAGTAAGTTCATGTTGAAGTAGCATTTCCCATCTGTCACGCATGATAGAAGACGAAGCTTAACTCAATAATGCATTTGGGACCCACCGACATTGATGCTTATTTGGCAGATTAGTGTTATTTGATAGTTTCCGACGCCCGAAAGCAAAGGAGAATAGGACCACGTTGTGAAAGCAAATTGCATCTCCATGGACAAGTAACTTCATTTTTTTCCCCCAGGCTTCGTTGTGTGTGTGTGTCTATATATATTTCTTAAATGAAGGAGGTCATTGTCTAATTTCTCGGGATGGATTTTGAGATATGATAAAGTTGGTAACAAAAAAACCTAGGGCATATTAGTTTACTTTTGTTTGGTTACCATAAAAATGATATGCGATTAACTAGTAACTTATGTATGTATGGATATATTGATATATATGTAACACATGTTAGGACAGAAATTATTTCCATTAAAATAGAAAGTTTTATATGCATAGATAACAACAGATTTGTTAACATTCCATTGCCAGCACTAAACCTCTCAATTTAAAACTCTCCTCCGTATCTTCACTTGACATTATTGATATTATTTTACTGAAACCTAATGTTTGATCAAGGAAGTTCTCTCTCCTTGCTAATCCCTCAAATTATTTGCTTCTTATACAGAAAATGCTTCTACATTGTTTCTTTCTTCCTTTAATTTTTTCATATTCTCTAAATAAATAAATAAATAAAACTATTTTAAAGATCCCTCTCCAATGCAATACAAAAACTTGCACATTCATGTAACGTAAAATTTCAATATTTTGGCATTTTATGCACGTCACTCCTTTTTCATAAATATCAAAAGAGTTCTATATAGGCGCAAAATGACTGGCATACCCTAGTTCTTTCTAGCATATATAATTTGTACAAAATCCCTTACTATTTTTGTTACTTATTGCAATCATATCAATTAGTTTGGAATATCTTTAGTTCAATTTTATAGCTTTCTTTAACAATTATTATAAGACAAGTCATTTGTCTTTATCTTTTGAGTCGGACTCTTATTTCAATCCTCCAACAAATTATTATTCTAATTTAGGTCTATTCAACATACACAATGAAAGTCTGGAGAGTGAGGGGTTCAAACCCCCACCTTTTCGAGGAGGATGGGGTGGGGACGCGTGAGTTTGAAGTAAGTTTCGACGCCCACGCCCTGAAGGTAGAGGCGAAGTCCGAGAGTGAGTATAGAGTAGGTATAGAATATGATTGACTAAAAAAAAAAAACATACACAATCATATCTTTGTCGGATTTCCTTATAGATGTTTTTTTATGGTACTGGTAAGACAGTAGAAATTCCTAATTGGGCACTCCTAAGTCCTAACTAGTCAATGACACCAGCCAAGCAGACCTCGTCACTACTAATGATGCATTTTGAAGGTCTAATAGCAAACGGTGATATGGATTCTCGAGGCATGGCTAGAACACTCGAAGCATCTTTTAACATCCTCGAAAAGTTGAGTCTTAAGAAATCTATCTTGTTTTCTTGCGAGAATACTCTAAAACCTGCCTATTCTACGCGAGATATCATTTAACATACTTCTGGGGCATCTTTTTGTAGAGTAGACACGTTAGTCTGTGTGCCTTCACCTGGGCTATGTGTGAAAGACTAGAAGCCATTATCATTCATAGAGAATGCGACAGTAGGAGTAACTCTTCATAACTTTGTTCGACAATATAATTTGTAACTCTTCCAAAAAGAACGAAATTCTTGTCGTGCCTTTCCAACGATAGTTCCCGACAATCGCTTCGACTATGGTGATGTTGCTGTTCATCTGCCTCTAGTGTCTCTATAATGCATATCTTTTTTTTTTTTCTTTCATTATAGAAACAAAAGAGTTACATAAAGGTTTGGCGAAGTCTCGAGCACCCGGTCTACTAGCAGGCGATGAAGGTTGTTCGCCAGATTCCCACTAAAACTAATCGGTTGCTGAAATTGCACCCCAAAACAAACCTTCTCTCTAAAAAAATATGAACTTCTTCTGTCAAGACAAACTGGTAGATGTATATTTTTTCGTTCGTTGAAGCGTGGGCTTCCTAGTCATACGATTTTCATAAAATATGTTTTGTCGCGTGCTTTCGCATATGATCTTTTTATAATTTAATGTATGATTTTGTTGACCACGTGCCCTTACTTTCCACGTGTCACCAGATCGTAAAGCATCTAACTAAGAGGAAGAACGATTTGTATAAATCAATTATTCAAATTAATAAAATAAAATAAAAATAAAAAAGCTTGCATATTACAGAGAGAAAAGACTAGTACGGTGGAGTTGGGTCCCACGGCTATTTAATTAGGCCTAGTACTAGGGTTCACGTGTATAAAGAGTGAAGACGTACTACATCATGGACATATTGCTATCTGCACCATGAAGTTGACAAGACATGAACGTAATAATTGCCAAGTGACCGATAGGGTCTAAAAGTAACTTAACTCGATTATGGTTAATTATTAACCATCGCTTTGGGTTCCAAGCCATGACTGTCTTCTTTCTCTTCCTTCGCATATTTTTGATAGAAAGACCATATGCTTTCCGAGCTCTAGAAATTAATAATCTAATGTTGGCTTGTAAATTATCCTCATTAACGACCAATCGCCTTGTTCGTTTCATAAAACTTAAAGATAACATAAGCGCATGATAATAATAAGGGAAAAAACCACGAAAAATCCCAAACTTTGCCCCGAGTGACACATTTATCCCGAACTTTTTTTTGCGCCGTGAAAACCCCAAACTTTCCATTCAGTAACACATTTACCCCATAAGGGTCTTTTTGTCTTTTTTCTTTTTTTTTTTTTTCTTTTTTTCTTCCCTCCGCATGGCGGAGGGAAGCCGGCGCCGGCGAGGGTCGCCCTCGCCGGCGTGGGGCAGGGTGGCCCTCGCCGGCGTCGGGCGAGGGGTGCCCTCGCCGGCGTCGGGCGAGGGGTGCCCTCGCCAGATCTGGCGTCGGGCGGCCCTCGCCCCATGCCGGCGAGGGCGACCCTCGCCGGAGCCGGCTTCCCTCCGCCGGCTCCGCCATGGCCGGCGGAGGGAAGAAGGAAAAAAAAAAAAAAAATTTTTAAAAATGAAAAGACCAAAATGCCCTTCAATTTTGGAGTAGATATGTCACACTTGGAAAGTTTAGGGTTTTTTGTGTCGAAAAAAAATTTGGGGTAAATGTGTCACGGTTTTGAAAGTTTTGGGTTTTTCACGGCACAAAAAAAAGTTCGGGGTAAATGTGTCTCGGGGCAAAGTTTGGGGTTTTTCGTGGTTTTTCCTAATAAATAAATATTAGAAAGTTTTTAAATGATAAATACTAAGAGCAAAACATCCCGTTTCATAGTTGCTCCCCGTGTGTGTACACAAGAAAGATTAAGGCTCATTCATATATATACGGCAAGTTCATGTTCACATATTATTCTATAAATATTATATTAGATTAAAACCTTATTTATTTCACGAAAAATAAATAATTTATCATATTTTTCAATAAATAATCCCTTATTTTTATTAAAATAATTAGTCAATGGAAAATATTTCAATCTTTGATAACAATACATTGATAATATATTTGTTCTTTTATTTTCATAAATGATACAAGTAATCATTTTTATCCCGAATTCTTTTTATGACATAAAAACTCCAAATTATATTCACCATGCGACATTTATTCTAAACTTATTTTTGTGACATCAAAAATCTTAATTTTATATCCATGTGGTGCATTTACTTTCTGTCAACATTTTGTCGAATGATTTTCCAACCAAACCATCATTTTTATTTCATTCAAGCAACGTTGGTGCTACATCAATCTCATTTGTCTTTCGTCATCTATGATGCTAGATTTTTAACTATGCACATTATAAGAATTTTATGGAGGATACATATATCATATGGGCAGAAATTTAAAATTTTTGATGTCACAAAAATGTTTAAGATAAAAATCGTAGTGGATCAAATTTTGGGTTTTTAATAGCTTTTTCCCCTTAGATTGAGTCTTATTCCACTTCATTGTAAAGTGACATATCTAATTAGTTAAAGAAATATGAAAGAACGGAGTATTTTGAGAGTGACACTTAACCATTTAACTGCACTCTACCTAACTTTCCTCTCATTGATAGATATAAACATAAATTTATACCACCCACCAGGTGGCGCAGGTTAGGCTTTGGGCTCCTCCCCTCGCGAAGGGGAGGTTGAAATCCCAGCGCGTCGCGGGGTGACTACCCGCAAGTGGCGCGTGTGTGGTGGGAAGACGCGTGTCACCCCAGGTGGTTTCTTTCAAAGATCCAGGTGCGTGGTTCCTGGATCACCCAAAAAAAAAAAAAAACATAAATTTATAGTTCTGATTTGACAGACGACATATAATAGCTGAATTTTCTTAGCACTCATTTGTTTGTGTTTCTTAAAACTCAAAAATAATTGTTTACTTTTCTGTAAAATTCAAAATATCATTCAAATACAAAATATATGCATAATTTGGTTTCACAAATAATACATAATAAAATAGAACGTAAGAAGGTAATCATGATGTTCAGAGTTAACTAAATTTTCTTAAGATGTGATTTTTTTTTTTTTTTGGTAAAGTCCCGTGATTTTTTATGCCTTTTAAAATGCAAAAACTCAAAATTTAAATTGTTATTTAAATATTAAAAGATTTTGAGAAAATTAGGTCTAAATTAAGTATCAAGGTTTAACGGTTGTGAAAATTTGACAGGTTTCAAGCAAAAAAACAAAGGGTAAAAACTAGATAAAGCCAAGATTATATATATTGTCCAGAGGTTCGTGAGAGCACAAAATTCGAAATTCTCGGTATTATTGTCCTCCGATTTGACGTGTCCATTTTTCCCTTGTCCTTTTGTTTTTTTCCTTATTTTCTCTTTTTCCAAAGGCAATATAATAAGGCCCGGTAGCTTGTCGGTGATTCCGTTGATACTTGACGATTCTGATCAGACAACGAGTAAGAAAAGAGATAGGACGAGTAGGGTGGAGTTGGGTCCCACGAGCATTCGCTAAAGCCTAGCTACTGGGGTTCACGTCTGTGAAGCCGTGCCCTCGCTGTCGTAAGTTTGACAAAGGAGGCAGCGTAGCGATTACCACGTGACCGATGTGACCGGAGAGCAACTTAACTCAATCATGGTTAATATTAACTTCCAATATGTTCTTTGTCTCTGATTTTTTTTTGGGCCACGTCTTTCCTCTTCCACTGCGGTCATCTTTCTTTCTCCTCCTCTGCGTTTTTTAGATGGAGAGACCATGCCCTTTTGAAACTCTAGAAGTTAATAATCGTTGACTTACTAATTGTCCTCACTAATAATTTTGCTTTCTTTTAATCGATTCCGTTACAACCATACAAAAGTTGTAAATCTCCATAGATGGGCTTCATAAACCGAAGAAAATAAGATTGAAGTATATTTTTTGGGTAATCCAAGACAAAATCATAACAATTAGTTTCATTTTTAATTTTGATCTTGTCCCTCCTATCGTATAGCGTAATTGTCACACTCCGATTTCCGCACAAGAAAATAGGAACGACACAACTGTCTTTGGAGAGAAAAACTAGGTCTCAAACCAATCTTGCCACATGCCTATATGGACCAAAAGCTAATACTAATAAATTATAGCTCAATTATCCGCACATCGGAGCTTTTAAGTTACTTTATTCTTATGGATACCCATCATTTTATTTCTACGTTTCTTTACAGAGTTAGTTCATCACTTGCTTGAAGCAAAGAGTACGTGGCATTTTACATGCATTGGTGGTGCGAAAATATGTTTCAAGTTCTAATCAGACCACTAGAAGTTGCTATAATTCAAGGTAAACATAACTTACGATGAGCAGCTGGTGATGTTGATTGAAGAGATTAGTCATGATGCATCTTATCACTCCTTTGTGCTTGTGCAATGACAAAATCATATTGAAAGAGAAGTGACTTGAGACTTGAGTAAAGATATGAAATGTATTATCCACACTCATTCAACGTAATGACATCCATGGCTTAAGTTGAAATAGCCTTTGATCTCAAACCCTTGGGATTTGGCATTGCATGATTTCAACGTTTTATTTAGAGATTACACCCTTCCAAAGTAGCGGTTGCAAGAAAAAGGAATAACTTTGGTGCATAAAAACGATCTATCCGAATTATTTTCAAAGTCAATCCTTGTTAAGAAATTGTAGTATCACAAGGTCTTTTCGACGCATAAAACCCACTATATTCGATTATCCGTAGAGTGAGAAATGAGTGCACGAAGCTGACACCTCTCGTAATTTGCGTTTTTACAAGTACAGTTCCTTTTGGCAACTTGTCAAATCCATCCAAAACTCTTATTGCAATATCATTTTCTCCGTTAAACTTAATGCAGAGACTGAAATTTTCATGATTTTGAAAATGTGACAAATTTTGTTAATATTCAGAAACTATGAAATTTGTGAAAATCACGGAACATGGTTTTTGAGATATCCAAAATTTCTTTAGTGGATCTAGTTAGAATGAATGCATTATAGTGTGCATAATTGGGGGTTTTAATGACTTTTTTTCTAGATCAAATGAGATGATTGAGTTTTATTCTAGTTTATTATAAAGTAATGTGTTTAATTAATTTAAGAAAGGTGAAAGAATGGAGTTTTGTGATAATGTGACTCAGCGATTTAACTGTACTCTACCTTTCTTTATCATGGATAGATATGTATATAGATACATAGTTTTGGTTTCACAAATGACACATAATAGCTGAATTTTCTTAGCACTCGTTTATTTGTGTTTCTTAAAACTCAAAAACAATCGTTTACTTTTCTATTTAAATTCAAAATATTATTCAAGTACAAAATATACAACATAATTTGGTTTAAAAATAATACACAATAAAATAAAACAAAAGAAGGTAATCATAACGATCAGAGTTACCTGCGTTTTCTTAGGACATATTTGCTTATGCTATTTAAAAGGCAAAAACTAAATTTTAGAATGTTGCTGTCCATCCATCTCTGGTGTCTCTGATGCATTTCTTTTCATTACAGAAACAAGAGAGTTACAGGGAGGGTTTAGCGAAAAGTCTGGAGCAACCGGTCAGCCAGCAAATGGGGAAGGTGATTCACCGGTCTCCACAAAATCAACCGCTGGTTGAACATGCAGCCCAAAACAAACCTTGTCCCTCTAAAAATATATAATTCCTTTGTCGAGACAAGCCACACCTATGGAGGTATATCTTTGCGCTAATCTTCGAAGACCGACTTTTTGTCTGCAGGTGTTTGGCGCTTTCTAATCACTCAATTTTCATAATATACAAATTTTGGCACGTACTTCGCTTACAATTTTTTATAATTATAGTTATGCTCTTACTTTTCACGTGTCATTATCATACAAAGCATCTAAGTAAAAGAAGAAACGATTTGCATAATTCAACTATTCAAATTAATTAAAAAACCAAAATAATTACACAATACAAAGACAAAGATGATGAGCACGGTGGGGAGCCACGGCTAGTCAGTGAGGCCTTAGTATTAAGATCCACATGTTTGAAGTCGTACCGCCATCTACAGCATGAGGTTGACACTTGACAGGGGAGAGAAAGAGGGAAGAGAGAGAAAGAGGGAAGGAGAGAGGACAGCTGGTTCCTGTGGGCAGATACGGAGGGGAGGAGAGAGGAGAGAGGGTAAACGGGAGAGAGACGGAGTTAATGGGGGAGAGGGGGCGCTGACAGGTGGGCCCAAAATTGCCACGTGTCGATTTTTAATTGGTGGTACATTTCGCCTACGTGGAGGGTCGAACCCACCCAATATTTTCTCGTACATCGCAGTATGGCTTCATTGATGTGGACCCTAGCTTAGGCCTTAGTGATAGCCATAGGACCCAACTCATCATGCTTGTCCTATCTGTCGTTGAACACGTTGTACGATCCAGCTTTGCCAGGTACCAGCAGAATCTTTTGACCCCAAAGTGTGATCGCAGCCCCATGTGAAAGATGCCCTTTCTCACTATTTTTTGTTTTGCTTTGCTTTTACCAAACACGTTCTCTTTTGAATAAATATTCCAAAAAATCTAAATTGATATATATAATAAATTTATCCTAAATTAATTTGATATACAATAAATCTATCTTTCATTAATTTTTATTAAATTTTATTATCAAATTAAATACGTGATAGTTGACAGGCATATGTGCGGAGTTTTACCATATAAATTTGTACTTTTTCCATGAGTAAATTTATTATTTGAAATTTTTTGTTTAGCATAAATATGTTTTTTGTGATATTCATTCTTGTCTTTATCCATTTTATGGTCGCACTTGGAAAAAGACGAGGAAAAAAGTAAAAAGAAAAGAAGACACATCAAATCACAGGACAATGATACCAACTGTAATGAATTTCGAGTTCTGCCTTCTCACAAACCTCAACAAAATATGAAGGGCTGTGTTGATATATATTATATAATAAATATATATATTTAATCTAATATTATATTGAACGAAATTTTAAATGTATTTGGCTTAAAACATTTGAAATTTTCACAACACTTATTCATGCTTAATTTGTACATAATTTTTTAAATTTCTTTAGTATTTGAATAACAATATATAATTTAGTTTTTGCATTTTCAAAAGCATAAATAAACGTTCTAATAAAACTCAGCAAATTCTAATGATTATGATTACCTTCTTCTATGCTATTGTATCGTGCGTGGTTTGGGAAACCATACTATACATATATACATAAGAAAGTAAGATAGAATGGACCTAATGGTTGAGCTATATCATTTCAAAACTCAATTCCTTCCCAGCAGACTACATATATAAGAAAGTAAGAATGGGGCCTAGTGGTTGAGATATATCATTTCAAAACTCCAATCCTTCCCACTTTTATTAACATTAATTGGGCATATTGCTTTAAATTAAAGCAGAAAACACTTAATCATCGCACTGAATCTAAGATGATGTTTTTTAAACTATACATCAACATCGACTTACCTTGTTTATTAAATTGATGTAATCTTTCATATATATATATTTATATATATGTAGGTTTTGCAATTGGTATTTGTCATTTAAAAATTTTTAACTATCTATTATTATTGGGCACTTATACTATCTTTAAGAGGGTTTTTTTGGGACAAAAAAAAGAGAGAGGGTTTTTTGTATAATAAATGGTCGGCCATTGAGGAGTGATAATTAACAGTTTAATATTTGGCATTTAATATCGAGTGTTCCAAAGCCCCCGGCCTCTCCTTCTGAAAATGCAGTGGAGGAAGAAGAGGACAGGCGTGGTGCGCAACCTAAAAAGAAAAAACGAAAAAGTAATGGTTAATAGATAACCATGATCGAGTCGAGTTAAGTTACTTTTTGGCCATGTCAGTCACATGCCAACTATTCTGCGATGTACAGCGTGACGTTGACAGAAGACTTGGCCAAAAAAATGACTTGACTCCACCATGGGTTCATTAGCAACCATCACTTTGCTCTTTTGTATTTTTTCTCTTTTTGCTTTTTGTGCCACGTTTGTCTTCTTCCCCTCACCTCCACGTTTTTACAGAGAGGGAGACCATGTTTTTTAAAACCGTAGAAGTTAAGGGTGTATTTGATAATATTTTTAATTTTTTATCTTCCTATATAGTTATACTTTTGCTTTCTTAAACAGAAAAAAAAAACTGAAATTTATTTATGTATATCAGTTAATTTTTTATTTTTTGGAATAAATTAGTAGCCAAGATAAATTTAGAATAAAAATAAATAGTAAAAATATTTACTTTTCTATTCCCAATAACAAAAAGAGATATAATGTCATTTTAGAGAAACAAGCTCACTATAATCTAATATTTGTCCTTACACAATTGATACAAGATCTAGGTGAGACCCACATTTAGGCTAGGTCTCCTAACCCAATCAGAGTTGCCATTTTTCAATTTAGGAAAAATTTAGAAATTAAATTTTGAGTAGTTCTACTAGATTTTAGTATTAATTACAATTTAGAATTAGTTTGGCATAAAAAAATGTAAAAATATTTTGATGAAAATTGGATTCATAATTAAACAGGCTCTTGGGACTTTACCATATTAATTTTTTTATTGTCATTTTCTTTTAAAAACAATGTTAAGTTGCAATAGCTTGACAACTGGGCCAAGAGAAGACAGTCTTCCTCCCTTAAGATGCTATTGGATACATCTTTTAAAATCAACTGTAATTTTGTTCTGAGAAAATTAAATGGCTTTAAATGAGTCTTCCGTATTACAATTTGTATTGTGTTCATAATAGTCGAACAAGCCTATGCTACATGAATTTTTAACGTCATTGCTTGAAGATTTGTCTATTATGAGTTATTTTGTCATTGGCTGTACTGCCAAGCAATGTTTGTTCTTTTTCTTGCGATTAAAAAATTTCAAAAGATTAATGCACTTATTTATTGTAACTTGTAAAGACTTACTGTCAACCTCCTTATATTGTGAGTCATTAAACTACTATGATTCTTTACTATCATTTTCAGCCATCCATTTTTGATTAATTATTACCTTGCATTTTCTAAGCTATTCTAGAATATCTTGATTAATTAAATCTTTATAAAAATTCAGTTTTATATAAACATGAATTGTTAAGTCTCTGTCAACTTTTTCAATTAAATAGAAAAAATTAAAATAGAAATTTTTTGAATTGTATCAAATGTATTTCTATTTTTTTATTTTCGAAAATAAAAATTTCATATAATTACTTAACGTGTTATTCTATTAAAAAAGAAAAAAATAATTTTGTTAATAGAAATCGTTTCGGATTGTGATAACGCCAAGCTAGAGAATTCACAATATGTGATATCACTGTCCTACGATTTGATGTCTTCTCTGTTACCCTTGTCCTCTGTTTTTCTTACTTTCTCCTTTTTTTCCAAAGGCAACCATAAAGTGTGTAACAAGACCACGTGCTTGGAGAAGCGAAGCAAAACAAAAAGCAGAGTAAAGAGAATCTTTCTAGTGGGGCCACTAACCGTACTTAGAGGTGGAGTAATTGTCGGTATGTGGGGAAGCTAAATTGGACGAGTACGATAGAGTTGGGTCCCACATCTTTGAATTCATGCTACCCTCAAGTTGACAGAAGACATGGCCATAAAGGAACTCAACTCACCATGGTTAACTATTAACCATCACTGTATATTATTATTTTGTTTTGTTTTTTCCCTTTTGTGTGCCACGTATGTCTTCTCCCTCTTCTTCAGTGAGATCATGCATTTTTGAAACTCTAAAAATTAAATATCAAATGTTGATTTATTAGTTGTCCTCATTAATGGCCAGCCACTTCATTCGTTGCATAAAACTTGAAGATAAAATAAGTGCGCGATAATATTGAATAATAGAAAGTATTTAAATGATAATTAATATTATAAAATTCTTTAAATTAATACACTTATAATAAAATTATCCTAAATTAACTTTTGATTACTAAAAATTCTAAATTAGGATATTCGTGACAAATTTACTTTAAACGAAATTTTTTATCTTTAAAAATTTTTAACTAGTATATTTATGATAAACAAAGTTTAAAACCCTAAATCAATGTTTCCGTCAACTGTTATGTATCACATAACTTAGTAATTTGACAGTAAATTTTAATATAAACTAATGGAGAATAAATTTATCAAATGTAGTTTGAATTTTTTTCCTATCAAAAATTAGTTTGAAGTATATTCATTGAGGCCTAAAGTATGGTCCACGCCCATGAAGCCATATTAGCATGAAATTGACGGAAGACATGGCCAAAAAGCAACTTAATCACGGTTAACTATCAATTATCAACCATCGCTTTTGCTCTTTCTTTTTGTTTTGTTTTGTTTTGTTTTTTTTTTTTTTTTTTTCGTACCATGTTTGCCTACTTCTTCCTCTCTATGTTAGAGGCCACACGCTTTTGAAACTGTAGAAATTAGTAATCTACCGTGGACCTATTCAATTGTCCTCATTAATAGGTGGGCTTTCCTTTATTTGATTCCAGTATGATGATACAAAAATTGTAGAGATCAATAGATGTGCTGCAGCAAACTGAAAAAACTATGATCTTGGTAAAAGTTTTGGGAACTCCAAGATTAAATCATGACCATCAATCACAATGTTTATGTTGGTCCTTTCCTCATAAAAGCATCATCTTAGATTGAATGCGATGATTCGGTATTTTCTACTTTATTTTAAAGCAACATGTCTAATTAATGCTAAGAAAAATGGGATGGAACGAAGCTCTATAATAACATAGTTATACTATTAAGCTCCATTCTATCTTGCTCTCTCTTTATTCATATATATGCATATATAATAGATATTAGCTTAGGAATGACCTCTTCAGCAATGCTCTCGATGATAGCTTCCGCCATTTTTGTTCTCTCTATGTCTCTTTCTCTTTCTCTTTTTGTGGATTAGAAGATATTAGTCTTGTGGTTCTAAGGCTAGAAACTTCTCATGACATGCATCACAAATTTACGTGTGGAAGATAGAAATTCTCCTCAGCCACACATGACAAGGAGATAAAGCACAAGTCAATAATGCATATGGGACCAACCGAGGTTGGGTTCAAGGTCCGCGATTGGTTTGTCTAAAGACTTTTCGTGCTTCTAGTGATCATTATTGGTCTGGTCGTTCCAAGGCTAGATATATAAGAAGTCCATGTCGATGCCCACCGACCACTGACAAATCCAAATCCCTACAAATTTAATTTTCAACTTCTTTGACCGACCTGAGCAGCTGAAGATAAGAATCCTCTATCATCCACACAAAGCCTAAATCAATACTACAGATGGGACCCACTGCTGTTGGATCGGAGCTCCGTGATTCGTGCTTGTTTGAAGACTTTTCGTGCTTACTAGCGTTTAATAGTCTAAGCATGCTTGCAAGGGCAAATGAAAGTGACGGGGATATTTACTATGAAGATTGTTTTCATCCAATAGTTTCCGAGGCCCAAAAGCAAAGGGAAATAGGAGGACCAAGTTGTGAAAGAAAATTGCATCTTCGAAGACAAAACGCGCATTTTATTAAGACGGGGCTTTGTTTTGCACTTCGGGGTAGAGATTCTGTTAGTGCATGGCGAAGCTGAATTGGACAATGTCTAGAAATACGGATAGGACTGGTGCGGTGGATTGGGTGCCATGGCTATTCATTGAGACCTAAAGTATGGTCCACGCCCATGAAGCCGTATTAGCATGAGGTTGACAGAAGACATAGTCAAAAAGCAACTTAACCACGGTTAACTGTCAATTATCAACCATCGCTTTTGCTCTTTTGCTTTGTTTTTTTTTTTTTTTTCGTACCATGTCCGTCTACTTCTTCCTCTCTATGTTAGAGGCCACGCGCTTTTGAAACTATAGAAATTAGTAATCAACCGTGGGCCTATTTAATTGTCCTCATTAATAGGTGGGCTTTCTTTTACTCAATTGCAATATGATGATACAAAAATTGTAAAGATCAATAGATGGGCTGCAGCAAACTGAAGAAACTATGATCTTGGTAAAAAGTTTAGGGTACTCCAAGACTAAATTATGACCATCAATCAGATTATTCATGTTGGTCCTTTCCTCATATTGCATAGTGCAATTGTCACACTCTAATTTCTATAGAAGAAAAAGGGAGTGAGGTGGCCGTCTTTCAAGAGAAGGACGAAGCCACATACCAATCGTACCAAAAACATACATTTCTGGGCCAAAAGCTAAGACCAATAGAATATAGCCCAAATGTTGAAGCTCTTTATCCTCATATATATCCACCATTTTGTTTCTACCATTCTTTGCAGAATTTGGTCATTCCAACTTGACTTCTACTACATGAAAATCAAATTGCAACTTATCAGCTCACCATATCACTTGCTAGAAGCAAGAGTAGCCAGCATGTTCCACTCATCTATGGTGCAAAAATATGTTCCAAGTTCTAATCAAGTCACTTCAAACTACTACAATTCAAGGTAAACATAACTTATAAGAAGTCGATTGATGTAGTTGATTGAAGAGACAAGTGGTGATGCATCTCATCACTCCTTATGTTAATGTGCAATGGTAAAATCACATCAAAAGAAAAGGGATTTATGACTTATGAAAGACATGAAACAAGTAAAACGATTTAGATAATGAAATTCTGTTAGGTGATAGGTTTTTATTTTCCATACCAAAATGGGAATTTCATGATATTGAAAAAAGAAGAAGATGAAACATCTAAAATATTTTGAGAAGGCAAGAAGTCACTTCAGAAGGTAATTATGGAAATGGTTTTGCATAGCTTGGTTGTTGCCTCTTCTTATACTTGTAGGATTGGCATTTGCCATCATTTACCCAAAACAAAACAGAGAGGCAAGAGGGCAGAGAGGATGGCGATGCCAGAGGTCTAGGAATTGCCAAAGTTCGTCCTTCAATGCCGGAGGTGGCCGGTGACCAATGGTTGACGGCGGTCGATGGACCGTGTGGTAGCGATCGGCGGCGGTGGCGTTTGGCGGCGATCGGCCGTCAAAAATAAAAAAAAAAAAATATAAAAAAGAAACTGTTTTTTACCAAATGCATTTCTATTCTTTTTCTATTTCTAAAGTAAAAATTTTGTTTAGTTATCAAACGGGTTTTTTATTGGCGACGGCATCGATCGCGGTGACCGGCGGTGGCGAACGTGACCGACGGCGGGCCGGTGGCGGCGGCGAGCGGTGGTCGGCGGTCGGCCGACGGCGACAAGAGATGAATAAAAGAAAAAAATCATTTATTTCTGAAACTTATTCTCGGAAACAAGAAACAACTTTTTTTTTTATTTCTCAATTCTATTCCAAAACCATTCTTAGGCTAACTTTTTATTCCTAAAACAAAAACCAACTTGCCGTTATTGAACAGGTTTTCATTTTTTTTGTTTAGGGAAGAAAATAATAGAAATTCTTGGGCTGGGAACTTTGTCATGCGCAGCCTTAGCCGACGCACCCGAGGCTCTGTTTTCTGATTCTTTATTCCTGCCGGTTTAGGAACTAGCTCTCAGCGTTCCAATCTTTTTCCATCCGTTCCTGAAGCTCCAGGAGTTCGTTCTGGACTTCGGCGACGATCGTAGAAGCTCAAGTTTTACCTAAAACCAATGTCGCAAAGGGGAGGCCGAGTGTCCCTTTTTTTTTTTTTTTTTTTTAATCTTCGTCGTCCTAGTTTTCTCATCTTCCGCCCTCAAAACACTTCACAGTAGTGCTTCGTCCTTGTGCACCTGTCCCGGGCAACACACGCACATACAACACCAGCCCTCGGAATTGTCAAATCTGCCTTGGACAGCCCCACTGCATACTACTCTGTTATGCTGTGTGTTCGTGATCAATATTGTTAAGGGTGAGCGGTTCCCGGTTCCGGTTAAGTTCCGTCTGGAACCTGGAACCTATTCTCGAGTATAGGTTCTTCATTTTTGGAACTTAAAATCTACCCGTCAGAACCAAGAACTTGGAACCTATCCTGTCACAGGTTTCAGGGTCGGTTCCAGGTTCCAACAGGTTTTTCTTTTTTTTTTCCCTTCAGATTTGAACTATAACGAAGAAGGAAAGAGACAAACCAAAAACTAAGACTTGAAGCTTTCAAATCATAATAGGACAAGATAAGTCAAATATCAAGTACTCCAAACTCCAAACTAAAAGTACCAACAACAATGCCAACCAATATATGACTTAGGTGATCGATTGTCAACATATGACTTAGAAGTAGAGATTGATGGTGGAAATATAACCTACTACTATAATCGTAGAAATCTTCTAACTTTGCTTCCTCATCATCATTGCCATCTCCAAAGTGAACTTTGCAATGACTTTTTGCTATCATGTGTTTCCTAACTGCCTCTAAGCTGCTGAAGGGATGACGCCTCTCATTACAGTACAAACACATTAAATCCCTTCTCAGCTGTATGAGGGCAAAGAACGATAAAATATAAGCCCAATTTTTTAAAAAATAAAAATTAAAAATTCAAGAAACAGAACTACTTGCAGCAGCATGCTTTTCACAGTTTTTGCAGATCGTACCTTAAGACCAGGGTATGTAAGAAATCCTTTTGGATCCTTCAAGTACTCAACATTAGGGATGAAGAAACCGTGTTGCTTGTGCATGTGAACCATACACAATTCTATGCTATCATGCTTGCAATCACAGATAAAGCAGCATGATGGATCCACTTCACAGAAATCATCGCCATCAGAACCATCTTCCATATGATGGTCAGTGGACAGCTCATTTACATTCATTCACTCAAAGAGTTTGCAGCTTCCCCAACCAAGTCATCCTTTGAATCCACTTCTTCCCACTCATCTTCACTATCTTCGCTTTCTGCCATACTCCTTTTGTGGAGCAGGCCTGCTCTGAACATGTGGTGCTAGTGGTCTAATAATTGTCTTCTCCCCATCTTCAAGGTTCACCCCTTGCGAAGCCCTCAGGATATGGCTTTTGGACTGGAGATGTTGAGCATGTGCTTTATCACTTCTATATCCTTTGCCACAAATGCCACGGCTATAAAGCATTGGAGTCTAACTGGACTTATTTTTTTCTTGTGCTAGTGTAGCTTGCCTAGCCAAAAATAAAGCCTCTGTCACTCCTGGGACCCCAGCAACCTGACAAATTCAACACATCAGGTCGTGTTCAATTCAAAGCTATTCATGCTGGCAGGAATAGTTTGATGTGAATCTCAACCTACTGTTACATGACTTTTCGATCGAACTGGTAATATAGCAAAGATGGTACAGAATCACAAACATCAAGAGATCTGTGATAAATCAGACATCACATGCATTAAGGAAGCATCGACTCAAAGCATCCAATGAAGCAACAGCTTTCTCCGTTTGGATCACCGCACTAATACCCTATATATATGTTCAATAATTTTACTAGAACTTTGGTAAGGATAAGCAAAAAGAAATCCCACCAATACATCATTGGACACAGAGCAGAGTACAGCCCATCAGGAAATGGCAATGTAGAAACCTCCTATAGCATTTTAAATAGGTTATGGCTCTCAAGTAAAGATCATTGCCATGTCCCAGTAACCTCGCACCAAAGCTACTGAGGTCGGTAGTTAAAAGAACAATGTACTAAAACAAACTCCGATCTCTTCCAAACAAATGGAATGTGAAGAATTCAGAAATTCAAATAGTTCAAACAATAACACACTCCTTAAGCGTAGAGTAGCAAATGTCAGGCTAGATGTCATCGTTCTTCACACAAAGAAACAACATTTCAGCTAATGAACAGGAAGGGATCATCGACACAACTCCCCTTGCGGCTATCAACATCAAAATCCGATAAAAGGATACTGCTTGAGCACGAATATTTTTTTTTTTTTTGGTAAGGTGATTGAGCACGAATTTTAATCAAACGAAACTCCTAACAAAAAACAACGGATGCCCTCCCCCCAAACCAAAAAAAATCAGCTCCAAACAACACAAATTAACATATCTGGTCAAGAAGAACTCAAACCCGAAGACACCCAAAAGGGAATCATCAGGTACAGGGAGCCTTTCTGTCGAACAAAGAAGCCATCAAGAGTCAAGACAGACGACGAAGACTTTCATCAAGGTTAAAGCATGCTACTTTAGCAGAAACCAAGAGGACATCGCCCATGGTCGACAACAACAACAACAACAACGTGAGGATGGCGCGATTGAAGATGGATAGAGAGGGAGACAGACCTTGCATTTGAGGTTGTAGAGATGCCACTCGGACTTGTAATGGAGCTTCTGCTCAGCATCGTCTTCGAATTCCTTGTTTCAGGTCAGCCCCGGCATTTTCCCCCACACAATCAAACCAAAAACCAGAGATTTCCAACCCTAAAGCAGAGAAGTCTCCCTCCGCCGCTCCTTCTTGTATTTATGGTTTGTGGGTGTGGTAGGGAGAACGAAATGACAGTGGATTTGGAGTCGGAGGCGACGGCGGCGGTGGTGATTGGCGGACTATGCACCGCATGACGTGGTCCGGCCCAATTTCTCATACTTTCCGTCTTGGGAGAGCGGTGAGCATCATCAGCTGGCGAGCGGCGAGCGAGTAGCGTCAAGGGCCGGCTGGGCGAGCGACAAGCGTCGTCGACTGGTGAGCAGCGTCAAGGGCCAACTAGGCCAGCGGTGTTGGGAACAGCTGGTCGAGCGGCGTCGGGGGTGAGCAGCGTCGAGGGTGCGCAAGCGGTGAGCGGCCTCCACCGAGGGGACAAGCGGCGTCCACTGTTGGCGTCGATGGCGAGCGGCTGAGCGGCGAGGCAAGCGAGGGGTGACGACGTCAAGGGAGCAAGAGGCAAGGGCGAGACGAGCGCGTGGTGACTGGCGTCCAGCGGCGTCCAGCGGCAGCGTCGAGGGTTAGGGCGTCCGGCGGCGGTGTCGAGGGCGAGCGGCGTCCGGTGGCGGCATTGAGGGCGAGCGGCGTCGGTGACGGGCAGAGGCAGAGAACGCGAGAGGAACCATGAGTGTGAAAGTGTGAAGGGTAACTGATTTGGGGCATTCTCTATTTGTGAAGCCCTAACCAGTTCCTTAACCGGAATCGGTCCCTTTGGAACCGAGAACCGAACCGAAGCTTCGGTTCTCCAGTTCCCGGTTCTAGCAGGGAGCCATACTCACCCCTAAATATTGTCATTAGCTTATTCGTAGCAAAACCTGAACTGGAGTTGAACCAGAATCAGCTAGCGTATTTTCAATTTATCGGGTCGTATCTTCCCAGATTAAACTCTAAATGTCATCCTGATTCATTCCAGACTTTCCTCTTGACCTATGCTCTGTTCGGTTGTCTTCTTATTGTACTGCCTTAGCGGATCATCACTGAGCCATTGCTGCAAAGGAGAGTCACCGTTTCTTCGGTCCATAAGGTTGTGCTTTAAAAATTGGTTCGAGAGTAATGTGTTCGTGTGCAATGCGGTGATGTCGAAGTATGGGTGGTGACATTGGGGGAGACGATGGGCAGAAGGTGTTGGATGAAATGTCCGATGGAGGGATCTGTAGTGTTGCCTCGCTGAAGTCGATTAGGCTCTGGCAGGGATCGTAGGAATGTGTTGATCTCGTTTAGAGGATCTGATCTCCAACGAATAAGCTAAGTCAAGCATCTCTCTTTTCAATTGCTTGCTATTACACTTTTGGAGGCTCATTTTCGTGTATTTCGGTTTATATTTATTAATGGTATTTCTCGTCCATATTTTGTTGCTGATCTCTGGAATCTTGTTGACGCGTCGGTGATGGTCGATGCCATATCTTTAGGTACGATTTTTGTCGAGTTCTAAATTCAAATCTAAGTGTTAACGTAATGTTGAACCCAAAAAATATGTGTGGGTGATTATTCTCTTAATCTTGAAGTTGATGGTGTTGGAATTTCATAGTAAAGTTGGAAGCTCATTTTCAAATAGATATATTGGTTATAATTGTAAAATTTGTCGAAGGTATCCGAGAAAAGATTAAATTAAACTAAACAAAATATAAACGTATGACAAGTCCTTTCAATTCTATTGATGTTTATGAAAGCGTACAGTGCAAGTCCACTGCAAGTGGTGAACCATTTCACTGTCCTTTGATTTGATGTGTCATCATTTCTCGAGGTCCTCTTTTCCTTAATTTTCATTTTTTCAAAAGGCGACTAAAAAAGGTGTAAGATAATGCGTTGAATGACGTCACTGCTATCACAAAAGGATCATTTGTACATTAGACAACACAATCACTCAAGTCTAGTAACCATCTCATTGCATATTAAATAGCAATAGCAGGACAAGGAATGCCTCAATGGCTATACAATCTCTAGTTTCAGTGGACAATATCAGCTTATGGTCTATCATAAATTGTATCACTTGAGTTCTAATAGCAAATATCAAAAAACTAATTGCTCGATTAGTACTAGGGCAAGGAACATCATGAAGCACAGAGTTTCTTTTAATTTAAATAATATAGATTGTGTCCCCTTCCAAGCAAAGTTGTAGTAGAGTTTTCATACAAAAAAAAAAAAAAAAAAAAAAGGACTTCCCAGCAATACCTTTGACATGAGTCTTAAGTATGCGGCTCTCATTGAAAAGCTTGCACCAAATATGAGTTACTCTTAGGTTCAACAAACCAAATTCTTTTGTTTTCTTAACTATTAAAGTTGTACCCAAGCATTCCAAATGAACCTAGCTCTCACTACCAATCTCTGGAGGCAATTCTAGACAAGTAATTGTCTTAATCCTATTCCCCCTTTACATTTAAGAAGGTAAATATCTTTCCAAGTCGCATTTGCTCCCTTAGCATCATCAGGTTTGCCTCTTCGAAGAATGGCAATGCGCTTACTTTCCATTAGCTTAAATATTTTCTTTGGCAGCATAAAAATTTGGCTCCTTTAAGTAATAAAGCTAAATGAGTCGTACTTTGCCTACACAAGTCAAATGCTTGACATTCTTCTAGTTATCCTTTCAATGGTGGTTTGCAATTTTTGTCACTAAGCTTTGTTAGGTATTGAAGGAAGTTGAAGGCATTTAAGAAGCAATGCTCCTCTCAAAATACCACTTATTTGTAGCAAATCATTGCAATAAACTATGTCATGTGTAACCAAAAACTCTATTTTGAGGATTAAGCTCCATCCACAAATTTGTTGAAACTGCTGAAAAAGATTACTATTTAAGGAAAAGAAATTTTATCATTTGAAAGAGATCATGAGATCACAATAGCTCTCAAATAAACTAACTCGATATGGGTAAATAGTTAGGCCCAATGTAAAGGGTGGGCCCGCAACTCTTCTACTCTCTAGCTGACCCATAGCTAATGAAACTCCTCCGGTCCAATGCATGGACTAGCCACGATAGTTAGTTTGGATTGATGATATTAAAATAAAAAAAAAATGATATAGTTCAGTCTCATTGGAGAGAGAGAGAGAGAGAGAGAGAGAGAGAGAGAGAGAGAGAGAAATATTTTGCCAAATAACCTATATGAACCCTAGGACCAAAATATTTGCATACTTGTAGAAAAAATACTAACCGAAATAAACACAAGCTTCTAACTGAGTTTATTTAGCCACTACACATGAATGATTTTCTTTTAATTATACTTGGAAGATACCTGTGCTTTGCATGTATTTAAAATTATATTTGGTGTCTAAATGTCATTGTAGATGTAACGAAAATAAAATTTTTAAATTATAATAAAATAAATATTCACATAAATTAAACTATCCACTAAAGTTTACATGGAATTTTCTTAAAGTGGACCCACATCATGTAAATAAATCCTCCGGAAAAAAGAAGCGAGACATAAAATTGTACCATTTGTTGAATCATTATATAATTTCTTGCAATGTTTTGAGCATGTAAAATATTATAAATCAATATAACAAAAAAGCATAATGTATGAACATAAATTTCTCACTCTTGATAGCTTTCCTCCATTTATTGGAATCTTCAAGGTTGTACCATCAACTTGGGGTGTAAAAGGCGATCATGCCACTCATGTAAAATCTTCTTCAGAGCAAAATAGTTTCTTTTCTGTCCTCTCTTTGCTATTAATAGAGAGTTGGATGCTATTTTTTTTTTCTTTTTATTATTATCTTCCAATTTAATATATTTAAGTTTCCTTTTAATGAAAAGTCTCCCTTGTATTTTTGCTAATCATTTGATGTTTATCTTTTCTTTTGGCAAGAGGTGACGGATATCTCATCATGTATCACAAAGTATTGGCAATGTAACATAAAAAGAATTGTTGGATATCTTGTCGAAAAAATGCAGTATTCAATTTGTATTTTCAAAGAAACTCGCAATTATTTGCCCGAAGTGCATATTTAATATTCCATTGATTGATTTCTACCATGACCTTTCAATATGAGGAAGACGGGTTTTAGTGGTAATGTTGAGTTGGGGATCGCATGCGGCTCTCCTAAATCCTCACCTCACGCGATATTGAGATTTTCATTAATCAATTAGTTAACAGGTTAGTTAACCATATTCTGAAATACTGAAAAAAAAATTATTGGCTTATAAGAATTCTAGCTAAGGAGGAGTTGTCACTAGATCATCGGAGTCAGCTAGAAAATCAAGTGAGGTATGAGATGATACATCACTTTTTAAGCAACCAAAGATATAGGAATGGGGACTTGATAGCACTAATACCATCTTGAAACCCTAAGGCTACGTTTGGTAACTTGGATTTGAGTCATAAGAGACCTGTAAATTAGGTCTTCCATGTGATCTTTTTATCCAATCATGTGTCCTAAAAGTCTTGCCCACTAAGTGTCCATGCAATATTTTTGTGTTTATTATGATCCTAAAATGTAACCTAACCATCCAACTAAAACAAGCAAGTGCCAACGTAAAAGCAATATGAAAGAATCACAACGAGTTCATCGAAGATAGCAATGAAAGAACGATTAAAAAATTTAAGTGAAGTAACATGACCTTTTTATGAAGTCCTAAAACAGTAATCCCCATGAGCTAAATTCAAATCGAATTCAATTTTTCTAAAGAGACTATTCAACCTAAAGCTAAACTAGAGAAAATTATGGACTTTCCTAACCATCTACGTGAAACTAAACGAATTCCAATACTAACGTCTAACCGACCTAATCAAAGGCCTATTTTTGTAACAATTTTTTTTATTTTTTAATTCTGATAAGAGGGGACTTGGGTTAGGCCCTTGTGCCCAGGCCCGAATGTGTATGAAATTCACATCCTAAAGATCTGGGTCAGTAAAGTGAATGGGCTCATTTTCCATTTCAAACTTCTGAAGCCCACCTTTAAATACAACCAAGCTAGACCCAGTTATTGTTGCGGCCATATCAGGTCCATTCGCTTTCTATTTATTTTCTTATTTTTATTATCTTTTATTTATATATTTATTAGTCCATCTTCCCTTTGTCCTCTTTCCAGAGCCTCACGAAGCCTTCGTCATTTCTCTTACTTACGCCATACTTCATCCGCTTCTTGACATCTATCCGTCAGCCACCATGTCGAACGTTTTCTGCAGGCGATCACCGTTGATGATGACGGGCACCCACCGAAACATAAAGTACAAAAAGCAACAAAAAGATGTGGTCAGAGGTAATGTTGATAGCAATGAAATTGTAATCGATCCTTATTGCAAAATCGTAGTTTTAATGAGGGTTTTCACGAGTACAATTTCTTCCGACAATATATCTTCGCATCGAGTACCTCACACAAAATAATTGCAAGCGCGAGCGAGCAAGCGACGGCGCTCTAAAACCGAAAGACTCCGACGAAATCGATTCCTCCCGATCGTTCGAACAGGGAAATTCACATCAGAAACAGAACACGCGCGTGCACGTGCGCACCAAAAGACAATGAGCTCCGTCGCCGTTCCGGAGGATCGTCAGCTCCGGCTAGGAATCGGAGAAAAGAACTACGAATACGCAGGCGATCGGATTGAGGAAAATGCCGATTTCGCCGGCGAAGCAGGACTGGAGATGGATGACAGACGGTGGTGGTGAAGATGGGGACGATGATGAAGATGATGAGCGATAGACGGGAGCAAGCAGAGGCTTTGCTTACCTGTCTAGCCTAGGCGCAAGCTTCTTGCTCTGCGAGCGAGACCGAGCAACGCGACGGCGAGAGCTAGAGAGATCAATGAAAGCAAAGCGGAGCTCCGAAATTACCGAATTGCCCCGGGTTGTTCCATTTTTCTTGACTCGTTGCTCGGGTATTATGGTAATTTGGTCATACGATCATCTTCTAACCTTGGGAAAGCCTTCGATTCCCTCAGAGATCAATCAAAACCAGAGCGGAGATGGTGGAGGTGGGCGAGAAGCGACCGGATGTTGTCTGGACGCAGGCAGTGATCGTAAGCTCTCGTGAGAGAAGCGACGAGGTCATCGCGCAAACGGAGAGAGAGCCACTCGGCAGGAGAAAGGAGAACTGAAACGCACGTCAAACGCTTAGGAATTGGAGCAGCAACAAGTCTCTCTCTCTCTCTCTCTCTCTCTCGATCCTCTACGCGTTCCAGAAGCCTTGTCCACCGCTGATCGGCGCCGGAAATCACCGCCTACCGTGCCACAACCGTGCTCTTCAAATCACGATGTTCTCGCGCTTGAGCTTCGAAACTGGGTGCTCCATCAATGAATTCGAGTTTATTGAACCAAGGAGAATTTCTTTCGACTTTCGATAGCTTGGGGCCTTCGAGCTTTCCGATTTTCATCGATTGTGGAAGTTGAGAACATCATTCCATTTACGCGTGTAAAATAGAATCCAGAGAGCTTTGCTGTAGCTAACATGAAGATTTTCCGCGTCCAAAATTTATATTAATAATCTGCAGTACAGTCTTGATGATCTCGTGCTGATTGAGTCGTGATTCTCACCGTATCATGGCCGCATTGTGCCATTTAATTGAATGCACATCAAATGTTTGGTGATATGCCCGAGTCGTGTTCACAGTAATACACGGCTTTTCTAACGATGAATTTTGAGCTGTATTAGTATGAACACAACTTTGAATCGGACTGAGATCATCTTTTTCCGCTTGAATGATTCACCGTACCAGGTGTATAGGTTAAGTAAATCTAATTGACATTCACTTTTGGGTCCATTCCCAAAGGCTTTAGTCTAAGGCCGGTAAACCCAACTCTGTGAAATTAGCTAAAAATGTTGGTGTGCTAATTTGTGAATACTAGTCATGGCCGCCAGTGCGTTCATTGAAGCATAGGCTGATCAGGTGGACTAATAGATTGAAGTGTGGATCCGATTTGCTGTACATAGCTTTTCTAATTGTGAATTCTTCCGGATCATGTCTCCTCTGCGAGTGAATTCCGAATCTTTACTTGGTGGGTGATGGCATTGTGGTTCATTTCTGTGCAATATATAGGCGAATGAAATTGCTTTGTCTCTAGGGTTTTTTTTTTTTTTTTTTTTTTTGAACTTCTGTCTCTAGGGTTGATAACTAAAGAATGCATGCTTCAGCAGACAGAAGCCCCAAAACAACTTGGAGGAAACCAAAAAAAAGAAAAAAGGAAGTTTGAAAGGGGGTGATCACTCTGTTGCTACCCCATTGGAAAAGGTTTAAGCCACGCACAAAAAGTAATGATGATTTAGATTTGATACTGACAAAGAGATCGAGTGTTGCCGGGACGTTGAAGAAGAAGTCAATCGATCTGTCCTCCGTCTCTGAAATTTCAGACAGATGATTGTGTCGTGGTACCTCTGCCTAGGGGAAACATTTTTTGTTAACATGATGTGTTTGCAAATTGAAATCGTGTCGTCGTGCTATTAATGCTGCTGTTAGATTTGTGATTTTTTTTCTACCGTTTCATGGAAGAGAAGGAAAGCAATCTGGGTTCGCAAAGACTTGCTTGAACGTGAATTTTCTTAGAGCAGCATCCACATTTAAAAATCTGTGCTCATTCCCCTCATGAAACGCTTGATATTATAACGCCAATGTGCGTGATTGCTTGAAGAATGCAAAAGCAGAAGGTGATACTTCGATCGCTATCAATTCTTGAGGATTTCAATTGCATGCTTCAGAATTGATTAATAGATTTAAGATGATATCGTTAGTTTGTATCATCCAAGAATTGTGTCGTGCTAGGTCGTGCTAGCTCGTGAACTGGTTTTAAGTTGGCTACGCTTGAAACACATTCCTCAGTGGTGGATTCGCCATAGTTCCTTGTTCTCACTTCTCGTATTTGGGAATGCTTATAATTTGTTCCAAGCATTCAGTTGCTTCCACTTGTTTTCATCTGCTATTCTTCGCCACACGATACTAGATGATCCGAAGATTGCCCGACACTATTTTATTAGTTTTATGCCACCCCGTTCGCAAATCGTCATGCAAGCATTTGACCCTTCACCTACCGTGGGTTCAGTTTCACCCGATCTCAGCTTCTCATCGGAGATCACAGGTGAAGATGAGAGTTTGCTGTTGGGAACAGATGATTCCAGTGAGCCAGGCAATTCCGAGATTAGTTTTCTCGAAGCAAAACTTTCGGCAAATCTTCTCACAGTTGCTCGAGCACTGGTCTTAAAGCTGCTCGACGTGAACGCCAGTGAAGCTTTTAGAAAGAGCAATTACGGATCAAGTGGATGGGCTTCGTAATCCACCTGGAAAGAGAACTTACTTTGGCGAAGTTGCTTCCTTGAATATTCATCTTTTCTTTCTTAGCCTTCTGCTATGGATACTTTGCAATGTCAGTATTTTTCTTCTTCAGGGCTGAGTCTCAAAGCATGTCTCTTGGCCCTTTGCAGACGTGAGGTGTAAGTTTTGGTGCGTATTGCGTGCTATGTCGGTGAATTATGTTGGGTCGATCCCTCTTTTTTCTCTTCCACAAAGATGATTCCATCCTCGAACTCCTGGAACAGACCGATCCCGGACGACTGGGACGCGACCCATACTGACTCGGCCTTGCCCCTTGCGACTTTGCAAGTCGAAGCTGTGGTTGAAGGCGGAAGACCGAGGCTCCTCATATGAAGACTCCAGTAGGTAGGTACCCCAAGCTCCGATTCCAGTCCTCAGACTCCAACATGAGCTCGATCGCCACCACCAGCGAGGACCGCGAGGTGGCCACGATCTCATCCTAGAAGCTCCACATGAGAGATGTCAGATCCGGAGCCCTCGGCGAGGACAACATCTAGGCCACGATCTCATCTGACCAGGCGGCTCTAACTTGTGTCCATAGAATAATAACATGAACTAGTTTTGAGGAGCTTCCATAGCGAAGACAGAGAGAATGTAACGTTAAGGCTCGTGAAATGCGAATGCTTAAGTCGTCATGGATGTCTTGCTATCTTATTTTTCTTTTCTCTTTTTTTTGTTTTCATGTTTTTATCTTTTAGCTCCTTTATTTTTTCGGAAAGAAGCGATTTTTAAAATATATATATATATATATATATTAAAAATAATTAATTATATCATTTGATAGAGCTACTGAATGAATAATATTTTGGGAAAATTTCAAATAAGGACTAAAGTGTCATCATTTTCTCAAATGGGATGCGAAGTTAAGTTTGTTTCAAATAAGGACCCAAAGTCTATCATTTTTTCAAAAGAGGAATGAAATGAAGTTTGTCTTAAAAAAGAATCCAAAGTAGTCATTTAGTGTCAAAGAAGGACCTCATGGTGAATAGATGTATCTCCGATGTATATTTCGGTGGCCGATTAAGGTATTTTCGTCTAATTTTTTTTTTTTCATTTTTGGTTGCCTTGTTCATCGTTTTTTTAATTCCCTGTTTACATCTTATTGCCCAAATTAAAAATACCGGGCTTGGGGAAAGGCCAGCGAGCACTGGCCGCTAATAAGGGCCGACGAGGGCTCAACGCCCATCGTTGATAGTGGGTGAGATGGTAATAATAATAATAATAATAATAATAATAATAATAATAATAATAATAAAAGAACAAGACAAGCGAAAATTTAAAAAAAAAAAAAATTGGACAAAAATACTCCGATTAGGCTATCGGAATATACATCGGAGATGTATCTATTCGCCGCCAACAAATGAGGTCCTTCTTTTCGGACTAAATGATCACTTTAGGTTCTTATTTGAGACAAACTCCACTCCACTCCAGGTCCTCTTTTGAAAAAATGAAGGCACTTTGGGTCCTTATTTGAGACAAATTTCACTTTAGATCCTCTTTTGAGAAAAAGATTGCACTTTGAGTCCTTATTTGAAATTTTCCCTAATATTTTTATTATCAATAACAATTTATATTCACAGCTCCAAGACAAATGCTCAATTCGGTGAAATTCCAAATTCCGTTGAGGAGAGCTCATGACCATCTTCTTCCATTGGAAGCCCTCGATTCGCTCAGAGATCAATCAAAAGTTCAAAACCGGAGCGGAGATGGTGGGACTTGTGCGAGAAGCGAGCAAGAGGCCAGCGGATGCTGTCCGGACGCCGGCTGTGACCATAAGCTCTCGTGAGAGAATTGACGACGTCGGCAGGAGAAAGGAGAAGTGAAACGCCCCTCAAAGCCTCTCTCTCTCTATCCTCTACGTATTCCAGAAGCTTCTCCCCCTCTGATCGGCGCCGGAATCCGCCGCTTAGCTTGCCACATCCGGTGCTTTTCGGATCGCGATGTTCTCGCGCGCTTGAGCTTCGAATCCGTGTGCTCCATCAATGGACTCGAGTTTATTGAACCAAGGAGAATTCCTTCAAACCTTCGACAACTTGGAGCCTTGGAGCTTTCAGTTTTCATTGAGCGTGGAAGTTCAGTACATCCTTCCATTTACGCGTGTATAAGAGAAACCGAGAGCTTTGTTGTTGCTAGCATGAGCGTTGTTCACGTCTGAGATTATATTAATAACTTTCGATTCAGTCTTGATGATTTCGTGCTGATTGGGTCACGATTCTCGCTGTCGTAGTGGTGGATTCTTTTATTTAATCGAACGCACATCACGTGTTTGGTGAAATGCCTGAGTTGGATTAGTATGAATACGACTTCGAATCTGACTGAGATCATCTTTGTCTGCTTGAATGATTCGCCATACCAGTTGGACAGGTTAAGTAGATCTAAATTGATATCCACTTTTGTGTCCATTCCTGAATGTCTCAATCTTGATAGGCTTCCGGTGTTCTAAGGTGGATAAACTGGAGTTTCTGAAGTTAGCTAGAAATGTTGATGTGCTGCATTGTAAATGCTCTGTCAATGGTCTCCGGTGCATTGACAAAGCATAGATTGATCATGTGGACTAATACATCGGAGTGCAGATCCCATTTGCTGTACATATCTTTTTGAGTGAATGCCAATATGTGTTTTACATGATGTAAAAATGCAATGCAAATTCATGTTTGTGTTCATGCTGGGTTGTGGTTGTTGCTTGATGCTATCTAATGATGCTGAGGTATTAATTGGAGCTCTTTGCATAAATAACTGGGAAATTTCACCATATACGGTTTTACCTTTATTCATACAATATGATGAAGATAATCATCCCATTTTCTTGCTGTAATGAGTAACTTAATCAGAACATGTGAATTTTTTATTTTCAATGAGTTTGAAAAAATGTTATTTCTACTTTTAATTAATTTAACCAGTGTTGTAGGGGTACATGCTGACAAGGTTCGTTTCAATTTTTAGAATGCTAGTTGGCCATATCAGCTAAACGATGACTGTTACCAGAATCACATCTAACTGATGGAGCTACAATTGATATAAAATGAAGATAGTCACGATTACAATCTCCTATTATCTTATGTCTTCACCTTATTATTGAGAGAGAGATATATGAAAAGCAATCTTGCAATCTTTAATAATTTAAGAGAGATCAAAATAAAAAAAGAATATAAAAAAGAATGGAGGCCATGAAGAGAGAGGGTGGCTGCTTGAGCTGCCACCCCTCAGTCAGTTTGCAATTTTTAAGTAAATTGAGATGTTGTTAAATGTTAGAACTGTTCTTGATTGATGTGCTTCGCTAGAGCTTAAAGGGTTTCAAGATCCTTAGTCAGTTTGTGAGGATGATTGTCTGTAGTATATGCGAGCGCATTCGTGATACAATGTGATTTGCTTAGTTGACATTTGACCACGCGCTTAGCCTACGGTCGCTTTGCTTAGAATTGATTCATTATTTGGTTTTGACTCTTATTCAGAGTAGAACGACAAATTAGTATTCTGTCTGTTCTATTGACCTTACCGATTTTTTGGTTTTAGTGTAGAATATGTGACGATGCAACATGGACTACTGATATACCTGATGCTGCTTTCTTTTGGGCCTGGTGGCTGAACGAAATCAGGCAATGGTCAGTGATAGATTAGAATGTCTAAATCGAGTTTTTGGCTGTATAAGCATATGCTTGGTGTACAGATGCAGTTTACAGAAATTGGTATACATATGGCAGACTCCTATTGAGTGTTGACTATGATCCATTTATATAAAGGACCACTTGCGGTTGGCCAATTCACTTTGTATTCGAATTTTATAGACTAGTTTAAGTAAATCTAGCATGACTCTTTCTATATTGATAATGCTGTTATTTTTTTAAGTAATGTTGCTTATGTCTTGAGTCCTTGATTCTCCTGATATTTAGCTATAGTTACAATGAGCTGATTTATTGAGGTTTCTATGTTATCTTGCTTATTTTATTTTCTTATTTCCGGTACAGCTTTGAAGACTGAGGAATACTTGCTGCTGTTTGTGAGAGGGATTTCAATGAGGGCAGGGGAAGAAGAGTTTCAGCAGGAGCCATAAGTGGGATCAGAGTTTGATACCGCAGTTGATTGTTGTATATTCTATGGCATTTATGCATCGTGAGTGGGTTTTAGAATACAGTCTGGTCAATTGTATCAATCGATAGTGGATGGATCGGTTTGTAACAGGAGATTTGCATGCTGGAAAGAAGAATTTCAGATTAATTCATGGACAGGATGCCCTGCATTCATAAGGGTGAACAAAATCTGATTCTGGCAAGTGGGCCCTTGAACAATCTGCGAAAGATCTTAATCATGATCTCAACGCTTGTGATGAGAATCATCCTGCCAATTCCCGGTGCAGAAGTTCAGCAACAACTGCTAAAGTAGTTGATTTGTGCCGTAAGCCATGGATAAAACAGCTTGATGTTGTTGATAATGGATGCTCATCTTCTTCAGGTATTGTCAGTGCCAAACGCATTAAACTGGGGGCAAATGAAGGACAACTGAAACTTGAGACCTATGTGGGTCTAAAGTTTGATTCAGCTAACAAAGCATACCAGCATTATGACACATATGCTGGGAATGTGGGATTTAGAGTTCATATTGGTCAGTTGTTTCGATCAAAAAATGATCGTTCAATTACTTCTCGGAGATTTGTCTGCTGGAAAGAAGGATTTTAGCATCCTTCTAAGGTTGGGCGTGGTGCATTTATGATGATTAAGAGGCATGATAATGGAAGGTTGATTGTTGATCGTCATCATCTAGGGCATAACCATGAGCTTGTGATGCAAATGAAAGGCAACATAGGTGCAGCTTCTAGGAAATTTTTTCGAGAGATTAATGAAACATTGGAAAAACTGGTCATTACTAAAAAGCACAATGGGAGCCTCATAAAGAAACATCATGTGAACAACATAGGAAGGGATTGGTATACCATGCTTCATAATTACTTTCAGAACCAACAAGCTGAGGACACCGGATTCTTTTATGCTGTCGATGTACAGATGGGTTGCTGTAGAAGTCTTTTCTGGGCTGATGGCAGATCTAGGTTTTCCTGCAGTCAGTTTGGTGATGCCATCATTTTTTTTTTTTTTTTGGTAAAGGTGATGCCATCATTTTTTATACGTCCTATAAGCAAAATAATTATGTGGTGCCATTTGCTACTTTTGTTGGTGTTAATCACCACAAGCAGCCGGTTCTTCTTGGATGTGCTCTAGTTACTAATAAATCGAAGGAGGCCTTCATATGGTTATTTGAGACATGGCTCAGGGCAATGTCTGGGTGCCATCCCAAGTCGATAATAGCTGATCATGATGATTCCATTCTGCAAGCGATTGCACAAGTTTTTCCTTTGAGTCATCATCGATTCTCAATGTGGCAAATTAAGACAAAAGAACGTGAGCATTTGAGTCCACTGAGTAGTGACTGTAAATATGAATATGAGAAATGTGTTTATCAAAGTCATACAGTTGGTGAATTTGATGCTGCATGGGATGCTCTTCTCAGCAAATATAGCCTGAGGGAAAATGCTTGGCTGAAGGAAATGTATGAAAAGCGTGAAAACTGGGTTCCACTGTACTTACGTGGAACATTTTTTGCTGGAATCCCCATTGATGGTCTAGATGCCTTTTTGATCCATATTTAAATTCTCAAACGTCACTTGAAGAATTTGTCGTGAGATATGAGCAAGGTTTGGAGCAACGTCGCGGCAATGAAAGGAAAGAAGATTATAATTCATTCAACTTGCAAGCATATTTGCAGACAAATGAACCAATGGAAGAGCAATGTAGGAGGCTTTATACCCTTTCTGTTTTCAAAGTTTTCCAGAGGGAACTTTTACAAAGCTACAGTTATCTCGGTGCCAAGATTCATGAACAAGGGGCCATCTGCAGATATTTGATCCATAAGTGTGGCAATGAGAATGAGAAACATATTGTTACCTTTTGTTCATCCAATCTCGATGTGAGTTGTGGCTGTCAAATGTTTGAATCAGAGGGTGTATTGTGTAGACATGCTTTGAGATTGTTCCAGATTCTAGATATTAGGGGGCTTCCATCTCGCTACATCTTACATAGGTGGACGAGGAGTGCTGAGTATGGCACTGTACGTCATTTTGAATCAGGAGGTAGCTCCCATGGAATTAAGGCTAAGATGGTCTGGAGTCTTAGTGAAATTGCTGCCAAATATGTAGAGTTTGGTGCCACATCATTTGAGAAATACAAACTTGCTTATGAAATTATGCATGAGGGTGGGAGAAAACTTTGCTGGCAGAGGTAAGAATAGGATAATTTTGTAGTTTGGAGTGCATCTATAGTTTCTTTTCCAGCAGGCCTGACTTTTGTAACTAGAGGGCATCAACTTGTTTTATATGGTATAAAAGCTTTTTTCAATTAGAAGTGAAATTATGTGGATACGAAATTATGCATTCTACTAGTTCTTTTTGTTGGTTTCTTCTGTTTATCTCACCTCAGAGGCTAGGGGTAAGGGAGGCGATAAATTGAGAAGAGCAAACGAAGAACTATGCTTAAAAATAGTACCTTCAGTTTCAAAAGGCAAATTTCAACAAATGTCTAGAGGGGGGAAGCCATCACAAGCCCCCTGACCATATGTCCTTGAGAAGCTGACCTGATATTTGAAGAACCTGTAGACCTATGCTCTGGTGTAATTTCCTCCAGGTTATCCAATCTCTCTCTCTCTCTCTCTCTAGTGTAAATTTGGCAAAAGGAATGGGAGACATGGATGACTCTTAGTTTAAGTTAGCAAGAGACACCTGCTGGTCTGGCCTTTTAATTAGCTAATTATAGTGAGGTTAATGATATACATGAGCTGTGGTGATTTGCAATTTTTCCTCGCCTGTATAATCTGACGTGAGCCTAAAAGGAAAGGTGAAGCTCATCTAATATAAATGTCTGATTCAATAATAAGCCACAGTCCAGCACCTCAGTTGTAGCTGCAGAAAGTTACCTGGGATTTTTTATTTGGTAATTATTTTTCCGGCAATATTTGGAAATGCCATTTGACATTCCATGATGTGGCTGATTTCTTGTATCATTTCTTGTATTTCATCTTATTTCTTGGCCATACATTTTCTTTCCCTATGCGGCTTTAATCGGACTTATCATAGCTGACAACCTTCTGTTATTCAACTTTGTTGAAATGTTTTACTATATCAGAGTGTGCTGAATAACTCTCATAGTACAGATTTGAGTGCGAAGAGCAATATTGATGAAGACATGCTAAATGAAATATCTCACAGAAGTATAGTAGATACTCTCAATCGTATGTGTGATAATGGCTCATGAAGCAGCCTAATTTGTTCGTAAAGATGCACAGGTAGCTCTTTAATGGATATCTATTCATTAACATTTAAATATATGAGGAAACTAGGGCAATCGCAACTGTGCTGGTAGATAGATTTGTCCTTGTGGCAACAGAAATGAGCTTCTTGTTATAGCAAGTTAGGCTACTGTCACCAGGAGAAACCATGAGAGAATATTTGGCTGAGCGACCAAGTGCTGTATGTAGCTAGCTTAGAGTTGAACTTGCTTATAGGCAGGTAAGTAGCTCAGTGTTGCTATTGACATGTAGCTTAGACTACTGAGGCTGAAGCTGATGTACAGCACCTGTAATGAGACAAGATTCAGAAATGCATGAACTGAGATTCACCTGATCGAGTGCTTCATAGAGTCTGTGTTCACATCGTAAATGACAATCTAGAAAAATTTTAGGAACACCTTGGTATTGTATGATATGTTAACCTTGTCTCCCGATGCCTTGACTTGAAGCCTTGAGCTTGAATATTATTTGAGATCTGAACATGCCTAGTGCTTTGTAAAAATCATAGATCAACAATGAATCATGATCTCCCCTAGTTAAATTTAAGTGACGTTTTCTTTTCACTTGTGTAGTCTTAACTAGGCTTGATACACTTCAACCGAAACTTGATGACATCATACAAAGAGATCAGATTTCTCATTATTTTCGTGAATTTTTCTTTCAAGCCAATGTCAAAGTATGCTTTGATTGTTGGGTCACTGGCTATGCATCTCCTTAGGAGCATCCTAATAAAGTAGGTGACTAATGCTATTCTGAGAAGAAACCTAAGTCCTTGAACCACCCTGCTTGTGAGGCTGTATAGGGTATGTTTATCAATCCAAAATCCTAAATGATGACAGAAAGATGAAAAAGAGAACATAACAACTGTAGCTAGAATTTTATTGGTAAAGATACAAACTGAGAAAAAGTTTCAAGCAGGAAGAATAAGAACTTGAAAGGGTATTGAAGCATGTTTTGGTGAAGCTATTTCCTGGAATTGGCTCTGTAGCTTTGCGTCAGTCTTCTTTGAGAAAGGTATTGCCTGCTTGTCCAAATTTGTTATGGATTAGGATAGTCTAGGACTTTGGAGTGATCTATCTGTGCTTCATTTTCTCTTTGTTTTTCTTTAGCTTTAGCAACATAAAATGCTTCCAAGTTTAGTTGTTCTAATTTTAGTTTAAACTTCTAAAGGAATTTGTAGGAGTCAGTGGCTGTGGCCTTCTTAGAGTAATCGAATAGGCAAGACATGATCTTAGGGTTGTCAAGATGATTGCAATAACTACTACTTGTTGGAAGGCAATGGCCCAAGTCCTGCCGAATGCTGCTCTTTGGGGTCGTCTCTACCTGCCTCTTACCACGGAAATTGTTTGGCTGTGCTCAATGGGGAGACTATCATGAGCCTGTTGGAATAGTTAGGTGCACTGGAATGCTAAACACCAAATTACAGAACGCTAACAGAGAATCATCAAGAAACATGTTGCAATTTTTTTAAATGTAAAATCCTATGAAGTATGTAATTCATTTCAAGCATCATTACTAATGTCAGCCAATGGCATTACTAGTTCATCTTGGTTTGGCCGCTGTATTCTAGGGTTGTGCCGTTGAAGTGAGATTTTTCTGCTTCATCGAATTTGGTTTATATTTCGGCAATAAGAATGATTGAGATGGTCGAGTCCAATGAGTACGATGGATGGTGAAAGAACATGGTAAAGCATCAACACATTGTAGAGTTAAGAAATTAATGCTTTGGGGGGTTGGCTATTGGGACGAGACTTGGTCTCAAATTGTGGGATTAGCAAAAAGAGAAGGGGGAAAATGATACTAGAAATGTCAAAAGTTGTGTATGGTATCCACTTTAGTGTCAAAAGTTTTCCCTGACTCACTTAAGTGCCAAATCAAAGAAAAAAATGATCATTTAAATGCCTTCAATGAGAAATTTTGGTCAAAGAAATTACATGACTTTTATAATTAAAAAGTTTATTTGAGGTGGCAATCTTTTGACACTGAAGTGATCATTTTTCAATGATCATTTTGTTAACAATTGGTGTTGAAGTGATCATTTTTTAGTTTACTACACGACGTTGATTTTGGGTTATATGCTAATTAGGCACGCTGCCAAGCCACTTAGGATTGAGAAATGTATAAAATATGGTCATGTTGGATTTCCAATGACTCAAATCGGAGTTGAAACTTAAGTGATTGGTTTTTTTTTTTAGGTGGAACTTAAGTGATCCAAAAATTTTTTGACACTAAAGTGAATTGTACACAACTTTTGACATTTCTAGTGTCATTTTCTTAAGAAAAATGTAAGGTTTCTATTTGAACATGACAATATTAGAGAGTGAATGAGCTTTCGGGAGAGTTGGTCAAGCTTGTGGGGATTATATGACAAGAACCTTATCAATGAAGACTGCAGGCTCAACTTTAGTACCTGTTGAAGGATTTACACGCTCTCGTGCATCAGGTATGATTGAACATTCCTTTCCGAATTCATACTGGGATGTCAATCGAGAATACTGCATTATTTTCATCATCTACTGCATTATTTTATATTCTACTGCATAATTGATGACAAAATAACTTGTATTCAAAGAAAACGTGTAGCATCTCTCCCCCTCCTCCTTGACAAACCCACCCCCCCCCCGGGGGCCCCAAAAAAATATGTGCGATTTTGCTGTTATTTTGTGAGACGATACTAGATTTTTGCGACCAGTCACGATTCATTACATTGATTTTTTATTATTTTTTTTATTTTAGTTAAGATTCATGCCCATTTTGTTTTTTGGATGGATGATTGAAGTAAGTTTTGCAAGAAAAATTGCCCGAAAAGTTAGGAAAATAAGCAAGAAGTTCTTTTTCCATGGGCTTATAAATTTGATACAAGATACGATACCGACAAATGTAAATGGACTTGCTGCTAAATCTACGGCCTGAAAAATTGAATTACCAATTTCCCAATGCTCTGTTTGTTTCCACATCCTATACATGAAAGCTTTCTTTTAATTGATTTCAGTATGATGATACAAAAATTGTAGAGATCAATAGATGGGCTTCGACAACTGAAGAAAATATCATATCAGCAAAAAGTTTTGGGTAATCCGGAATCAATTCATGACCATCAATCTCATTCATCGTGTTGGTCCTTCCCCTCTATCACATAGCGTAATTATCACTCTAATTTCCACACAAGAAAAGGGAGTGACACTGCCGTCTCTTGAAAGATGAAGCTTGGAACTGATCTCGCCACATACCAACTAGCCACATACCGACTATACGCAAAAACCGTACGTATCCATGACGAAAAGCTAATATCAATAATCTCTTATCTTCACCCAAAAAAAGAAGAAGCTAATATCAATAAAATTTAGCCCAATAATTCGCACGTCAAAGCTGCTCTTTTCATGCGTCACAGAAAAGGAGCTTGAAAGGTTAAAGAAAAGGAGGTAATAAACCATAATTGGGTGAGTGATAATTATCTCTTTATGTGGTCAGGCATCAACTATGCGCATTTTATAAGCTTTGCCTTTGCTAAAAACAATGAACCAGAATTATACAGCCAAAGCAAAAAACTGGTATTGGTAGATCAAAATATATACTCAACAAAGCAAATTTGGCATAAAACAAAACTATATAGGCAAAGGAATGTTAGATCAACAACAGCTTTATTTTCCTTGGTTTATATATGGATTGCTCATAAAATTTGTTTGGACATGATAACTCGTGCTTATGTTGTTACATGAGTCCATCCTAAGTAACTCGTCATTATGTCCAATATCTATTTTGATAAAACAAATAAATTCACAGGAGTATCGATGACTTGTTGTAACCTCTATGACAATATGTTGTAACTAGAATTCTTTAGTCGTAACATGCTTACTTTTTCGATTGGCAAATACATATTTTAGTACATTTATCCATACTTCACCAAAAAATGTAAGAGTAACGAAATTAGTAAATTCCAACATGGCTGGCCTTGGTTACAAAACATGAGGTGACAGCTTTTGACAACCCTTTACAATGCCATGAAAAAACTTACAATGAGAATAGATTTGGTTACAAGATGTGGCGCAGAATTTATAACATCACTTCACCGTGCTTTGAATGAGTTACAAAAGAACAGTGGGATTTTGTATATTAAGGAGTGTCCATTATATTGTCACCAATCAATTTATTTGACCTGTTGAATTTAATTTGGATTTTAAATTGATCCAATACAATTAATTTGAAAGAAGCTTTTGGTTCTTTTCTATTGTAACACAATGGATGAAAGTTGTGATAGATCTTGTTGGGTCATGCTTTAGTTCGATTCTATCCTATACTCATGTTACAATCAATCTACTCATTTGCATTTTTTTGTCAATCGATGACTATTTAGTTTGAGATGATTACCATTGAAATGAGAAAAATGGATGAAACAAGCTAAAAGCGTCGTAACAACGGCTGTGGACATAGTAAAAAGTTCTAAACCTTTTAGTTATTTTGTAGCTTAGTCTTATTGGGTTAGGTTTATGACCAATTTCAAGTGCAATCAGTCAAAAATTAGTAAGTTAATGAATGGAATCGCCCTCATTACAATGAATCCCCTCTAAGCTTACAACCTATTACAAGTACGATATTTTGAAAACAACAAGGTAGCAATTGAAATGCCCATTGGCCACATATATTTACTTCTAACTTGTGAACTATTACACGTGTCGTATATTGAAAATCAATGAGTTACAATAGAGAAGGCCTTCGTCACGAAATGTTTGCTTTAAGTTGACGACTTTTTATGATGCACCGATCCATGGTGATTGGTTTTAGGACTTGTGGAAGCATCATTTCAAATTTTAACAATCATAATAAGTTGTGAATTAATTATGTATTTTGTAATATTAGAATAAATGTGCCATAACAATAGATTATTTATATCTCAACAGGCTGTCAATCCTAGTAGCTTGTTTTGAAACTGAGACCAATTTGTCGGTGGGTTTAAGAAAATAAAGAATATTAAAGATAATATTATTTTTTCACTATGAGGAAGAAGTGAAATTACTTTTAATAAAACATTTGAAATTTCAAGAGGAATTACTGGGAACACAGAACACATAAATCATTAAAATATGACGACATGAAATAAAGAATCAAACAAACATATGGTCCGTACCAACAATTCTCCAAATAGCGAAATATTGCGCTTATTTCCTATTTTAATAATACTTTATGTGTTCTAATTGAGAGGGATAGTTTTAGATTAAGATGTTTAATAGATCTTTAACTTCGCATCTCTTTATTAATGTGTAATAAGCTTTTTTAAACTAGCATGTAAGACTCCTTATTCAATGAGACATTAGTAAATTCCTTACAGGAATGGTATTTTACCAACCATCCATGTAAACTTCCATATAAGTTGGACTAATTAAATAGGATGTTAGTAAGTCACTTAGATATTGGTAGTTTTACTAACCATGCACTTGTAAAATTTGTAAAAACACGCTAACTTACTAACTTACTAAGACGTTTGGTAAATTTGTTATAGCATTGGTATTTTACGAACCACACCTGTAAACTTTAATTGAAGTTGACAATTTTACTAATTTATTAAAATTCCGATAAATTCAGTATGGTGTTGGTAGTTTACTACTCAATCTTGTAAAATTTTAAAGAAATTATTAAATAATAGTATGTGGGCACATTCCTTTGTAGGGTTGGTATTTTGTGTATTTGTTTTAGAATGAGGTAATTTACTAAATTATTAGGTGTTAGAAAATTCCTTATAGTGGAAGTATTTTATTGGCAACGATGTCAGAATTTAGAAGAAGTTGGTGGCTTACTCATTTCTCGGAACATTAGCAACTTTCTGGTGGTGGTTGATACTTTTGTAAATATACTTGGAACCGTTCAAAAACAGTTGAAAAATTACTATCTTATTGCAATGGTGCTTGATTTACTTGTGACACGATAAAATTTAAGAAGAGTTAATCATTTATGAATTCATTTGAAAGTTGGTAAATTCCTAATAGTATTGATGATTTCTCTTAAGTCACCTTACCTTTGAGTTATCGGTCATGCTTTTCAAAAAAAAAAAAAAAAAAAAAAATTAAAAAAATCAACATTATTATAATTTTACCAGCACTTTCTTAAATTTATTAACTGCAAGAGATTTTGTAGTTTTTTTCCCTTGACTAAATCCAGGATTCGTCTGAGATGTCCAATCAGCGTGTCTTCTCATCCATATTTCAAGGGAAACGCCAATCTTACTCAAATTTTCAGTTTACTAGGCACAGCAAGATAGATCAGTTAGCATCAGTATCATTGTAATCATTTGTTCTATTGTTGAATAAGATTGTTGTATAGGTTTGAGAAGATGAACAGGAAAAGGGATCCCATTAAATTTCAGTTCTGTAGAAGCATAATGTTAGGTATTGCCAAATTGCTGTTTGTATGTTTCCACTGCACTTTTCATGTGAATGAGAACATTTCCTGACTCACAGAGAAAAGCAATGCTGAGTTGCGCAAGACAAACTTGTGCAAGCCCAAGGATTACAGTCTGTTTATACTTCTTGAAGTTCTCTTGCTAAGACACTGGAAGAGATGAAACAAACTGGTGCATCTCATGTTTACTGAAGTAGAAGTCAAATTGCCTTTCATTCAAAAGAAAGTTGGACATGCCACATGAGTTTAGCATATGACGACACTGAAAATTTGGACAAATTGCATTGAAATGTCTTCATTTTATACAAAGGTTTATAAAGCACTCCCCTAAGTTTCAAGATATGAAGATAAGCAAAAATAACATTCCAAACTGACAACTCAAACATAGGAAGATGTCCACGATGCTAAAGGGTACTGTTGAACTCAAATGCCGAACCATTGAGACGACTCGCGAATGTAGGATGAAAACAATGTGAGGAAGACCAAGTCTGAGCTTGGACACCTAATTTTTTCTCCCTTTGGGAAGCTTCCCTTACATGAAGATATGAGGATCTTCTCTCAATGACCTCAATGTGGAGAAAAAGAGGTTCACAGTCTCTCAGCTTGGGGGTCCTCCCTGAATTGATTGATGCATTTTGCCTTTCTTAACAAGCAACTTGAATTTTAGACCTTCAATGCAAGCTTATGAGCAGCAAGAGCTTCAGCCTCAAGGGTGGGCTCTCATATAATTGTAGTTTCTGCATGTAACGAGGTCACAACGTATGGTTTCATGTTTGAGACAGGACGCCCATCTTCCAAGTAACCTGTACATCATTTTAAGCCATTAATTGACTGAGCAAGGAAGGTGAACTTCCTATGTTCTATCAATATTCGGAAATAATGGAGCATTCCAGAAAGCTTTTTGAGGCACCAAAAGAACTAAGATGTCCAAGTCTTAACTTCAATGGGTTCTATACATATTGGATTAATAAGGACTGATATGAAGATTTACATTTGTTTAGGAAGGAAAACTAGGGAAATGCTTTATGAGTGTCGACAGTTAAAATTTCTTTCATAGTAACAATCATAGAATCAACTGAGACCAAAATGAACAATTACCTTATATGTACTGTTTTTTTTTTTTTTTTTTTTAATTTAATATATATGGTAGAGTTCTTTGAATCATCCATGAAAGTTAAGGGTTTCTGATAGATATTCAGACAGCACAAAAGGGAACTGTTATGGTCATTGCTATAGTACCTTTTCCTTGCCTCTTAGTGTTACGGCCCACATGGAATGAGCAACCACAATTGGCAACTACCTGCATAATTGATTTCAAGTAATTCAGGCATCCCAAGATTCAATTGAATGCGCAATCTTCGAATTTGAGTAGCAGTTGGTATGCTTCTTCTGAGCATTACCCAAGAAAATGTGTCAATATTGGCTGTTTCATGCTGGCTTGTCAACCTTCTCCCATTTCCTCCTCCATAAGAGGTGCCAATGTGCTCTTCGTGGCAAAGTGAGAGATTCAAAATTGCCTTCTTTATCACTTCAAAGCCTCCTCTTCTCCCATGCTTTTTGTATTGCAGAATAGACGAGGAACCCACTCTAAGAGTCCTTCAATGAACAAAAATACTTAATCAAGTCCCTATTATTTCTATGGTGTGAACCTGCAATTAGTGGGCCATCTTGCACCATTCCAGTCACCCTCAGAGGGAAGATAATAATATACTTATCAACTTTGGGATAATATGTTGCGTAAATGGTGATAGTGAAGTCAGCTACCTCTATCAGCTTTGGAGCTAAAGTGAGGACAACACCAAGTTGCGCAATAAATCTCTGTTAAATAAGAAACATAAGTACTTAAATACTGAAGAACATGTCTGTATGCACTTATTCTATTTGTTGTTAATGGCATTATGTTATTTTCTAGAGCAAGTAATTGAAATTTCACCTCGAGAAGGTATCTTGAACACCATATGTGATCTACTTCAATTCCCATGCTTGGTCCCACTTGGTATTCTTACTGCACGATAGACGCCAGTGTTGATGGCAACTGTTCTGTGCTTTTGTCTTTTTCAAAAAAATGGCAAGATGGAGGTCAGCCATGGTCAGGCCCGGCATCACCTCTCCATTGGTGCCACTAATGTTGATACCGGCAAGTAAGCAAGTCTTGTAGTGAGCATCAGTATGTCTTGGCCAAATGACTTAGCAGCCCCAACAAAATAATAATAAGGCCCCTATATGGACATAAATCCTCGTATCATTACAAATTTTCTCATCAACTTGGCCTAGGGAAATTCATTGTGAAATAATTTCTCACCTGGGGTCCTGGATATCCTCCAACAGGCCAACCCAATGGCCATTAAACATTTGTCTGTAGTAGGGTGTTTTCTTTCCTCAATCCCACAACCTAATGTGGACATGTAGCCAAATTCATGAACCTGTCCATCACAAAACTTTCTAGTTCGTAATGGAAAACTCATGTTTCTAGATCTCCAGCCATTAAACTTCATTGAAAACCTTTGGATTGCTGAAAATTTCAGCGTGTTTGTTTGTTGGGATAGGCTCATGCAGCTAGTGTGTATGAATCGCATATGGCATGCAGACGAACAATAATTCTTTGTAAACTAATTGAAATGTCCTTTCTCATTTGATTAACTTGCTAAGATGATCTTATGGATGAACGATTTTGGAAAACATAATACTTGTTTCCAAGATGATCGCCAAGATACTTTTGCCATCTCTAAAAGGATCCTTGACAATTGTTTGAGGGTTGTTAAAAAATCACAAACTTGATGGAATGATGCGAAGGTAAATATAGTAAAACAGTTTGGGGTTTATGTCATCTTACTATAAGTGTGAGATTTTGTAGGACCACTGCCAACTGTTCTAAAAGCTTAAGCTGTTAGATGAAGGCATGGTTTATTATTTAAACATTCTAACACTCCCCCTCACGCTTAGTATGGTCTTTTGCCTAGTACTAAGTGTGGAAATTTAATTGGGGAGGCAAATAGGGGCCTGGAAGATTCGAACTTAGGACCTTCTTGCTCTGATACCATGTGAGATTTTGTAGGACCACTGCCAACTGTTCTAAAAGCTTAAGCTGTTAGATGAAGGCATGGTTTATTATTTAAACATTCTAACAATAAGATCAGTTCACAATCCTCCCTTGGAGCTTAACCAGTACTTGATCCATCAAAGTTCACAAGGGAAGTTCATACGGGTGCTTAACAGGTCTAGGGATCATCTGATAATTCAAGAATCAATAGATCTTGATCCATCAAAGTTCACAAGGGAAGCATGTGGCACGTCAAGAATCAATAAAAATAAAAATGCTACATATTGTATTGTCACCATTCATACCCTTGATTTGCCATGTAGATCTATGCTAGAACCTCCAATCTTGTTTAATAGTTAGACTAACATAAAAATGCGAAACAAGATTTGCTAATGTAGAAACTTAAACAAAAAAATGGTGTCACTTGCAGAATGTGCAATAAATATATGACATACCTATTCTGATGCAAATCGAAGAAAATGCGAACTTATAAACTCAATACATAATAGTTCTAGTATTGTTCATCTTTTTGTGCATCGCACTTAAAGGTTTTAGTGCATGAAAACATACTAGATGTATTCTACAATTATCGTATTAGTGTGGGGCGTGACATCCAAGTTGAGAAGACTCTCAAGCCTATAGTAGTATTGTTCTCAGACTTCAAAGCATACACCTTGAACTTAGAAAAGCTCTTGGTGTTTCCACTCTTCTTCTGCTTTGGCAAGAGAGAAATCCATGTGTTTGCTGTCATGGGACTGGCAGTCACTGACTTCTTTGTGATGCTTATCTAGCATCGTCTATGGTGCCAAGATCAGCGCCATTTTCACCTAGTCAAAAAAGTAAAGCAGCGTGAGTAATAGACATATCTACTGAAATAAAAATCATGGGAACTTAATCTTATGGAAGATAATTTGAACAACAAGCTCTATTTGCATGAATTGGCCTTTTGGTATTCACAAGAGTTTTGTTTTGAAATGATAAAAGGATAAACTGGGTACTTCAAAGAAGGGTTTCTTTAGCAAGTGCCAACACCGAAAAGCAGAAAACCACTTTTTGATGACTAGTTTCAGGTAGGAAAACTTTACATTTTTGAAGCATAAATGACAAAAGGACGCTACCATTCTCCTTGAAAAATAAACTAAAACAGTCGCATAACTATACTTTTCCTTTTAAAACTATTTCATGGTTATTCTCAGGCCTCATTCCCAAAAGAGAACTTGTGAACAAGTAAAAAAACTGTGTGCAGTTACATAGCGAAAGGAAGGTCAGACTGTAGAGTGCAACAATTTAAGAAATTAATGAAATTTTACTTTACCAAGGACTAATCAGCAAACGTGTTATTCTGATATATCATTAGATCTAATGGATGATCGACTTGTCAATCTTGAAAGTGCACCTAAATCTTTCCTCTTGCAATCAAAAGGCAATCACAATGAAGTCCTTCCTCTTTCGAAAACTTGGCATCATTACAAATCACTTTTGCCAACAACTTTGGTAAAAATATCCATTAGATATTGCCATGACAGAGCAATACTACCGAGCACAGCCATAACTAGTATGACCAATTGAAGTCACAGAACAAGAAAAATCTAAGACAAGAGTGAAGATGAGAAATTGAGTCTACATGAAGTCCACAACATAGACTTAAAATTGGCAATAATCAATTTAGTTATCAAAAGAAATGGCCTGCTTCGTTCATTAATCCTGCCTCACACAAATGCATTTCTTTTGCAGACATTGTTGTCACAAGGAGATGAAGAAAACGTCAATCGTCAACCAAACAAAATGTGCAGGACAACGTTGCAGCAATCAAAATGGAGAATTCATAGAGTAGACTCTTAGTCCAACTGTCATAAGACCTCTTTGAATGTCAGACATTTACTCAATTGCTTAAGACGGTGCTCAAAATCGGCAAAGTATTTACCTGAGAACCTTTGTAGAATTGCTAAACAGCAAACCAATAATGTGCATTTCCCTTCTCTCTCCCACCATTGCGTTTCCCTTCAAACTCTCCAGTGAGAGACTATAGAAACTCTACTATAATACAAAACCATTTGCAGCCTTTAGTTTACACAATGTTGCTGTCAAATGCTAACAATAAGATTACTTCACTTTCCTACCTTTGGGGCTTGATCGGTACTTGATCCATAGGAATTTCACTTTGCAAGTCCAGACGGGTGCACCACAGGTCTCGGGATCACTTAATTCAGGAATTAATAGATCAGTAGCATGTGGGATGTGAAAGGAAAATGCAACATATTTCATTGCTGCAATTCATACCCTTGATTTGCTGCGCAAATCTATGCCAGAATCTTCGACTCTTTGGGAACATGTTGAGATAAAGTTCTTGAGAGAAACAGTTCATCACTCTATCTATGAGAGTTTCCTAGAATCATCAGACTCTGCAGGCATTTCACTCCATTTGAAATCAATTAAGTAGATTGCACGCTCTATCTACAGCATGACTCACAATGGGAAAAAAGCGAAGTTCCCACACCTTGAAAATACTCGCATTCAAGGATGTTCAAACCTTTTAGCGATCTTTCCATGTCCCCCAATCAAATCATGTAGCATTGATAGATACCTTTATCAACTTTATGTGCAGGATATTAGATATCTTGTACTAGTCCTTACCTGCATCTTTTTGGCACCTCTCCTCCAATTTTGGGTGACCTGCAATTCTTAGGTGAGTACAGAATAGTTCTAGTCTTGTTCATCTTTTTGAGCATCACAAAAGGTTTTAGTGCATGAAAACGTACCAAATGTATTCTGCAATTAGCGTATCGGTGTAGGGCATGACGTCCAAGTTGAGAAGACTCGCGAGTAGTATTGTTCTCGGACTTCAAAGCATACACACTGAACTTAGAATTGCTCTTGGTGTTTCCATTCTTCTTCTAGTTTAGCAAGAGAGAAATCCATGTGTTTCATGGAAGATAGTTCAAACGATGAGCTCTATTTGTACGACATGGCATATGGTATGCATGAGAGTTTAGTTTAGAAAAGATAAAAGTCAAGGAGTAGTTTGTGATCCTCATCTTCTTCAAAAACTTGCATTTTTGAAGCATCAAAAGCGAGGTTTAAACACAATTGCCATGAACAATTTTACACAAACAACTTAAAAGTACAGACCCCCACTCATCAAATACAAAGCATGATGATCCAAAACCAAAATGCCAATGAAAATTTGAAAATAGCAGCCACCAACCACACATCATAACAGGTTTGAGTGCTGCAAGAGTCCAATTCGAGAAGCCAAATCAGCAAACCCGACTCATCTTCACCAGATCAAGTAATAAATCAAAAGATACAGAAACAAATTCATATGACGCCAAACAGATGTACTCAACTTCACTAAAAAATTCTCTAGAAGCACTAAGAATTCAAAGTTAAAAACCACATGTTGAACTCAGTGGCCATTGTCCTCTCTCTCCATAACCAAATCATGTCACAAACCTTCTCTCTCTCTCAAGTTATCTGTCCATGTCCCCCAAATTCAAATCAAGTATTCAAAACACAATTCGAAAAATTATTCATGTAAAATTTTGGGAAACAAGGTCCCACATACCTTCAGTGAAGAAAATTAGGGCTAGATCGGCGATCCAAATGATATGTTTGGGATATGAGCGATCTTGTCCCAATCCTCGCCTGCTTGTCTTTTGCAACTCTCCCACAATTCTCCGCAATTGAAGATGCGTAGGTGAGTAAGGGATGTGAGCCTTCGCATTGCTTCAGGGAATGATGTCAATGAGGTGCACCTCGCCATCTCGAGATATTGAAGTGATTGAAGGGCCTCGATCTGCTCTCGTATATCCTTCAAACTTTCGCATCCCAAAATTTCGAGACGCTCGAGATTGCGGGCCTGTAGAAGCCACTGTGGGAGAGATGTCAGTTTGGGAAGGCGGAAGAATTCCACGGAGCGGAGACTGTGAAGGCCTCCATGGAAATCCAAGATGTTGCCGCTTTCGTCTTTGGATATATTCAGCTCCTCACGTTTCTCGATTTGCTCCGATAATTCCTTAAAATTGTTACAATACCGAATTTCGAGACGCTCGAGATTGCGGGCCTGTAGAAGCCACTGTGGGAGAGATGTCAGTTTGGGAAGGCGAACAATTTTCACGGAGCGGAGACTGTGAAGGCCTCCATGGAAATCCAAGATGTTGCCGCTTTCGTCTTTGGATATATCCAGCTTATTGCAGTTGTAGATGTTTAGGAGAGTAAGGGATGTGAGCCTTCGCATTGCTTCAGGGAATGATGTCAACGAGGAGCACCCCTGAATGTGGAGAGTATGAAGTGATTGAAGGGCCCCGATCTGCTCTGGTATATCCTTCAAATTGTAGCAATTCAAAATTTTGAGACGCTTGAGATTGCGGGCCCGTAGAAGCCACTGTGGGAGAGATGTCAGTTTGGGAAGCTCATAGATTTTCACGGAGCGGAGACTGTGAAGGCCTCCATGGGAATCCAAGATGATGTTGCCGCTTTCATCTTTGGATAAATCGAGCTCCTCGCAAAACGAAATATCGAGATCCACGAGCTTCGATAGATGCCGCAAACCAGGCAGGAGGGAACTTAACCGAAGAAGAAAGGAGATCTCAAGAGATTCTAGTGAGGTGAGACTTGCCAGATGCTCCCTAGGCAAATATTCTAGAAGCTCCATATCAGAGATCTTGAGACGCTTCAACTTACCAAGGCTAAATAGGGGGAAATGTTTACATCCTTCGCACTTGTTCAATGTTAACTTGACTAAATTTCGCAACTCGGTCATCCACCTCGGGAAACTCTCACCATTATATCCATCAATAATCAATTTCTGCAGATTGTTAAGCGGCCTCAATCCATCTAATAGTGCTTCATCTCTCTTCGTAATCATTACTTCATCAGCAATATTGAAATCGCCCCAATAAAGATATAAAACTTCCAGAGAATGCTTCTCTCTCAGGTTCGCGGCTTGGGATTCTTCTACTGCTTCCGTCACGCTTCCCAAATTTTCAATGGAAAGTGTTCGGATGTTATTAAGCCTATTTAACTCCCCAAGTCAAGAGCTTTATCTTTGGGCAATATAAAGCGACTTAACCTATGCAACGAACTCAATTGCCCTAGTCCACATGGCATATAACTAAGTTTAGAACAATCATCTATGTTTAGATTTCGAAGGCTAACTAACTTCCTTATACCCCTTGGCAATTCTTCGAGGGATTTACATCTGTAAAGATTAAGTGTTTGCAAATTATGCAATATTGTGATGGAGTTGGGAAGCCTTTTGAGTGCCTCATTGAAAGAGAGATCGAGATATGTAAGATACTTCAACTTATAAATGGTCCTTGGCACCTTCTCGACATTTGTGGCATGTAGATCCAAGATGCGCAACCTCTTAAAACTTTGAATGAGTCGACGTAGATCTGCTTCACTTGTTGGATTTCCCCAATATCCAGTATACAAATATGTTCTTAGTGCACTTGCTTTCAAGCATGAGATTGGAAGTTTACTCGTCAAATTGGAATTAAAATCATGAGATATATGACGAGTTCTTTCATGTATGGGTTTTGTATCATCCCATGCCACCCAACACTTGGTCCCTGCAACTGAGCAGGCTAGATCATGCATCAAATCATGCATCTTGCAAGTTTCCACCTCCGTGACTGGATTTTTTTTAAAATCTTGAAAGAAGTTACTCCAAAGTAGATCCACAAAATATTCATGAGCAATGTCTTCTAAATGCTCACTTGAATTTGATTGCTGGATAAATCCTTGTGCCATCCAAAGATCAAGTAAAGTCTGCTTTTCTATCTCATAATCTTTGGGAAACAATGAACAGAAGGCAAAACATTGTTTCAAATGTGAAGGAAGACGGTCATAACTTAGCTTCAAAACCGATTTTATGCGGTCTTGCCTTTGAGACATGTCTGGGAGCTCATTATCTTTGAAATGTAACCATTCGGATTTAGTTTGCTTAAAGAATAGTAAACTCCCAAGAGTTCGAATAACTAATGGAACCCCAGAGCACTTTTAACTATATCTTCACCAATGGCTCGCATGTTAGGATCTTGTAAGTCCTCTTCTTTACAACAAGCCATTTGCATTAGTAAATCAAAAGACATATTTTCAGATAAGCCTTTAAGAGAATAAGCAGAGTAGTGCAAGTGATCTTTGCAACCAAAGGAAGGCGTGTAGTTATAAGGATCTTGCTTCCTTTAGCACCTTCATCTAATAAATTTTTCAATTTCAACCATCTTTCTCGTTCTTCATTCCAGAAATCATCCAAAACTAAGAGATATTTCTTTCCATTAATTTCTTTCCTTTGTTTTTGCAATTGTTCCATCGTACCATCATTGGTTCCTGCCTTCTTTGCACTAGCTAACACCTTTTTCACTATTTTTTTCATGTCAAAGTCATCAGAGACACAAACCCACATTTTCAAGTTAAACTGTTTACTAACCATCTCATCATTATACACGCTTTGAGCGAGAGATGTTTTTCCAAGCCCCCCAATACCAACTATTGGAAGGATGGAAACATTCTCTTGCACATCTGAGTCCAATAAAAATTCCATGATCATCTTCTTATCATCTTCTCTCCCTATTATATCTCCCTCACGTATAAACGAATGCGTCTCTTCTCTCTTCCTCCACTCTCTCTTAGGACGCTCATTCAAGTGGACTTCCTTATTAGCCTTAATGGCTTCTATTCTCGTCCTCACTTCTCTTTCTTTGTCACTCATCTTCAATTTAAAAGCAAGCTGGTTTGAACTTGAGAAAAATGTCCTTACCGCCTTCATCATCTCATTGTGGCCCCTCAGTTCTCGTCGCTTAGCTTCTATGTTGAATTCTTCAAGCACATCCTGCGCCTCATAGAAAGCGTCTTTCAGTTGCTCAACCCAATTTCGGATGTGGGGACAGTGGTATTGCTCTTCTGCATCGTCCAGTACAAGCTGAAGATGGGAGACAGTCTCCTTGAGGGCCTCGAGTTCGCGCTTGATGCCCCCTAACTTTCCAACTGTTTCTATTGCTTGAGAACCTAAAATCTCAATGATCTTTTCAGCAATGCTACCGATGACAGCTTCTGCCATTTTTGTTCTCTATATCTCTCTTTCTTTGTCTCTCTGTGGATCAGAAGACATTAGTTCCAAGGCTATAGGCTTATCGAACATGTATAAGAAGTTCACGTTGATGCTTACGTAAGACTTGGCAAATAAAAAATCCTAACAAATCTAAGATTCAACTTCCTTGACTAACTCGAGTTGTTGAACATAGGTATTCTCATCATCCATGCAAGCCTCAATCAAAAATGCATATGGGACCCATGGAGGTCGAGTTTGAGGTCCACAATTGAAGCCTAATTGTACATTGTTATTAAGAATTAAACCTAGGTGTGGTTTTTTGGTGCATAATTTCCTGATGAAATTAAATTTCTCTATATATTAATCCTTTCAAAAGAAGCTGGCCTTCTTCAACTTTCTTTTTTTTAAGGATTATCTCAAATTATTATTAAAAACCATTCCACAAAATAGCTTAATTGGATGGAGACTCTCCCAAAATTTCAAAAATTGCATTAATCACGTTAAGAGAGAGTTGGAGAGGGTTAAAGAATTTCTAGATTTTGGTTAATTCATGATATAATGGATTTTATTATAATATCATTCAATGAAAGGTTTGCTTAGTCAATATAAAAAAAAAATTTAAAATTACTGTTTGTTAACACCTGAATTTTGGTCAATGTTTTAAATGTCCATTCATTTTGTAAAAATATAAAATTTATATAAAAATTTAAAAAGAAAAAGAAAAATTATTAAAAAAACGAAAAAAAGAAGAAAAAAGTGATGAAGTCGTGTGGGACAGCGCATCCGGCCTACTTGGCAACTTTTAGCCCGCTGAGCCTGTTCCCCTCGACCGGTGGCCAGATGGCAGGGGTGTTAAGTGTTTCCGGCCGTAGGAGGTGAGTTGCAGGAGCTTGGTTTCGTTGGAGGGGCGAGAGGTTGGGGATGATTCGGGCAGAAAAAGACAAAAACAGAAAAGACAAAAAAAAAAAAGTGAAAAGAAATCAAAAAAGAAAGGACAAAAACCGTTAAAAAAAGGAGAGATGGGTTTTGGGCTGGTTTTGTCGTGCGCTAGGTTCTTTGTAGAATTTGGGCCAGAGAAAAAAATTACAAAAGAAGAGAAGTGTTCATGGGCTCATTTAATTATTTCTGAGTGGGCTTTCGGCGTTAACATTTTTAGCCCAACCCGATCCGATAGGGTTAGGGTCGGTTTAGTTGGGTCGGGTCTCTTGACCCGGTCCGAATTTCTTATAAGTTAATATTAAAAATATTAATAAAAACTCTAAAATTTTAAAATTCGAGAATTAAAAAATTAAAAATTCAGAAAATGATAAAAAAAATTAAAAGCTTTAGGCAGTAATATTTTTTTTTTGAAAATTCGAAAATTAATAAAAATTTTAGTTTTAGAAAATCGTTAAAAAAATTAAAAAACTGAAATGTTCATTAAAAATTATAATAATTAAAAATTTAAAAAAGAAGAAGAAAATCCTTAGAAATTGAAACCCAAAAATTGGACAAGCCTTTAGGGCTTTATAATAGGGTTCTTTAATTTTTATTGTTTTTTTTAATCTTTAGAAACGATATTAAGATGTTTGTATGATTTCCTTTAGGATTATCTTTGATTATGAATTTCTATATTTTGGGCATTACTTTCCTACTCTAGAATGATTAGGACGAACCTTAGATTTCTTTTGGATAAGTTGATAGGTGTTAGCTAGAACATGACCAAGTTAGGTATCGAAATGGCGTTAATCTTAGGGCTAACGTAATGAAGTCTTGAGTCTAGAATCTCAGATTGCGTAAATAGGAAGATATCCTCCGATATCTTATTGGGTTTTTAGTTGACCAAAAAAGGGCTAGTGGTGACTCTTTTGTTAAAATTTGCATATGCTTAATTGATTAAAATTTTGAACACTCGATGTCACGCGAGATATGGGTTTAGGAAAGCTTGAGTCAATGGAAGGTCATTGACCCAAAGTTAACAATATCCCTAAACCTAACAGTCTCTTCCTTACAAGGAGTTAGGTTGTGACACTATTCTCTGTTTAAGACTTTGTTTTTTTTTTTTTTTTTTTTTCAAAGGATGGCAAGTCATTCTCTAAACTCGTGGGATGGATTTGATGTACGATAAAGTTAGTATCAAGAGCTTATGTTATGAACCAAGGGAATATTAGTTAGCTTCGATCAAGGCATTGTGAGTTGTGAGAATTAGTGTATATGTACGTACATACATAATATGCATTAGGATAGAGATTCTTTCCTTACATTAGAAAGTTTTATATGCATGCGTAACATGATCAATCTGTTAACATTCTGATATGAACACTATGCCTCTCAGTTTAAAACTCTTCTTCCTATTGTCACATGACATTAGTGCTATTATTTTCTAAAACATTGCAATTTGATTTAGGAAGTTCCCTCTCCTTGCAATTCTCTCAAATTTATTTGCTTTCTATGAACAAATGCTTCTATATTTTTTTTCGTTCTTTCTTAATTTTTTTTCCTATTCTCTAAGTAATCACTTTAAAGATCTCGTCCCATGCTAGGCAACGTGAAATCCTATATTTAGGCATTTTATGGATGTCATTCCTTTTTCATAAATTTTAGTACTCCTATCATTTTCTGATGGTGCCCATTTTTCATAGTTTCATCACATGCTTTCCTTAGAAAACCATGCACGTTCACATGCTTTCCTTAGAAATGGATGCACGTTCACATGCATGCCCCAATTTTTTAGTGATAACATCGACTACCAAAATCAACTGGATTTGGTTCTTGAGAAGATAGAAAAGTGTTATAGCTACCTGGGCAACTTTAGTATCTAACTTCAAGTGGCAAAAACTTTATGTTCATGAATCTCAGCTTTTTCCCATATATTAAAAAGAAGAAGAAAAAGATTATGAAGTATTGTTGTGAAAACAAATAAGTCCAACTTTATATTCATGAATCTCTGCCTTTTCTAATGATGCCCATTTTTATGGTTTTGTTGTTTAGTAGTGACATCAAAGTATTAAAATAACGGGATTGGGTCTAATAAGTAAGGCTAGTTCCTATTCATACATTATTCTAGATACATAATGTTAGATTATATGAGATGATTAAGTTTTTTTCTACTATACTGTTAAGTATTATGTCTAATTAACATTAAGGGAAATGGGAGGTAAATGAGTTGTGATGTGGTTCAACTGTTAAACTCCATTCTACCTAACTTTCTTATTAGTTTGGTTTTCATATGACACTTAATAAATTAGAACGAAACAAGGTAATCACAATGATCGGAGGGTTTTTGAAAAGTAAAAATAATTTTGTTCTTTCTCATTAAAATTCAAAATGTTATTCAAATATAAAAAGTTATTATTCAAATGACGTATTAATGTTTACGGGTTTTGAAAATTTTATATGTTTAAAGACAAAATAATGTAAAATGTAGACTGAGACAACATTAGAATAAACAAAAATAAAATGTAAAAATCTATCAAGACAAGCCATCAGCTACGTTGGTGATGTTCTTGAAATCTCTAGTGTTCAGTAGACAAGATAGGCTTATGTTCGGTAATAAAATGTTGTACCTTGCAAGACCGTACGTGTCAAAGAACAAGACAAATGAAGATATTGAGTCTAAGGTCCATTGTCCTTGTCAATTTGTACACAATCTCATCTGAACTCTATATCAAGCCGCTTTTATGATTAATGTTACACTCAAGTTCTATTCTAAATCATGTCGAGCAAGTAAGATAAATGTTCTCCAACATATAACCTTGCATGGAGAAAAAATATATAAAGTGGCAATCATTTGAAATCATGTCCAATTATGAGTAATAGCACAAGTCCTAACATGAAGTTGAAGATTTCACAAAATATTTGGCAAAATGTTTGAGATCTTCAATAAGGATAGCAGGTGCACGTTCTTATTCGCTTCTAATCGCGATTAGTTTTTGGATTTGGTCACTCCCCCTTCCCCCTTAGTTGCATGTTCAAAATTTCTATGGATACCGATTCATTTATATGTCGTTCCATTTCTTTCTAACCTTCCTTACTCTATTAGGATTTTCAAAAATAACCCTTTAGATTTTACAGCTAATTTCACCCGAGACTAGATTAAAAAATAAAACAAAAATAACTCTTTAGTTGTTATTGCATGAGTGTAGAGCTTGAGATCCACCACGGGAGGTGGACCAACTAGAGTTGTTGAAGATAGGAATTCTTATCCTTTACACACATTACAAGATGAGGCCTAAATCAATAAGCATATGGGACCCACCGCAGTCAGGTCCGAGGTCCGTGATTGGTTTGTCTTAGATCGGGTATGCTTCTAGTGTCTACTAGTCTAACATGCTTGCAAAGGCAATGAAAATTATGGGGAAAACAATCACTGATCTTATGGTTCTTAAAACAATAATCCGATGCATGCATGGTAAAAATAACTTAGAGAGCAAAATTACCAGGAGTGCCGGTGATATTGAAGGACCGAATTTGACAGCAGCGAGCCCGAATGAAATGCAAGCAACAAGATAAGAAATAGTGAAGGAATGGTTCTTGAGTGCGGCCTGCATTTGTCCTTGCTGCATATTATATAAAGAAAAGAGGAACATTCCTTTCTTATGTCGACACAAGAAGGAAACTTGGGAATTGATCCCTTTCTTTGCCTCGTCAGTTACCATTAACACAAGAAAGGGATTTCTTTGCATTTCATTCTCGCAAAAGGGGTCACGTCTGATTCTTTCATATGGAACAATCATATTTTAGTAGGAACAGTTTTAGCACTAAAAGTGAAATGTTCCGAGTTACAATCCAAAACATCTGCAAGTATTTGATATTCCAAGAAATCTCGCAATGGTTAAGCTGGTTGTAAAAAGGTTGAAAAAGTTATATATTTCTTATTAGATGGCCTTCCCAATCCCTTTTTCTTTAACCACCATGGAAATATTATCTAATCAAAGTTTTGTCCTTTTCCTTTCCTATATTATAAATATAGATATATTGATTTTAATAGTTAGGCACTCTTTATAGAATTATTTTATTCTTACGATTCGATTGAGTATTACTATATTATTTTTCCGTATTTCGTTAATGCATTTCCTAAATTCACGAGATTAGACCTTGCCTTTCTTTTTCTTTTGGTTAGGTATACTTATGCGCTTGTCTCAATCCCCATTGGCAGGCAAAGCCTATGCCCCACTGTTCAATATGGTATTAAAAATTTTGCTGAACATTGCAAGATTATAATTGTAGCAAATTGTATGACAATAATTTCATACATAACGTTATATATTTTATTAGGGTTGGTTTTGAGCCGATTCGACCTTAAATGAGAAACCTATTAGGTCCAAGCTCATGTCCAAATATTTTACATGGAAACTGGCCTTACCGGGTCGATTTTAGGCTGGATCACATGGGGAATCTTTTAAATGATTTGTTGCTCACCCCCAGTAAAAATCACCATCTCATACTTTAATGGGCACATATATTTGGTGTTTTGATTTTTATCTACAAAGTGATCCCATAAAGCAAGACATACGGGTTGGACCTTCAAGACAATAAAATAGTTACAATTTGCAAAAGATGCTTAAATTTATACAAATTTAAGGTACACAATAATTAGGCTATACCTATTATCTTTGAGTTCAATGGGCATGGTTTTTGCTATGGCTCCATTTACATTCTTCATAACTATCTCTCCTTCTCCAAAATTTGACATCTCTTTTCAATAATTCTTCAACTTGTGATTGAAGAATTATCATCATTGTAATAAAATTGTAAAATGTAATACCCGTCTGAACTTAATCCTTTTCAATCCTGCTGCGTAGGTTCTCAAAATTCAACAAATGTCGAATCTACGTGAAGCATGGCCATGTCATCTTTTCCAGCTTCTTTCCCAATCTTATTGGCATAAGGCTTGAATGATGTGCTTGTTGTCACTAACAGCACGATTAGTATCCTTGTTCCTAACCATTGAATGATTCTTCACAAAATATATGTTGCCTTCCTTTGACAAATCTCAAAAGCGATTTGCAATGTTGCTGTTGATAGAACCATGGATGTATTCGTTCTAAACAAGACATGCCCCCGCGCCCCCCACCCCCCCCTTCCCAAAAAAAAAAAAAAAAATCAATTGACAAGCAAAATAACTGAAAATAGAAAAGAATGACGACTCACCTTCTAGAGAAGAACCATACTGATACTTTCAGTTTTTCATTTCTTTCAGCTTTAAATCATTCCATAGTGTCGAAAATTGTACTGTGATTTTTTTTCTTCTCAAATTTCGAGTAAAGGAACCACTACATATTAGAAAATTCAAAAACATTTGAATTTGATTATCACCTCTTTGTCTGAAGCGAAGATTCACGATTTGTAAAATAGGCGCTCTTCGTATGAATGATTTGACATTAAAAAAAAATTCTAGCTATAAAAATTACCAGTGATGGGAATTTTCCAAATAATGGGAATCTGCATAATCAAGAACAATTATCTGGAAGAGCTTTGCATATCTGCCCCTAATTTTTATCATTAATCATCTGCCCCTAATTAAACATTGAAATAAATTTTTATCCTCATCCTGAAAAGCCGAGGCCTAGGACGTGCGCACCTGAGAAATTCCATCTGTTCCTGCACATATACATTGCTTTACACGAGAGCAAGAGATAAGAATCTCTTGTAGCTATGCCAGCTTTGGCTTTATGCATCGCATTTTCAAGACATAAATTAGAGAGAAAAAACATAATATATGAAAGAGCTTTGCATATCTATGAGGACCACTGCTTCTGTCCTGCTTTTCATTCTTAGTGTTGCTGGTAATTTTCCAATACCGTTGGCAAATTAATATTGCCATTTACTTGCTTGTCAGTTCATCCATTAGTAAATTACTAAATTTATCGAGATTTTACCAACGTCTAAATAAAAGTAGTCAATCATCAACTCCTCCGAAATAGTATCATTGGTAATTTAATGACATTATAGTAAATTTACCTACATTCCACAAAATTAGTAACTCACCAATTTTTTTTTTGAAAAATTACAAGTTCGATTAGTTAATGACCCACTCTATAAAGAATTTGCCCACTTGGCGCTAAATTAGTAAGTCACCAACTTTTTTCAACTTTTACAAGCTTGGTTTTTGAACTACCAACGCTATAAAAAAATCTCAACAATCCAAAACGTTCAAAAGAATTAGTAAATCTACTTGCCAACTCTTCCGAAATTATACAATTGTCACTAGTAACTTATAATGCTTTAATAAATTTACCAAATTCCAATAAATTAGTGACTTAATAGCTTCTTTGTAATTTTTCAAGTGTGATTAGTGGAATAACAACCATAAAGGAAATTTTCCAAATAAATTAGTACGCTACCAACTTCTTTAATTTTTACGAATGTAGTTTATAAACTATCAAAACTATAAAGAATTTACCGATGATTTAGGGAATTACCATCACAATTAAAATTAGTAGATCACTTATAATGTAAGGAATTTACCAATGTCCAAATATATTAACAAATTAGTACATTTTTAAATTTTACAAGTGTGGTACATAAGTTACCAATAATGTAATTAATGTACCAATAGCAAATTAATTTGTAAGAATTTGTTTGGAGGAAAAACGTTCTCCTTTTTTGGGGTATTGAAAGAGGAAAAAGGTGGACTTGGTAAACTTTGTAAATGGTTTCTTTAACCGGATAAAAGTTAAGCTTGAGGTCGTCACGGGTTTGACCCTATCTATTCCAAACGAACACTCCGGTTCAGATCCAACACTTCAAGGATGTGGGTTTGAGCCACATGTTTTCTTTTGTTCGCCTTCTTTGCCAGATTTTGATGGCTCCAATGTTTGGTAACCAAGTCTATCCTTGTCGTAAATTATTCAAGGCACTGTAAGAGGTCATCATAACATGTGAGTTGCCAAGCAGAATCCCATAACCAAATTCATGAAGGCAAATAATTAATTTCATCAAATGTTGGAAGTTTACTACTCTATCTTGTAAAATTTTAAAGAAGTTGGCAAATAATTAATCTCGTGAAATGTTGGGAAATTCCTTATAAGGTCGGTATTTTGTGTAAATTTTATAGAAGTTGGTAACTTATTAATTTTTTAGGCGTTAGTAAATTCCTTATAGTGCTAGTATATTACTAGCAACAATGGTAGAATTTTAAAAGAAGATGGTTGCTTACTAATCTGTTAAAATATTAATAAATTTCTTGTAGGATTGATATTTTACTAAATTCACTTGTACCATTTCAAAGAAGTTGAAAGTGTTGGTGATATCCTAATAAGTAACCCAACATTTGTTAACACTTAAATTTTTGCCAAATAAATAAGAACTTGCTTTCATACCAAAAAAAGAAGTTGATTTTCTTGCGTAAAATTCTCTTAAAGTTTCCTAGTCACATACCAAGTACTAGCGGTTTCTGCTTTGTTGATGGTATTGACCATATTCTAATAAGTTGATGGTATCTGGTTAATTAAATATTGAGTTTTTGCGATTTAGATTACTGAGGCATTTTGTACATTTCTAAAACAGGAACAAGTTTTTTTCTGGAATCTTCTTTCTCAAAAAAAAAAAAAAAAATAGTAAATATAATAGCAAGCAAGAGAGAACGGTGGGACTTCTCGGCCATTCATCCCACAGACACGCACAGCCACCGCCAACCGCCGCCAGTCGCCAGTCTTCCATCTCCAGCCGCCACAAACGCGCTCGGCACGATGTACAGCTGGAGGCCAACTCGGTGACCTCAGCAGGAGGGAAGTACAGATCTCTTCCTTCTTTGCTCGGATCCTCTACCGAGTATCGGATGAAAGTTGGGAGCTGAACCCCGTGGACGCGAGAAGGAGAAACAGAGACAAACGACGGAGGATGCAATCGACAGACTCCACAACCTGATCGCGATGATGCTCCGGCGAACGCGACTCCTCTCTCTCTCTCTCTCTCTCTAGCTGGAACCGTTACACTCCTCCCTCCTGATTCAATTTGTGGCACCAGAGGCTCTGTTTTCGGATCCTTTATTCGCCCTGGTTCAGAAGCTAGCTCTCCGCGTTCCAATCTTTGTCCGTCCGTTCCGGAAGCTCCAGACGTTCGTTCCGCACTTCGGCGACGATCATAGAAGCTCCAGTTTCACCTCAAAGTTAAAACCAATGTCGCAGAGTGGAGGCCGAGTGTCCCTATTATTTTTTTTTTATCTTCGTCGTCGTCGTTTCCTCATCTTCCGGCATCAAAACACTTCACAGTAGTACTTCTTCCTCGCGCACCTGTCCCTGGCAACACACGCACGCACATATAACGACACCCCTTGGAATCGTCAAATCTGCCTTGGACAGCCCCACTGCATACTGCTCCGTTATGCTGTGTGTTCGTGATTGATATTGTTGTTCGCTTATTCGTCGCTAAACCTGAGCTGAAGTTGGACCAGAATCAGCTCGACCGAGTTTCAATTTACCAGGTCGTATCTTTCCCGATTAAACTCTAAATGTGATCCTGATTCATTCTAGATTTGCTTATTCTCTGTTTTGCCGTCTTTTCATCGTACTGTGTTACCGGATAATCACTGAGCCATTGCAGCATATGAGATTCACCGCTTCTTCTGTCCGTAAGGTTTTATGTACTAATTGGTTCTTGAGTGGTGTGTTTGTGTGCAATGCAGTGGTGTCGAAGTAGGATGGTGCCATTACGTGAGACAATGCCCAGCCGATGTTTGATGAAATGTCCGACAGAGGGATCTGTAATGTTGCCTCGTTGAATTCGATTAGTCTCTGCCGGGATTGTAGGAATGTGCTTATCTCATTTAGAGGATTTCATCTCCAACGAATAAGCTACGTCAAGCATCTCTCTGTTCAATTGCTTGCTATTACACTTTTAGCGGCTTATTTTCGTGTATTCCAGTTTCTATCCATTTATGATGTCTCTCGTCCAGATTAAGTTTGTTGCTGATCTCTTCAATTGCTGACTGGAATCTTGCCGTTGTGTCAGTGATGGTCGGTGCCATATCTTCGGATACGATTTTTTTGGACTTCTAAGCTAAGATCGAAGCGTGAATGATAATTCTCCGATTCTTGAAGTGGATGGTACTGGAATATCACGGCAAAGAGAAAAAGTAAGAAACTCTAGATAAGAAATCGATATCGACTCGTTGATCTTTAAGTTCTGAGCCAATTTAATGCTTTATTGGTTCGAGTGTGGTTTATGCCTTGACATGCTTACCAATAAATTGGAACTTCATTTTTTAACAGATATGTTGGTTATGATTGAAAAATTAACAACACTATTTCCTTGCATAAGATTTTCTTAAGTTTTCATAGTCACGTAACCCTTTCTCAAGTAATTGCGATTTCCGCTTTGTTTGCTCCTTAATTTCCGAGCAGTAACATCAAGTCCAAATCGTAATTCGTTGCTGCAATCTGAAATGTGTATTTGGATGGCCATCTCAGTCTATGATTGAAAAATTTAAAACTCATAATTGCATTTATGGATCGATATAGGTCTTCGTTTCAAGTATTGTTTAATGGGCATCTTTTAGTAAAGAATTCTCTCTCTCTCTCTCTCTCTTTTTTAATTATCAGAATTAGCCATAAATTTAATTCTAGCTCGTGGAGGCTTATATCCTGAAACTCTAATAAGGCCATGTATAATCTTTACCTGACTTGTTTCGGGTTTATTTTCTGCACATTGTTCTTACTTATCTTTGTTATTTTTGCATGCTCTGTGTTGATCTCTTTATATTGCCTTCAAGTTCTCTTAAAAAGACATTGGAAGAGATGAAACTAACTCCAGAATCTCATGTTTATTGAATGAGAAGTCAAACAGCCTTTTATTCAAAAGAAAGTTGGACATGCCAAATTGAATGACTTGAGCATATGAGGACACTCAAAATTTGGATGAATTATGCTGAAATGTCAAACTGAGAATACAAAGATAAGAAGCCATCCGTGACACTAAAGGCAAATAGGTGAACTCAAATGCCATAATGGTGAAACTACTTGCAAATGCAGGATGAAACCAATGTGATGGAGACCAGGTCCGCGTTTGGACACCTAATTTTCTCTCCCTTTGGGAAACCTTTGTACATGAGGATCATCTGTCAATGACCTAAATCTACAGAAAAAGGGGTTCATAGTATCTCAACCCGGAGGTCTTAACTAATTTAATTAAGGCAGTTGGCCGTTCTTAGCTAGCTATTTAAATTTTAGACCTTCAATGCTTGCTTCTCGGCAGCAACAGCTTCAGCCTTGATGGTGGGCTTCCACGAAATTATAGTTTCAACAAGTAACGAGGTCATCGTGGGTCCATGTTTGAGGCAAGACACCTGTCTTCCAAGTAACCTGTATATCATTTTAAGCTGTTTAACTAACTGAGCAAGGCAGGTGAACTTTGTATGTTTTATTGATATTCAGAAATAGTGAAGCATTTCAGGAAGTGTTTGATGCACTAAAAGAACCAAGATACCCAAGTCTTTACTTCAACTTAGGAAGCAAAATTGTGGGGATGCTTTATGATTGTTAAAAAGTCAAAATTCCTTGCATGGTTGCAATCATAGAATCCACTAAGACCAGAAAGGATAAAGAATACTTATAGGTATAATTTTTTTCATGGTATTGTTTCTGGAATCATTTGATAAAGTTGAGCATCTCCAAATGATTTTCAGATAGAGCACAAAAGGGAACTGGTATGGTCATTGTTATGGTACCTTTTCTTTGCTTCTCATTGTCATGGGCCCCACAGATTGAACAACCACAATCGGCAACTCCCTGCATAACAATACATGTAATTCAAGCATCATAATAAAATTTGAGTTCATTAGCAGGGCAATCTTTAAATTTGACTAGTAGTTGGTATGCTTCTTCTGAGCATTACCAAAGACAATGTGTCGATTGGCTGTTTCATGCTTTCCCGTCAACCTTCTCCACAGGCGCTAATGTGCTCCTCATGGTGAAGTGAGAGATTCTGAATCGCCTCCTTTATCATTTCAAAGACTCCCTCTTCTCTCATGCCATTTGTATAGCAAAAAAGTCGAAGAACAAACTCTCAAAGGTCCCTCACTTAACAAAAATTCTTGACCAAGTCCATGTTATTTCTATGGTTCACTTGTAGTTAATATGGCATCCTGCACCATTGCAGTCACCCTGAGAAGGAAGAGAATGTTTTTATCAACTTTGGGGTAAAAAATTGCGTAAATGGTCATAGTGAAGTCAACTACCTCTATTGGCTTTGGATCTTACATGAGGACAACACTAGCTTGCTCGGTTATTCTCTCTTGTATAAAAAACATAAACAATCAAGTATTTAAATACCTTAGAACATGTCTGTATGCACTTATTTTGTTTGTTGTTAATGGTTTTTCGTTATTTTCTTGAGCAAGTAATTGAAATTTCACCTCAAGAAGGTATCTTTAACACCATAGATGATCTCCTGCTTCAATTCCCATGCTTGGTCCAACTTGGTGTTCTCACTGCAAGATAGAAGCCAATGTTGATGGCAACAGCTCTGTGCTTCTTTTATTTTTTTCCTTTTCGAAATAACAAGCAAGTTGGAGGTCAGGTATTACTTGGCCCAGCATCATCACTCCATTGGTGCCATTAATGTTGATACCAGCATATAAGCAAGCCTTGAAGTAAGCATCGGATATATCTCGGTCGAATGACTTATCAACCCCAACACCACAGTAATAAGGCCCCTAAATGAAAATAAAACCTCGCATCACAATACAATTTTTTTGTCATCAACTTAAAGCCTATTATCCATCAATAAACAGGGAAATTCATTGGGAAAAAAATTTCTCACCCGAAACCTTGATATCCTCCAATAGGCCAACCTTAATGGCCATTAAACATTTATCCGCAATAGGGTGTTTTCTTGCTCAATCCAATACCTAATGTGAACATTTAGCCCAAAATCATGAACTCGTCCATTTCAATTTCTAATTCATGATATATAACTCGTGTTTTTGAATGTCTCACCATGAAACTTCATTGATAACCTTTGGGTTACTGAATTTTAGCAACCCTAACATGTTTGGTCGTTGGGATTCGCTCACAGCTAGTGTGTATGAATTGCAAATAACCCGTAGACAAACAATAATACTCCGTAAACTAATTGAAACGCCCTTTCTCGTTTCATCAACTTGTTTAGATGATCTAACTGGTGGTCAGTGAGTTCTTTGTGATCGTCATTTGGCATTGTGTCCTCAGTGCCAAAATCCACACCATTTCTGCCTAGCTTGAAAAATATAACAGTGTAAGTAATAGACATACCTACCTAAACAAAAACCCTATGAGCTTAATATCATGGAAGATAGTTCAAACAACAAGCTCTATTTGTATGTCTTAGCCTTCTGGTATGCATGAGAGTTCAGTTTTGAAAAGATAAAAAGAATGGACTGAGTACTTCAAAGAAAGGTGTCTCCTTAGCAAGTGCCATCGCCGAAAAGTCAAAAACAGCTTTTTGGAGACTAGTTTTAGGAAAGACAGCTTACATTTTGAAGCATAAATAAGGAGTCTTATCGATTTCCCTAAGAACACTACCACAAATTTCCTTAAATAATAAACTAAAAACAGTGGCATAACTATGCTTTCCATTTTGGAACCATTTCAAGGTTATTCTCAAGAACTAAGGGCAATTACAAAGTTGAAGGAAGTATATTGCAGAGTGCAACAATTTAAGAGATTAACCACCTTACCGAGGATCAATTAGCAAGCATTTTATTATGATATTACATTAGATATAATGGACGATCAACTTGTGCATCTTGACAGTGCACCTAATTCTTTCCTCTCTAAATCAAAAGGCAATCACGTTGAAGTACTTTCTTCTCCCACAAACTTGGCATAATTACAAATTATTCTTGCTAACAACCTTGGCAAAAATATTTATTAGACATCACCATGGCAGAGCAAGACCACCAAACATAGCAATTATCAGTATGACCAATTGAAGTCACAGAACAAGAAAAATCTGAGACAAGAGTGGATATAAGAGAAATCGATTCCACACGAGGTCCACAACATAAGACTTAAAATTGGTAGTGATTGATTTAGTCATCAAAAGACATGACAACGATGACTACTGCTTCCTTCATTCATGCTGCCTCACACAACACGCATTTCTTTTGCAGACATTGCTGTCACAAAGAGGTCAAGTCCATGTAAATTGTCAACCAAACAAAATGAACAGGACAACCTTGCAGTGATCGAAATGAAGAAGTCTTAAATTAGACTCCTAGTCCAACTGTGATAAGACCTCTTTTAACGTCAAACATTTACTCATTGCTTAAGATATTGCTCACAATTGGCAAAGGATTTACCTGAGAACCTCTACATAATGGCTGAGAAGCAAACCAAGAATGTCAATGGTTGTCAAATGCTAACTCTAAGATCACTTCTCTATCCTCCCCTAGAGCTTGACCAGTACTTGAACCATAGTAATTTCACTTTGGAAGTTGAGATGGGTGCTTGATAGGTCTAGGGATCACTTGATTTAACGAATTAATAGATCAACAGCATGTAGCATGTAAAAAGGAAAAACACTACATATTTTATTGTCGCCAATCATACCCTTAATTTGCTGTGTAGATCTATGTCAGAATCTCTAATTTTGTGGGAACACAATGCGATAAAGTTATTTTTAAGGAAAGCAAACCAGAAGCCGTTCTCTTGAGAGACATTTCATCATTTCATCTATGAAAGTTTTTGTGGCATCCTAAATTTTCAATAACCCTTGAAGATGCGATGATTGTGGCCGATCAAATTTGTGGGATTTTGGTCATTGGACTATTGAGCTACAATTGAATTATTTTGATTGACATGGCAACCATGGTATATGACCAAGTTGGTATTTATAATTGGATATATATATATATATATATATATATATGTGTGTGTGTGTGTGTGTGTGTGTGTGTGTGTGTGTGTGTGTACATATAACCTACGGCTAAAGACTAAACTTTGGGAGATTAAGGCATGATTGGAATTGGGCTTAATTGGGCTTAAGGGGAGGATTTTTGGGCCGGCCAAGTGATCAAACCAAGCCAGCCCATGACAGCATCATCCACGCACGCCAAGGGAGAAGAGAAGCTGGCTGAGGTGGCGTCCGAGCTGTCCCCCTTGTTGCCAAGTGTTGCCGTGCATGGAGAGTAGATATTAGGCCTAATGATGGCTAAATTGAAGTATAAAAGGAGAAGTTGCCGTCCATTGAAGCCTTTTTGTCGACTGAAGAGAGAGAGAAATAGAGGGAAAGCGAAGAAGAAGAAGAAGAAGGAGAGAAAAGGGAGACCGTCCGTGAGCAAGCCGAGCCTTTTTCCGTTGGATTTCTTCGCTATCTCAAGGCAAGAATGATCTCTCTCCTACCTATGCATGTTTGTGGTGATGTGTGATGGTCGAATTTGTGGATTTGGTGGTCGGATTGTGGAGTTTTTGAGAAGAACTTCAAGTGGGTACAATCGGGTGGAGAAGTGTTCTTGTGCGCCAGTAGCTTGCATGTGTCCGTAGGTGCTCTTAGGGCTGAAATCTGACCTTGAACCCTTCATGGAAGTTGTAGAACACATCTTGAGCTATAACATAGTTGAATTTGAAGTGATTTGAGTGAGATTAGAGGGGCGAAATCGAATTTCTTTGGAACCGGGTGCCTACCGGAGTTGTTTGCTGACCTTTGATGTTTGTTAGCCTCTGATCATGTCTTTTTGTTTGGAATTTTTGCTCGACTTATTCTTGTGAAATGTAAAGGACATCTTGATAAATAACATACTAAAAATTGAGCTGATTTCATTCGGTGTAGCCTAGTGATTTGCATGTTTCTTTACGGACTTGGATTCTGGTTTGTCTTGTTGAAAGGTCAGTAGGTTGTAGAGCGTGTAAGGTGACTTTTACTTGAGAATTTTGCTTCGAACCCTAAAGGAAAGTTGTAGAAAACATGTTAAACTTTAACATATCCAAACATTAGGGAAAAAGAAGGAGATTTAGTTGCTCAATTGAGGAAATTTTGTCAATAGTGGATCCTGTACGGCTCGGGAACAAAAGCAGAACTTGTGATTTTTGTATAGAATTATATAGAATGAAATTGATGATGGTGCCTTCATGAGAAATGATCTTTAGACCCTTGGCTAAGACATACTGAGATTTGGAAATTTTTGAAGGTGATTTGGTATATTAAATTAGTGAGTTTCGTGAGCGGTGTAAACTGGAATTTTCTAAACTTAAATCTGTTTTGGCCGAACATATGTCTTTTTGTGTGAACATTGTTTGAGCATGATTTCTCAATGAGAGTGACACTTCCATGTCTTATTGTCAATGTGGTGAAGAGTCATTGTCTTTAAAAGCCAATGGAGAGGTACATTATGATCTTTTCCATAACCATGTAAATTGTTTGGTTTGGAACTTGTTAAATTGTTATGGCCGAACATACTTCTTTGTGTAATGATATCCAAGGCATGCTTGTCTTCATGAATCATGTATTATATTGTCTTGACTATCGTGTGGGTGTGTCCTACAATGTTTGAAAAGGCAAATGATGATCAATTGAGGTGATTGCCAAAATCTGTATATGCTGAATTGTTAAATATCAATTGAATGGAACATGACATGTGAATTCCATGCCTTGTGAGTGAAAGTACGTGACATTATATGCTGTTATATATGTGGAGCATCATATTATATGCCATGGATCATGCATATGAAAGAGGCCACCGGGTGGTGTGTGCCGATGATGCCCCGGGAGTGTCGGGATGCTCGGCCAGGGAGTGAAACGCCGGATGCCCAGTAGCCCTGTGAGCGTAAATCTGGATGGCCTCGGAGTTGAGATGCCCGGAGCGTTGGGGGTGCCGGAAGCACGGATGGTGTGTGCCGTGGATTCCTCGTGACGCTAGATGAGGTGCGAGATACCCGGCCAGGGAGTGTAAATGCCGGAAGCACGGATGGTGTGTGCCGTGAATTCCTCATGATGCCAGGTTTGGGTGTGAGATGCCCGGAATGTGGGGGGGGCCGGAAGCCGGGTGGTGTGTACCGGGATTTTGCATTTGAAATTGCAAGAATTTAATATGTATGCATGAGCATTGTTATTATGTGAAAGGTGCACATGATGTGAAACATTGGCATTTGTATTTGCTGAATTATATGTTGTACTTATATGCATAAGAGGTGCCTATGTGCAAAGAGTATGCGTGACGAGATATACGTATATATGCATGAGCAATGGCTGAATTGCTTGTTGATGATGATTATACGATATTCTGATATTGTCTTAATGTTGTCATGTGATGCTATGATATGCTTGGTTGTGTTGTATGGGTAGTCCTAGAGATCACATTTCTGCTGAGTGGTTGTACTCACCTCTTTTGGGGACTAATATTTCAGCTTAGATATGTCGTTGCCTCCTGTCGCTCCTGGCTCGTTCTATGGCATACCCTCGGATGTGGATGTGAGGGTGCTGCATCTGGATAGCCCTACTGTCCCTGGGTTGTCCTACTTCAGGGTGAATGTGCGGGTCAGGTTTGATGTGGGCTTGGAGAGCGGCCCGGTATACCAAGAGTTCGTCTCCGTTTACACCTGCCGTGACGGAGTCATGATGGGCATGATGCCGCCGCCGTCGCCCCCTGGAGCGCCTAGCTGGAGGTAGACCGTGAGCTGAAGCTGGGGAAGTTGGAGGGATTTTGATTCGACCGGATCTTGATGGATGGATAGTGCTTGTATAGGGTTCTCTTTGATGAAGGGTAGACTTTTGGGGTTTACTTTTGATGTAGTCTTTTGATGTATATTCTACCCCGAAAAGAACAGGAAACATCCATCCTTTGGCTATATGAATAAGAGAATCGATTTTCAGTATCTTATATAATTTAGTTGTGTGCATTGGCCCTTGTTGTTTTGGAAGAGTCGTGATTCCGCTTCCGCCATTTGATGTGCGCTGGGACCGTTCATTTGTTACAAAAAAAAAAATAAAATAGAGAGCCTCAGAATTTGTAGCTCTCAAAAGACAGGAGTAAAGAACACCCGGAGTGCCATAACTTGGCACGGGGGGACACTTAAGTGCCATAACTTTTTTCGGTACACTTAAGTGCCACTTTTTTTCAAATGGAACACTTAAGTGCCAATATCTGAGTAAAATGGAAAACTTAAGTGCCACTCCGGCGAAAATCCGGCCAAACGCAATTTTCCGGCGATGGAGGTCCAAAACGGCGTTGTTTTTGCATGTTGACGTGGCAAAATGCAAAAACGACGCCGTTTTGCGTCCGACGTGTAAAAATAATAAAAATTAATTAAATTAAATTAAAACTTAATTTTAAATAAAAATACTCTAAAAATTTTAAAAAAAAGGGGTGGGGACGAAGGGGCGGGCGGCCGAGGGTTGAGCCCGCCACCGCCGCCTCCCCCGCCGTCGCCGGAAGGGCCGACGAAGGAGGGGGAGGGTCGGCCGGGGTCGCGGCCCCCGCTCGACCGGCGGCGAGGGCCGCGAGCTCGCCGGATCGCGGCGAGGGCCCGCGAGCCTCGCCAGAGCCCGGCGAGGGCCGCGAGCCCTCACCGCGATCCGGCGAGGGCTGCGGGCCCTCGCTCCCCACCGTCGCCGGGAAGGGCCGGCGACGGAGGGGGAGGGTCGGCCGGGGTCGCCGGCCCTTCCCAATGACGGCGGGGAGGCGGCGGCAGCGAGGGCTCGCCCTCGCCCGCCCCCCCCCTTCGTCCCCCCACCTTTTTTTTTTTTTTTTTTTTTTAGAGTATTTTTAATTAAATTAAGTTTTAATTTAATTTAATTAATTTTTTATTATGTAAACGGCGTCATTTCGCGAGTCGGCGCCGACTCAGCTCTCTCCGGCGAGCCACGCAAGTATTACAAAATAATAAACACGTGCCACGTAGGATTTCCGGCAAGGTCGCCGGAGGTGGCACTTAAGTATCCCATTTGAAAAAAAAGTGAAACTTAAGTGTACCGAAAAAAAGTTATGGGACTTAAGTGTCCCCCCGTGCCAAGTTATGGCACTCCAGGTGTCCCAAACTCCAAAAGACAGGCAAGTATGACTGTAATGGCCTCAAAGGGGGTTTTGGGGTGTTAAAGTTTTCCAAAGTTTTCCAAAACTGTGCAGGCATTTTGCTCCTTGTGAAATCACATAAGCACATTGCACACTATATACAGGATGAGTCACAAAACAGATTTAACAAGCTTGGAGTTGGATGAAGAAAAGTATGAATTTTCTTCATTTTTCAAACATTTTCAGGAATAAAGTAATGTCCAAACCTTTCAACGATTTGTCCATGTCCCCCAATCGAATCATGTAGCATTGATAGATACCTTTATCAACTTTATGTGCAGGATATGAGATATCTTGTACTAGTCCTTGCCTGCATCTTTTTAGCACCTGTCCTCCAATTTTGGGTGACCTGCAATTCTTAGATGAGTACATAATAGTTCTAGTCTTGTTCATCTTTGTGTGCATCACACTTAGAGGTTTCAGTGCATGAAAACATACCAAATGTATTCTGCAATTATCATATTGGCATAGGGCATGATGTCCAAGTTGAGATGACTCTAGAGCATGTAGTAGTATTGTTCTTGGACTTCAAATCATACACCCCGAACTTAGAAAAGCTCTAGGTGTTTCCATTATTCTCATGTTTTAGCAAGAGAGAAATCCATGTTTTTCTTGTCACGGGACTAGTAGTCAATGAGGTCTTTGTGATCCTGAACTGCCATTATGTCATCGGTGTCAAAATCTATGCCATTTCTATATAGCCTAAAAAATAAAGTAGCATCAACGACAGATATATCCGCTGAAACAAAGAAACTGGGAGCGTAATCTTATGGAAGATTGTTCAAACAACAAGCTCTATTTGTACGATATGGCCTTTTGGTATGCATGAGAGTTTAGTTTCAAAAAGATAAAAGAATGGACAGGGTACTTAAAAGAAATGGTCTCTTTAGCAAGTGCTAGCAATTTTTCCCTAAGCTTAATCTCATGAAACCGCTTTTGAAGACTAGTTTCAAGTGGGAAAAACTTGCATTTTTTAAGCATAAATAGCGAGGTTTAAGCACAATTGTCATGAACAATTTTACACAAACAACTTAAAAGTACAGACTCCCACTCATCAAATACAGAGCATGATGATAAAAAACCAAAATACCGTTGAAAATTTGAAAATAGCAGCCAACGACCACACAACATAATAGTTTGTAGAGCTGCAAGAGTCTAGTTCGAGAAGCCAAATCAACAAACCCGGCTCATCTTCACCAGAATGAGAAATAAATCAACAGATACATAACCAAATTCATATGACGCCAAACATATGTACTCAACTTCGCTAAGAGATTCTCTAGAAGCACCAACAATTCAAAGTTAAAAACCACATGCTGAACTTAGTGGGCATTGTCCTCTCTCTCCATATGTCCCCCAAAATCAAATCAAGTATTCGAAACACAATTCGAAAAATTATTCATGTGAAAATCTGGGAAACAAGGTCCCCACATACCTTCAGTGAAGAAAATTAGGGCTAGATCCATCCTCCAAATTGTATGTTCGGGATATGAGCGATCTTGTCCCAGTCCTCGCCCCTCGCTTTTCTTTCACAACTCTTCGACAATTCTCCGCAATCTGCAATTTGTAGGTAAGTAAGGGATGTGAGCCTTCGCATTGCTTCAGGGAATGATGTCAACGAGTAGCACCCTATGATGGTGAGACTTTGAAGTGATTGAAGGGCCTCGATTTGCTCTGGTATATCCTTAAAATTGTCGCATCCCCAAATATAAAGACGCTCGAGATTGCAGGCCTATAGAAGCCACTGTGGGAGAGATGTCAGCTCGGGAAGGATAGTGAAATCCATGGAGCGGAGACTCGGAAGGCCTCCATGGAAATCCAAGATGTTGCCACTTTCATCTTTGGATATATCCAACTCCTCACATTTCTCGATTTGCTCTGATAATGCCTTAAAATTGGGGCAATAGAAAATTTCGAGACGCTCGAGACTGCGGAGCTGTAGAATCCACTGTGGGAGAGATTCTAGTTTGCGAAGATAACTGATTTGTAGAGACCGAAGACTCTGAAGTCCATGGAAATCCAAGATGATGTTGCCGCTTTCATCTTTGGATAAATCAAGCTCCTCGCAATGCCAAATAGTGAGATCCACAAGCTTCCATAGATGCCGCAAACCAAGTGGGAGGGAAGTTAACCGAGGACAATCCTTGATCTTAAGAGATTCAAGTGAGGGGAGACTTGCCAGATACTCCCCAGGCAGATATTCTAGAGAGATCATCTCAGAGATGTCGAGATGCTTCAACTTACTAAGGCCAAATTGGGGGAAATGTTTACATCTTTGGCATTGCCTCAATTCTAACTCAACTAAATTGGGCAACTCGGTCATCCACCTTGAAAAACTCTCACCATTATATCCCTCAATAATCAAATTCCGCAAATTGTTGGGCGGCTTGAATCCATCTAATAGTGCTTCACCTCTCTTTGTAATCATTGCTTCATCAGTATTATTGAAAATGCCCCATGAAAGAACCAAGACATCCAGAAAACGCTTCTCTCTCAAGTTCGCGGCCTGGGATTCTTCTACTGCATCTGTCACACTTCCCAAATTTTCAATGGAAAGTCTTCCCCGGATGTTGTTAAGCCTATTTAGCTCCCCAAGTCCGCAATATTTCTTAGCAAGGGCTTTATCTTTGGGCAATATAAAGCGACTTAACCTATACAACGAACTCAATTGCCCTAGTCCACATGGCATATAACTAAGTTTAAAAGATAAATCTATGTTTAGATTTTGAAGGCTGACTAACTTCGTTATACCCCTTGGCAATTCTTCGAAATGTACACAATGGCTGAGATTAAGTGTTTGCAAATTTTGCAATCTCGTGATGGAGTTAGGAAGCCTTTTGAGGTAATAATTGTAAGAGAGATCGAGATATATAAGATGCTTGAACTTATAAATGGACCTTGGCAACTTCTTGATCCTTGTGGCATGCAAATCCAAGATACGCAATCTTTTGAAACTTTGAATGAGTTGGCATAGATCTGCTTCACTTGTTGGTTCCTCTTCCCAATATCTAGTAATGGACAAAAATGTTCTAAGTGCACTTGCTTTCAAGCATGAGATTAGAGGTTTTTCCATCAATTTGGAAGTTGAATCACGAGATATATGACGAGTTCTTTCATGTATGGGTTTTGTATCATCCCATGCCACCCAACACTCGATCCCAGCAACCGAGCAAGCTAGATCATGCATCAAATCATGCATCTTGCAAGTTCCCACATCCTCTTGAAATTCTTGGAAGAAGTTGCTCCAAAGTAGATCCATGAAATATCCATGAGCAATGTCTTCTAAATGTTGACCTCTATCGAATGGCCGAATAAATCCTTCCGCCATCCAAAGATCGACCAAAGTCTGCTTCTTTAACTCATAATCTTTGGGAAACAATGAACAGAATGCAAAACATTGTTTCAAATGTGAAGGAAGATGGTCATAACTTAGCTGAAGAACCGATTTTATGCGGTCTTGCCTTTGAGCCACTTCTGGGAGCTCATAATCTTTAATATGTAACCATTCGGATTTAGTTTGCTTAAAGAATAGTAAACTCCCAACAGTTCGAATAACTAATGGAACACCAGAGCACTTTCTAACTATATCTTCACCAATAACTCGCACGTAAGGATCTTGTAAGTCCTCTTCTTTACAACAAGCCATTTGCATTAGTAAATCAAAAGACATATTGTCAGATAAGCCTCTAAGAGAATAAGCCTGAGTAGTGCCAGTGATCTTCGCAACCAAAGGAAGCCGTGTAGTTATAAGGATCTTGCTTCCTTTAGCACCTTCGTCTAATAAATTTTTCAAGTTCAACCATTTTTCTCGTTCGTATTCCAGAAATCATCTAAAACTAAGAGATATTTCCTTCCATTAATTTTTGCCCTCGCCTTGCTTTGCAATAGTTCCATCGTATCCTTAGTTGGTTCTTTCTGCTTTGCATTAGCTAACATCTTTTTCACTATTTTTTCAATGTCAAAGTCATTAGAGACACAAACCCACATTTTCAAGTTAAATTGTTTACTGACCATCTCATCATTATACACGCTTTGAGCGAGAGCTGTTTTTCCAAGCCCCCCCAGACCAACTATTGGAAGGATGGAAACGTTCTCTTGCATGTCTGAGTCTAATAAAAATTCCATGATCGTCTTCTTATCATCTTCTCTCCCTATAATATATTCCTTAGGTATAAATGAATGCGTCTCTTCTCTCTTCCTCCACTCTCTCTCAGGGCGCTCATCCAATTGGAATCCCTTATCAGCCTTAATGGCCCCTATTCTCTCCCTCACGGCTCTTAGTTTGTAACTCATCTTCATTTTAAAAGCAAGTTGGTTTGAACTTGAGAAAAATGTCCTTACCTCCTTCATCATTTCATTGTGGCCCCTCAGTTCTCGTCGCATAGCTTCTATATTGAATTCTTCGAGCACGTCCTGTGCATCATAGAAAGCTTCTTTCAATTTATCAACCCAATCTTTGATTTGGTGACTTTGGTGGTATTGCTCTTCTGCATGGTGTAGTACAGACTTAAGAGTGGAGACAGTGTCCCCAAGCGCCTTGAGTTCATGATTGACGCCCATAACATTCCAACATTAGCTAGTGCTTGAGGAACCAGATAAGCAACGATCTTTCCAGCAATACCGACAATGACAGCTTCCGCCATTTTGGTTCTCTCTATCTCTCTGTGGATAGGAAGATGTTAGTCTAGTCTGTCCAAGGCTAGAGACTTCTCACAACATGTATAACAAGTCTAATTATACTCCTGAGATTGGCAAATCGAAAGCTAGACAAATCTAATTATCTTCTTACATGACTGACTTTACCTGTCATACATAGGAGTTCGGGTCATCCATGCAAGTCTAAATAACATATGTGGACCCACCGAGGTCGCATCCGATGCCCCACAAGAACACTTCTATATTTTCAAAGGCTTCATTCTTTACCTTTTTGTCAAAAGATGACCTATCATTCTTTATACTCCTGGGATGGCTTTAATGGATGACAAATTTGGTAACAAAACTCACGTTATAAACCTAGGAAGTATTAGTTAGCTGTGATTCGGGTACTCTAAGATGTGACCTACGATTAACTAGTTATTGATATATATGTGCATATAAGATTATAAATATGTAATGCACATTAGGATAGGATTCTTTATGTGAAATTAGAAAGTTCTATGCTTAGGTAACATGATGGATTTTTTTAACCTTTTGATGCCAACACTACACCTCTCAATTAAAAACTCTCCTTCATATTGTCACATGACAATATTGGTATTATATTACTAAAACAATACAGTTGATCAGGGAAGTTCACTCCCCTTGCTGATCTCTCAAAATCATTTGCTTCCTAAGAATAAATGCTTCTACATTTTGTTGTCTTCCTTTACTGTTTCCTGTTCTCGAAATAAATAAATAAAATTGCCTTAAAGATTTATTCCCATTATGGGCAATTTCAAAACTTCCACATTTATGCAATGTAAAATCTTATATTTAGGGATTTTAAAAAAATTCCCGCGCAGGGGCAAAATATCGGACGTACCTCACATTCTTTTGTAGCATATACCATATGTACACAATCTCTTATTGTAACCATATTGATTAGTTTAGAATCCTTCACTTAATTCAAATTTGTAGCTTTTCTTTAACAATTACTATAAGAAAAGTCATCTCTCTTGTCTTTTAAGTCGGGCTCTTATTTCTATCCCCTAACATATTCTTCTTCTCATTTAGCTCTATTCAATATACACAATCAAATCTTTGTTGAATTTACTGTTTGATCATACTATTAGCTAGCCTCTATCTTTTAATCTAAAGTTATGTTTTGTCTTTTATATTAATGACTAATAGACAGGCTGTTCTTATTTCCTTTATTTCGATTCAAATTCAAAACATCGCACCGACGTTTATTATTCATTTTACATATAAAAAATGCAACAACTATTTATCTTATCATGATAATAATCGTTCGTTTTTCATAAGAAGTATGACTAGTCTTCTGAATAATTTAATATGCACCGTCACGCATCTACTTTTGTCAAATTGCGACATGCTTATCCTCCCACCAGTAAGAGGAACAGTCTTAATCATTATTTTTTAATGCATTCTTCTCTATGCATGACAATCCTTTTTGCATACTTCAATGAATTCTCATGTCGGGTTTGTTTCATATTTCATAAATATATTATTCCTTTATGCAATTTCATAAATTTACTAACAAATGCCATTATCAGGTTATTACAGATGATTTCACATGAGCATTGCGCCTGAAATGAGACTAAATTGAAAAAAAACGAAAAACAAAAGAACGAGCATTTAGTTGTTTTGCTGATGCTTGTGAAAGTGTAGAGCTTGAAATCCACCACGCGGGCTGCGGGGGTGACCAACTTAAGATGTTGAAGATATGAATTCTCATCATCCACGCATATTACAAGAGGGAGGCCTAAATCAATCTGCACATGGGGCCCCACGAAAGTTGGGTCCGAGGTCCGTAATTATTGTCTAAGATTTTATGTGCTTCTTGTGTTTACTTGTCTAACATGCTCTCAGAGGCAATGAAATTGCTAGTGAAAACAAATCAGTGATTCTATAATTCATAAAACAATAAACCGATGCATGCATGGTGAAACTAACTGAGAGCAAAATTACCGGGAGTACGGGTGATATCGAAGGATGGAATTTGACAGCAGCGAGCCTGAATGAAATACAAGCAACAAGATAAGAAACGATGAAGAAATGGTTCCTGAGTGCTGCCTGCATTTATGCTCGTTGCACATCATATAGAGAAAGAAAAGAGGAGCATTCCTTTCTTATGTTGACACAACAAGGAAACTTGGGAATTGATCCCTTTCTTTGCCCCCTCGGTTAACGTTATCACAAGAAAGGGATTTCTTTGTATTTCATTCTTGCAAAAGGGGTCACGTCTGATTACTTTCTTTAGTTCGACGGAATGGTTCTTTCATATCCAATAATCATACTTTAGCATGAACGATGTAAGCGTCAAAAGTGAAATGTTCAAGTGTAAAACCCAAAATGTTCGCAAGTATCTAATCTTCCAAGGAATCTCGCAATGATTAAGTTCTTTTTGACAGGGTTGAAACAATTCTATTTTCATATTCGATGGTCTCCCCAATACCTTTTTTCTCTACCATCATGGAAATATTATTTAATCAAAGTTTTATCCTTTCGCTTTTCTACATTATAAACACGGATATATTGATATTAATTATTAGGTACTCTTTATAGTATTATTTTTTGCTTACGATTTGATTTAGTATTACCTATATGTATTCTTTTTCCGTATTTTGTTAATGCATTTCCTGAATTCATGAAACTAGACATTGCCTTTTTTTTTTTTTTCCTTTGGGTAGGTATCCTATGCTAGCCTCAATGCCCATTGGCAGGCATAGGCTATACTTTTCTGTTCATTATTGTATTAAATTTTTTGCTGATCATCGTGATATTATAATTTGAACCAATAATAAGACTCTTATTTTTTTTTGTTAACTCTTGAAATACTAATTATCTTCCTGGAAATGATTGTATAAAAATAACAGTACACTCTTGGTTTTTTTTTGGTCGGATACACTCTTGGTTGTTAACCTTGTGAATTTTGAGAATGTTACTATAAGCTTTTTTTTTTTAAGGGTAATTGCGTAACTGAAGTATTGTGTCAGGATTTTACTTTGATTTTAGTTGATTATACACTTCTCGCTATTAGAATTTACATTTGCATGAAAATAGATAGATTTAAGATTAGTGAAATTTTTCATTACACTTGTAAATTTTACATACATTATTTTATTTTTTTGGTAATTACATCTTTATGACTCTGTGGTATTTTTCATTAACCTATCGTTGATTGCATATTTTTATTCAAATAGTTCGACAACTATATTTCAAAGTCAAAAATTAAATTTCAATCTAACAAATCTTGACCTTATGGGCTTTTTCCTGAAATTAATTGGTTGGTTTCTGTAGTAAAAAGATCGCTTATTTGTGCTGTCCTTTGAGCTTTTTGCCCATTTGTTTTCTAAATTGCAAAATGGAGATTGTAACTCTACTTTCACTTTCAAACTCACATTTCATTATTTCATAGGAATAATTTGAGCATTTCTTAAAGTTGTCATCCACTTGCTATGAGATATGTATGTATGATCGATATTAATTACTTTCTTCATTGTAGAAATAAAATGACAAAATATAATCTAATATTAACCACATGTGTATTGTAATAGACATTTGGTGCATATTCTAATATATTATACATTTATATTGTAATCATCATAGGAAACAGTGTCAATGAAGACACTTTTTACGCCGGACAGATTCGAATTTAAAATGGGGTACATTATGATCTAGCTTCTTTTTTAATGTACATTATAAGATGAGATGTACATTTTAGTTGTGTTAGAAAAAGCACATTGAATAATTGATGTGGTGTAAAGTAGTTCATGTATACTGGTTGGCTCATATCTTTTGAATGAAGGTAGGTTTGGATTTAAGCTCTTTCTTGACTATCTCCTCATTAGAGTTCCCAATATTATAAAGTTGGCACTTGCCATCTAAGAAGATGATACAACTCGATTAGTGGACCTGCACTAACTAAAATGATTATTGACATGGACAACTATGTCAAAATATTGCTGGTGACTTGTATGTCCACATCAGCAAACATGGTGTCCCGCACGTGTAGGTTGGATTGCCACATCAACGTCAACTGCACTATTTAACTCAAAGGACTAAACTGGTTTCAAAGAATATATTCCATGCTAGAAAATTCATCGTAGAAGACAAGTAAAGGTTATAACTTAACAATGAATAAGTAAAAGAATCATATAACATTAGCAAAAATCCTCTCCGCAAGAAAAGAGACAGATACCTTTCTTTTTCACTACTTCGGATTCGGATTGGGTGAACCAATGTCGATGGGACACCATAAAGAGATTATTCGTTGAAGCGACACCACTTGTTGCATCTTACATATTATTACATCAAAAATGAATATTAATTTGATTATATTGTCCGCTTCTTCTTTTTTCATTTTACTAAGTATAAACACCATATGTGTTACAAATTACGCAGACTTGTTGATACTAATCCTTAGAGGTGGCAAATGAGTAAGTTGAGTCGGATTTGAATTGGTCATGAGTAAGTTCTATCCAAATTCATTCACTTAATCCACATTGGCCCATTTATTTTCTAAACAATATAGTTGGTCCACACCCAATCTAAACACACTCACATAACTCACATTTTTTAACTATACAAATTAAGCATTTAGGAAATTTAAAATATATTAAACATAAAGAAAATACATCCAGCCACACAGATTTCCATTTCGCGTAGGTACCAAATGAACATCGGCTTTGCCCCGCCTTCGCCGCCAGCACCATCCTGAAACACCGCAGCACCTCGACCACCAATTCATATGTAGGAACGCCATTTCCTTCACTAGACGAGTCCTCGATCCCCCTAGGAACACAGGCATTCGAATGCATCCCTCCCACCGACCCCCCGCTTTTCACCAAATTCCTTTACAGCCATTGGCCAACGCTCCGGCCTGAACTCCGGCCTGTCCTTTCCCACTTCTCCTTTAGCCTCTCCATCGCATATGGATGGTACGTCAGCCTCATTGTTGTCCATCGCGCGAGGGAGAATTAGAGATTGAAAGCCACTTCGCTTAGTTCTCGATTGAATTCGTCCTTTATCTGCAGGTTATGAGCAGTCTCATACCATTCTTCTCCCGGTTCATCTTATTGTTATTCCTAGAATAATCAAAATGATAGGTCATCGCCCCTTACAAGATGTTGGAGGTTCCTCGGGAACTGCAAGGTAGATTAAGACCCCGATGATGGTAAAAGGATTATTTTTATTTTTATTTTTATTTTTATTTTTGAGCTCTCTTGGGTCTCCATTAGCTGAAGTTACTTCAGCCAGACCAAGTAAGTTTTGGGCTCTTTCTATAATTTATCACTGGAAGTTTAGCATCAATATTATTGGGCAGACCTTTGGTTGACGTCGCGCAATCTCATCTCAGAAGCGAATGATTAACCTGAACGAGAGTTAGATTAATCAGTCTCGTTTGAGTTGAGTCTCAAGGTCAAGTTCTCGAATAATTGATGTATGTTCCAATTGTTTTCATCAACATTGTTAGAAATATTTATCTTAGGAAATTAGATATTCTTATTTTTTTGATTGATTATAATTGATTTGATTATGATATTGTAATATTTCATTATTTTAAATAGTTTCCTAGAACAGCCTATAAATAGGCTCTTGTATTGTCAGTACATAGATATTGAAATATATACAAATTCATTTATTTCAGTCTCTTCTATCATGGTATCAGAGCAATGTCTGATGTAGAATAACGATTAGCAAGAAGATCCCAAGCTTCTTTTGCTGTATTTAGGCGACCGAACTGAAGTTTGATAGATGGAATCGAGGTATTTCGAAACCACGTGAGTATCTGGTGATTCTTGCTCTCCCATTCCTCCAATTGTTCAGCAAATTTTTCTTCATCCTCTTCGACGGCCTGACGAGGCTCGCGAATACTTCCAGTGACATATCGCCAAAGCTTACGTCCCCTAAGAAAGCTGGAGATTTCTTGAGCCCATAGAATGTAATTTGATCCATTTAGGATGGTCTGAATGGGCATTGAGACTTCTAACTTGTCCATGATAGGCTATTTACTAGTAAACTCAACGAATTTTGAGAAAAACTGATACTTGTAGAGCTGATATGAAGAAAATAAGGCTGAAAATAGACTAAGAACGTCGAAATACCTCAAGAACCGGTCTGGAAATGTCAAAAATCGGTTGAAAAATGACTGAACCGGCCAGAAAACACTGCGAACCGATCTAAAAATGGCTGAACCGGTCGGAAAACAATGAGAACCGGTTGGAAAATGGTTGAACCGGTCGGAAAACACTAAGAACTGGTCATAAAATGGTTGAACCGGTCGGGAAACCCTAGGAACCGGCCGGAAAACTCTGCGAACGGGTCGGAATCTGGCTGAACCGGTCGAAAACACCTGAGAATCAATCAGAAAATAGCCGAACCAGTCGGAAAATAGCCGGACTGGTCAGAAAATAGCCGAACCGGTCAGAAAACCCCGCGAACCGGTCGGAAAATAGGTGAACCGACCGGAAAACTCTGCAAACCGGTCGGGTCAACGCCGGTCAACGGTCGTCAACGACGAAGATGACGTGTGCTGACGTCACGGCCTACCATGGGCGCTGCATGTGCAATGATGACGTCATTGACGAACGCAAAGGTCACGTGCGAGCTGTGGTGCGTGTACCTCACGCGCGCAGAGGGTTGACTGGCGCGTGAAGGTGCGTGGCTCTCTTTCCGGCGTCGTGGCGCGTGGATCTCACGCGTAGAAGCTTTGAGCGGCGCGTGAGGGCACGTGGCTAATCGTTTGGCGACATTCGTTGTTGTTCTAGACTCGATGCTGAGATTAGAAGAGTGCGTACGATATCTAAAATATGTCTGTGTTTACGCTCTGCTCGACCATTTTGTTGGGAAGTTCCTGGACAAGAATAATGAATAATAGTACCGTTTTGAGAAAGAATTTTAAGAAACTTGCTATCCTTATATTCCATGGCATTATCAGTACAAAAAACCAAGGCAAATAAGTTGCAAGCATTAGAACAATCTCATACTTGGGATTTGGTTGATTTGCCTCCTAACAAGTCGACTATAGGTTGTAAATGGGTGTACAAAATCAAAACCAAGGAAGATGGTACAGTGGAACGTTATAAAGCTCAACTTGTAGCAAAAGGCTTTACCCAGGAGTATGGCATTGATTATGATGAGATGTTTGCTCCAATTGCACGTCTTACTTCTGTTCGTAGCCTTCTTGCTGTCGCTGCTATTAAGCGATGGCCTCTATTTCAAATGGATGTCAAAAATGCATTCCTTAATGGAGATCTCACTGAAGAAGTGTATATGGAGCCACCTCTTGGATATACTCATACTCTTGGTAAAGTGTGTCGTCTATGTCGAGCATTATATGGACTAAAATAGGCTCCTCGTGCATGGCATTCCAAGTTTAGCTCTACTATGGAACGCCTTGGATTTATATACAGTCCTTATGATAATGCTCTGTTTGTTCAACAAACATCTCGTGGCAGTATTCTACTACTGTTATATGTGGATGACATGGTTATTACTGGCGATGATCATGAAGGCATTACAAAACTACAGCTGTATTTGAGTCAACAGTTTGAAATGAAGGATCTTGGACAGCTCAGTTATTTTTTAGGATTGGAGGTTGCTTCAGATTCCTCTAGCTATTATCTTTCTCAAGCGAAATATGCCACTGATCTTCTTTCTCGAGCTGGACTTACCGATAACAAGACTGCTACCACTCCTATTGAGAATAATGCCAAATTTGATGAAAAAGATGGGACTCCTCTTCCAAATCCTGCACTTTATTGATAGTTAGTTGGCAGTTTGGTTTATATCACTGTTACTCGCCCTGACATCGCTTATGCTGTTCACATTGTGAGTCAATTCATGATTGCGCCGCGAACGACTCACTTTGCTGCTGTTCTTCGTGTTCTTCGCTATATCAAGGGTACCTTATTTCATGGTCTTCACTTTTCTGCTAACTCGTCTTTAGAGTTAATAGCTTATTCTGATGCTAATTGGGCTGGTGATCCTCTTGATCGTCGCTCTACTACAGGCTATTGCTTTTTCTTAGGAAAGTCCCTTATTTCCTGGCGAAGTAAGAAACAGACTACTATCGCTCGATCGAGTACAGAAGCAAAATATCGTGCCCTTGCCGATACAACTTCGGAATTATTATGGTTACGTTGGTTACTAGAAGACATGGGAGTTCATCATAATGGTGGAACAAGTCATTCACTTTGTGATAAGCGAAGTGCCATCCAAATCGCTCATAATGACGTTTTCATGAGCGTACCAAACATATTGAAATAGTTTGTCATTTCATACGCTCTCATGTGCTTCGTGGTGATGTTCGTCTTGTTTCCATCTCCTCAATAGATCGACGGCTGATGTTTTCACGAAGGCACATCCACTGGGCGTTTTAAAGATCTTTTCTCCAAACTCCAGTTGACCTCTTCTATCTCACCTTGAGTTTAAGGGGGATGTTAGAAATATTTATCTTAGGAAATTAGATATTCTTATTTTCTTGATTGATTATAATTTATTTGATTATGATATTGTAATATTTCATTACTTTAAATAGTTTCCTAGAACAGCCTATAAATAGGCTCTTGTATTGTCAGTACATAGATATTGAAATATACACAAATTCATTCATTTCAGTCTCTTCTATCAAACATCTACCAGTACCAGGAGGCTCCACAAGCAACAGACATAAGCAAATCCAAAAAGTTATAGTAAAACGACCTTCCCAAAACTGGCCTTCAAGAAGCGACGTTTCCATCTCGTGAATGAGAATGAGCTACTAGGGAGGACAGAGTGAGTAGAACTCCATAGCGGGAGCAGAGGAGAAGCCATGATTTGCACCGATCACTTGAATCAAAGCCATTTCTACCGAACGCTCGATTCCAATATCATCGACTGCTCAAATGGAAACCACAAAAGATGCATATTTTACAGGTTGACAAGGGCTTGTATGTACTGTTCCTCAAAATACTTTTTGAGCTTTCCCTCTTTGCTAACTTACGTTTCCGTTTGATCTCTCGACAATGAAAATTCTATTGGCACTCAAACGGTGAATGTTCGGTTCGAAATCTGAGCTTTAGTGTTGGCTAGATTAAAGGATTATGCTATTACTAGCCTTCATATCTGCCCCCGGACGGATCTTTACCAAAGATACTATTTCAAATACTAGTTTAATATCATTTCCTAGAAAAAAATTGGTATGTTATTTAATATAGAGTTATCCTTAACATGCAAATTTTGTTATGTTTGCTAAAAGAGAAAATATAGCACAACATGAATGGAACTTACAAAGTAGACTGCCACCATTGTGATATTATATTTTCAGATGTATTAAATTAGGTAGATCCTAAACCGTTAATAGAAATGCAAGAGATCTACTTTGAATCTCCACTTAATACTTACCTACGTGGGGATTTCTGCTAGAGCAGTCCTTAAAGACGATAACAGATAGACATAAAAGTAATCACATAACATGATTACGTAATTTGATTATCCACCCACCCGCCTACCCACAGTTTATGGCATGCTCGTTTGAGTTGATCCTCTGCACCTTACAAGATTCTCTTCGTTTTGCTTCCAATAAAGAATCCGGTCCATGCGATGCTCGTCATCTGTCCATACATACTCGTTTAAGTCTTCGGTATAGCTCTATTTCTAGTATGCAACCTTTTGATATTGATGGTTTTTATTAATTAAAATGATGGGCCTAAGTTGGCCCGTCCGCCCATGTTGGGCCTAAAAGCCCGGGCCACAAAATTAGGGCCCATGGATGGAAGGATATGATGAAGGGATACGTTATTTTTTGGAGGGACGTATAAAAGGGGGAAAGGGAGGGAGAAAAGACACCTTTTGGCAAAAAGTTACGTATGTTCCTCTCTCTCTCTCTCTCTCTCTCTCTCTCTCTCTCTCTCTCTCCCTCCAAAAACACTCCAAAGAGAAAAAGAAAAGAAGAACAGTAAGCATAAAGGCGACACCCTTCTTCCCTCCAAGGCAAATTGACGTCATCGGATCAAACAGGACCGTTTTCTCTTCCTCATATCGGCGTCGGTGTTTAATCTGTGGCTAACAAGGTACGTTCGATTCTGTGATGTGCCTTATGATCGGTGATGCATGTGAATTTCCCGGGCTCGTCTTCCGCGCAAGTTTAGGAGTTCGATTTAGGGTCGAATCCGATTTTTTGGGATTCGACAATCCCAACATTGGTATCGAAGCGAAAGTTTATGTTTCCCGAACCTTTTTCATGTTTTTCCCGACCCCTTTCATGTCTGTGAATGTTTTTTTTATTGATTTTTCATGAAAAGAACTTTGGCCGACACCGATCGAGGCAAAAAATCCCGACACCCGAGACTGTTCATGCATTTTTTCGAATTTCTATATGTCGAAATCGACTTCTGATGGCGCAGGATGGAAGGTCTCATCGAGACGAGCGCGACGAGTGGCAGAACGCCGCCAACGGCCAACGGACGTGCCCCCACGCGCAGCTGGAGCGAACGGGTGTCTTCGGCACGTGCAACGCACACGCCAACTCAGCGAAGAAGCAGGCGCATGCGTCGCACACGCGCGCGTGGGCGACACGCACACGTGTGACGCACGTGCGCCTGGGAGGCCACAAGGCACGTGCCAGCTAATGTCATCGTGACATCAGCTGCATGTGTGTCGCGCCTGCCGAGTCGGTTCGTCCGACCCGACCTGACCCAACCGGCCGATCCGACCCGGCAGCCCGATCGACGACCCGACCCATTGACCGTTGACGAGACCGTTGACCGTTGACTTTGACCGTTGACCCAAAAAAAGGAGAAGAATGTGTTTCTTTTTTAATTACGTCCATGTGGATTATTTGTAATCCCTATTTGTTCTACATTTGTTGCAGGAACAATGCCTCCCCTTAAGCTGCGCACGCCTATTCGTGTACATACCGACGAACAAAAGGAAAGGCTTTCAAGTTTGATAGCCGATTTGAATGATTATCGATGAGAGAGCGAGGACATAATAGATCATGTTCTTGAAGTCAATGGGAAAATTCAAAAGGTCATATAGAATGGTTGTCCAATGCCACAGTCTGAGATGGTGTAATATTTCATGAACACCCTTCCACCAGAATGGCAAGGAGTGTTGAATCGCATATGGGATGCCAACAAAGCCGCTTCATATAAGAAAATTGTGATGAAGTTCATAGATGATTATTACCTTATTGTTACAAAGGACAAGATCAAAAAAATTGAACAAAAAAGGAGCTTTCCCAATTCGTGTATTGGCTTGGGTTTAGACATTATGAGCTGTCTTTCTTTTAATATAGTTTGTGGATATTTTATGTAAACGTTTTTATTACTTGGTTGTTGTTGATGTATCGACTGATATGTAAGTTGTATTATGTGCAAGCATTATTATTCTATTGAATGTAAGATATTATTTGCTTTCTGCCGTTGTTGATTGTTGTGGATAGTTCATAGAAGTTTTTGTAACTTCATAGAATTTAGTTTGCATAAGACAATTATATTAATGATAGTTTTAAGTTAGGATTTTTGGAGGATGATTGGAAACATAGTGACCTTTTGATTCTGAAACCTTACTTAAAATTGTTTATTAATATGATGGGTCTGTGCAAAGTAGATACATAAATGATAGGCATTAATTATTCGTGCATGTATGTATAATGTGTTCAGATCAATGGCTTCAGCCACAAAGAGCATAGTTGCCGAGCTGAACAAAGGTGAAAAGCTCAATGGCGACAACTATGAAATCGGCACATGAAAATCCAATATGTCTTTGGAAGAGCAAGAGGCGCTAGAAACTCTTAACCTAACCATGGAAGAGCCTGAAGATGGAACCACTGCACAACATAAGAGAAATAAGGATGCATTTGCTGCATGGAAAAGGAAGAACTCCCTTGCTTGCATTACGTTGCTGAGTAGCATGGAAAATGATGTCATGTGAGAGTTCAGGCATTTTGAGAATGCCAAAGATATGTGGGAAGCACTGGCAGCAAGATTTGGTCATACTTCGGTAACCAAACTGAGGCAGCTCACCATTAGGTTTGACTCCTACAAAAAGCCTCATAGTCAGACCATGAAGCAACACTTGAGAAAAATGTCAAACATGATAAATGAGCTGAAGGATGCTGGCCATGTCCTGACTGATGAGCAGCAAGTGCAAGCAGTGATCCGTTCCTTGCCTCAAAGTTAGGAGCATATGAAGGTGCACCTGACCCACAATGAAAATATCAAAGTCTTTGAGGACGTAGTGCGCCATCTTGAGCTGAAAGAGGACCGCCTCCTGGCGGCTAAGTCGGAAACTGAAATATATAGTGCTGGTTCTAACTCAAATGGAGCTTCGGGCTCCAAGCACAAACGTCCTGACTGGTTCAAGAGGTGGAAAGGCAAGGGACCAAGTGCTTCAGGGAAGAAACCAAGGTTTGACCAACGTGAAAGAGGAAAGCGTCCTCGAATGAAAAAGCTGACAAGGGTAAAATGTTACAACTGTAACAAGAAGGGTCACTATGCTCGCGATTGTCGTGAGCCAAAGAAGGTATATACCCCTTGTGCTTTTAAGAACTTTGTTTATGTATCAAGTTTTGTATTCTTGATTGAATCTAATCCTTTGTGGATTGTAGATTCAGGAGCAACAGACCATGTAGCGAAGGATAGAGGATCCTTCGTGGAATTCCGACGAGTACCAACTGGAACTAAGTGGATCTATGTGGGAAACAACTCCAGAGCTGAAGTAAAAGGAATTGGCACCTGCCAACTGAATATGCGTGGTGGACGCACTTTGATCCTACATAATGTATTGCATGCTCCGGAGATTCGTCGGAATCTAGTGTCTGTTTTAGTGTTGGTCAAACTAGGTTTTAATATGAACTTCCATAATAGAGGTGTGGATTTGTTTTTGGATACAAATTTTTATGATTATGATAATGATGTGAATGTGTGGCATGCTAGACTTGGTCATATTGGCCAACAACGTATGAATAGACTAGCCAAAGAGGGCTTGTTGGGCAACATTGAAAAAGTTGATTTGCCCGGAAAACGACAAGGAAACCATTTGGAAAAGGTAAAAGAGCTTAATTTCCTCTGCATTTAATCCATTCTGACATATGTGGTCCAATGAATGTGAGAGGAAGGTATGGGGCTATTTATTTCATCACTTTTATAGATGATTATACTCGATTCGGATATGTCTATTTGATTTCTCATAAATCTGAAGCATTTAGTTGTTTCAAAAGGTTTATGGCCTTGGTAGAGAATCAATTAGACAAGAAAATAAAAGCATTGAGATCGATCGAGGTCGAGAATATTTATCGATGAGTTCAGAAAATTATGTGATGAAAAAGGAATAGAAAGACAGCTGTCTATTCCATATACTCCTCAACAAAATAGTGTTGCGGAAAGAAGAAACAGAACCCTACTGGAAATGGTTAGGTCCATGATGACGCATGTTAACCTACCTATCACTTTTTGGAGTAATGCCTTGTTAACTGCTGCCTATATACTTAAGCGGGTGCCTTCCAAATCAGGTACTTCCACTCCATATGAGTTATGGACAGGTAGAAAATCGGACTTAAGTTTTCTTAAGCCATGGGGTTGTGCTGCCTATATTCATAAACTCTCTCACAAGTTTGGGAAATTGGGTCCCATAGGAAAGAAAAGTATTTTCATAAGATACTCTGAACACTCGAAAGGATATGTGTTCATAGGTGAGCAGGAAAGCGGGAGTATAACTGAATTTGAATCACAGGATGTCACATTCTTAGAGGATGAGTTTCCTAAGAAGGGCGAAATAGGTGAAGATTACTCCCTATTTGAAACTATGGATCAAGATAATGATATTAGTGGAGTTCGTCCAAATGGGAGTAATATAAGAAGTGATGAATTGAATACAACTGATTCTCAATCACAACCACATGATGAGACGACATCATCATTATCTAATCCTAGTGGGAGCATAATGGGAAATGATGTGCTAAGTGTACAATCTCTCATTCGGCGAACAAGTCGCAAAAGTATTCCCCGTCGACATTTTGACATTGAAGGGGAAATTTTTATGATTGCCCCACAAGATGAGGATGAGCCAAGAAATATACATGAGGCTCTAAATTGCCCTAGTAAGGAAAAATGGATGCATGCAATGGGAGAGGAAATGGAGTCAATGAAGTCAAACCATGTTTGGGAACTGGTTGATCTTCCAAAAGGACGCAAAGCTATTGGGAACAAGTGGGTTCTCAAAATAAAACGTAAAGCTGATGGCTCGATAGAAAAATATAAAGCTCGCATTGTGGTGAAGGGGTATAATCAACAAGAAGGAATTGATTATGAGGAAACATTTTCCCCTGTTGTGAGATTCATCTCAATTCGTATTATTCTGGCAATAGTGGTAAGTATGGATCTTGAATTACATTAAATGGATGAAAGACTGCTTTTCTCAGTGGAGAATTAGATGAGGAAATATATATGGAACAACCCGTTGGTTTCATTACGAAAAGCCAAGACGGAAAGGTATGTCGACTTTTGAAATCGATATATGGCCTTAAGCAGTCATCAAGACAGTGGTATATACGTTTTTATAATGCTATGATGGCATATAATTTTACAATGATTGAAGAGGATCATTGTGTATATATCAAAAGATCCAAAGATCAATTTGTGATCATATCATTATATGTTGATGATATACTAATTGCCGGAAACAATATGGAGTTAGTTAATACCATCAAAAGTTTGTTATCTTCCAATTTTGAGATGAAAGATATAGGTGAGGCTGCATACATACTTGGAGTTAAGATTTCAAGAGATCGTTCGAAGAGATCATTATTTCTTTCGCAAGAAACATATATAAATAAAGTTCTTGAACGATTTCGTATGCGAGATTGTAAACCCATAGACACTCCTATTGCAAAAGGTGAAGGATTGAGCCATAGACTGTGTCCAAGGACTCCACAAGAGAAGGAGCAAATGAAGCATGTTCCTTATGCTATTGTTGTTGGGAGCTTGATGTACGCTATGATGTGTACAAGACCTGACATATGCTTTGCAGTTGGAATGGTGAGTAGATATCAATCTAATCCAGGTCAAGCACATTGGAAAGCCGTTAAGAGAATACTGAGGTATCTGAAGGGAACTGCTGATTACAAGCTGAATTACCAAGGAAAGGATCTGCGACTTGAAGGCTATTCAGATGCTGACTGGAGAGGAGATTTAGATGAAAGAAAATCTACCTCTGGATTTGCTTTCTTACTGAACAATGGCGCCGTATCATGGAGCAGTAAGAAGCAAACGTGCATAGCCTTGTCCACGATGGAAGCTGAGTTCGTGGCATTATCAGCAGCGGTACAAGAAGGAGTTTGGCTTAAGAGATTTTTGGATCATTTAGGTGTTATTGAGAAAGCTGTAAATCCATTATTGGTTAACTGTGATAGCCAAGCAGCTATAGCGTACACCAAAGATCCAAAGTATCATGGCAAGACCAAACATATAGATACCAAGTATAACTTTGTTAAAGATATGATTGCACGAAAGGATGTGAACTTACAGTACATATCTACACATAAAATGGTAGCGGATCCTATGACAAAGCCAATACCTAGAAATGTGTTTTGCGGTCATGTAAAATCTCTAGGATTGCGTAGAGTCTGATGTACTAGATATTGTAATTTCCCTGAGTTGTTCATATTTATGAAATTGTGTTTTTCATCATTAATGCCTATGAATCTTTATTTGATCTTTATGCATCTTAATGTTCAGTGCATTATATTAAGTTGAGAAAGTATGTCGAACATATAAGAGATTAGCCCACTCACACGGGTAATCGCTTCTATTTACTATGTGATAAATAGAGATGAGACGGTTTTTAAGCTTATTATCTAGGTGATAATCGAGAGCTCAAGCTTAAAGTGTATATGTCGCCTTAGCTAAGTGTTAAGATGAGAACATGATATGTACTATGTCCGAAAGTAAAATACCCCATATATTTTACTTTATTTGTCTAAGATGCCATATGTGAGTTCTGATGAATTATGTGAATGAGTAGATACGTGAACTCAAGTTAGACATTGGGTATGTCTGAACTATCATCTGTACGGTATTAAAAGTGTAGACATATGCCCCATAGGAAAGGAGTTAATACCATAATACGTATTTCATACTACGTATGCATGAGACGACCAATAAGAGTGGCAAAAGTTTGATCTCAATTTTTATGCCATGTGAGACTCTTGAGGGAAATGAGTTCCTCATTTTTAGTGCCCTCAGGACTCTTACTTATTCTCAAGATTTCTATTTAGTGTTTGCTAGCTTAGAATGTTGCCAATGGTCATGAGTTGATTCGATCTAATGGGACATTTCTAAAAAAGCAAGCTAAACTGAAATTGAGAGTTTGAAGGAAAGAGGAAGATCGGATTTGAAGAATCACATTGTAGTTTTGTATTCACTAGTCGACCAATTATGACTGTCTTTGGGATAATCATAATTGTTAATGCAATATATATATCATTGTTTAAAAAGAGATCAAGAGAGATATAAATGTGATCGATCGATCTAGGGTACTGCATACTAAATCTACTCAGAGTGTGACGCCCATTATGAGCTGCTATATATTCCTAACAGATGTATGGCAACGAGCTCTCAAAGTATGCTGGTCGCACGGATTATTCACCGGTATGAATGTTGAAAAGAGGTTAAGAGGATCCTGTTCGGCCCACCATGTGTGAGTGGGAGATGATGGTTTTTATTAATTAAAGTGATGGGCCTAAGTTGGCCCATCCGCCCATGTTGGGCCTAAAAACCTAGCCCACAAAATTAGGGCCCATGGATGGAAGGATATGATGAAGGGATACGTTGTTTTTTGGAGGGACGTATAAAAGTGGGAAAGGGAGGGAGAAAAGACACATTTTGGCAAAAAGTTGCATACGTTCCTCTCTCTCTCTCTCTCCCTCCAAAAACACTCCAAAGAGAAAAAGAAAAGAAGAACAATAAGCATAAAGGCGACACCCTTCTTCCCTCCAAGGCAAATTGACATCATCGGATCAAACATGACCGTTTTCTCTTCCTCATATCGGTATCGATGTTTAATCTGTGACTAACAAGGTACGTTCATTCTGTGATATGCCTTAGGATCGGTGATGCATGTGAATTTCCCGGGCTCGTCTTCCGCGCAAGTTTAGGGGTTCGATTTAGGGTCGAATTCGGTTTTTGGGGATCCGACAATCCCAACAGATATTATTCATGTTGACATTTGGAGACCTCACTCTCAATTTACTCATAAGACATGTCGTTATTTTTTTTTTACTATTATGGATGATTTTTCTCGTTATATATATGGGTATTTCTTCTCACTTTTAAGTCTAATGCTATTGATGCAGTTATTAAATTTCATACCTTTATTAAAACCCATATCAAATAGCCATCAAAACTGTTCAATCCAATAATAGATCCGAATTTCTATTTTCCAAATTTTCTCCATCTTACCGTAATTTTTTAGCCACTATCAGTATTGAGTAGGAACCCATCACGTAAGACTCCACGTGTCAATCTCCCAAATGGAGGGAGGCGATGTCTTTAGAATTACATACTCTTGAACAAAACCACACATGGGATATTGTACCTCTTCCACACGGTAAAAAGGCGATTGATTGCAAATGAATTTATAAGATCAATTAACCCACAATTACAATAATCAGAATCAAATTATATCTCCTACTTTAATAAAAAGTTGTAACTTTTAAGGGAAGTAAATGAGAGGCCTCTAAGGAAATATATAATCACTTCATGTATGAGAGTTGTCCTGTCAACTCCCAGAGTTTGCTGGACTGCTCAGATTTTACATCGAATTAGATTAACGAGTTTGGAGTTGGATGATAAGGAATGCGAATTTTCATTGCTTGTCTCGCAGTTGTGGGGATGAGGCGAGAACTTAGTTTGGGGCCAACCTGAAGAAATAACATATATGATGATGTTTCCACATTATGTAATTGCCTGCATCCCTGATATCTAATTGTACAAAGCCTTCGCTGAACTCTCCACATGTCCCCCGATCGAATCAAGTATGACCGCTTGTACTATCGACGAAGCAAAAAGCTATTGATATCCAATTCAAAAGCAAATACTAATGTGACTATTGAAATAAAAGGCTCCGCATATCATGAGAAAGAAAACTGGAGAATTTCTGGTCATCAATAGTCCTCGCTTGTAATAAGTGAGCTCTCGAATGGTATGGGGTATAAGCAATCTTGCACTAATCCTCCATAGCATCATTGTTGCACCTCTCTTCCAAATTTGGGCAAGCTACGAATTTTTGGTGACTAACTTAGCAACGAGAAACTCCTGGCATAGCTTAGCAACGATCTTCTCGGCAATGCTGACGGTGAATCGACGATAGCTTCCACCATTTTTGTTCCCTCTATCTCTATCTTTCTCCATCTCTTCGTGCATCAGAAGACTAGTGCAAGATGAAAGCCCAAATCACTAATTCAATCAGCGTCTTATCTTCTAAGAGAAGACTTCAACTATTAAATGAACTCACGGTCACAAAGATACATATACACACATAAGTTAAAATATATATAATGGCTCCTATTTGTAATAACACCTTCTTCTTCTTTTTACCTTTTAAAATTGCTTTCATAATCCAACCTCTCTTTTCTCTAGTCTCTCCTCTAGCACAGAAGCGGACTCAATTTGCGATGCCAATACATCATGTGGCCTCGTGATCTTCGAATAGGCCATCCGAGGGAATTTAGAGGTACATTTGCTACATTAAATCAGTCAAATCTGAAGAAAAAAATTCCCATTGTTAAATTTTCCGTTCGTGCAAGCCTTCATGTTTGCCATGTGACAAGTTTATAGATCGATCGTGGACCATGTGGCAAGTCTTCGCATTTGCGAGGTGTGCGGAGTTAGATGTCACATGTGGCAAGCCTTCATGTCCGCAATTTTTATTATCATTTATAATAGACGGTCTTAACCGCAAGAAGGAAAAACTGGCAACCAACATTCTGTTTTTTGAATTTCGATGTGATTTTGAATCTCTATAGACAGAGTCAGTTACACTTCAAGGTTCTCTCTCTGTTATTTCCTGCTGGACAACTCGGCAATTCGGCGCTCAATCCCCGTCGCGGCATCGACCTCGCGTTGTTTCGCTGCAGTAACATACCAAATCGTTATAGGATGCCATGAGCAATTTGATGGATACGAGTGGGTTGCCATTGAACATCCTAGATTAGCCCTTTCCATTTGAAAGAATCGAATGTTTACAGGTCTCACGCTCTTTTGAGTGTAAGACTCTGCTCTGCAATCTTGCTCTCGCCTATCATGAAATTCTTGTAACCACATTATAATTCTCTGTGCTATGTCTTTCTTCTTCCTTCTTTTTTTTTTTCAGGTTTATTACTAAGCAGTTTTAACATTCTTTTTCTTCAGGTCGTATCTTCCCCGATTAAACTCTAAATGTGATCCCCATTCATTCTAGAGTTGCCTCTTGACCTAGGCTCTGTTTTGCCGTCTTTTCAAGTTGAAGGCGGGAGACCGAGGCTCATCGTATGAAGCCTCTAGACGGTACCCAAGCTCTGATTCTGAGTCCTTGGACTCCAACATGAGCTCGACCATCGCCACCAGCGAGGCCGACGAGGCGACCGCGATCTCATCCTGGAAGCTCCACATGAGAGAGGTCAGATCCGGATCCCTTGGCGAGGACAAGATCTCTGCCGCAATCTCGTCCGCAACCTCGTCCAACCCGTCTTCTCTGACTTGCTTCCATGGAATATTAACTCGAACCGGTTTTGAGAAGCTTTTATAGCGGAGACAAAAAGAGAGAAAATGAGACGAGAGAGACAATGTAATGTTTAGGCTCGTGGAATGTGAATGCTTAGGACGTCACAGAAGTCTTGCTATCTTTTTTTCTTTTGTCCATTTTTTTCTTTTAGCTCCTTTATTTTTTTCGGAAATAAATGATTTTAATTTTTTTAAATGGTTACCTGTATTGTTTGAAATAGTAAGTCAATGGATAATATTTTTATTATTGATAATAATTTGTATTTAAAATTTTTTCGTGAACAATGAAGATATTCTTCGTTTATTTATTTTCGTAAGCAATATAAATTATCATTTTAAGGAAAATAATTTTCAAATCATTCACTTTATATAAAACAAATGGAATCTTAGGCTTGTGTTAATTGCATCGCAAAATGATCTCGCTGAAGTTTGTATGGAGAATAGAATTACATGCTACATACTGAGATCTTGCAAATGCCGAATGCTTTTATTCCTAATAATGCTCTGCCTACACTGGATAGTGATCTTGAGAACAATTGTTATATAATTGAAACTAAGAATTGAGAGCTTCATAGACATAAGAAAGAGAATTAAATCCCTAACTATAGCAATTTCTATGCTGGAATATAATAGTTGAACCAACATATTTGCTCAAATCGTATTCTAGCTTGGAAATGTGATTAATGTTCTCATTATTCCATCAACTAAACCTTAATTAGGTTAATAGTCGAAGTAGTCCTACTGCATTGATGTTTAGGATGATATTCCCCTTCTAGAGGATAGCTCGTGTTGATATCATCAAACGGCTTTTAAACATGATTAATTTTCCTACATAAATGTTTGCAAAATGTTTATTACTTTCCTCTCGAAAGATACATTTTCATATTCTTTATTAGCCGCCATCAATAATCATCAATCATGCACGTCATATGTCTACTTCTGTGAAATTGCAACATGCTCACTGTCCTTCGACACCTGAATTCTTTACACGCGAACATGCATTTTTTTTTTAAATGATAATAAATGTATAATAGAGAATAAAAAAAAAAAACAGAAACAATAATAATAGAAAAAGCAATAAAGATCAATGAAAGATCCACCTACGGAGTCCAGCCTCATTCATTCCGTTTGTGGGCTTCAAAACAATCCAGCCCATCACCCCCAAATTCACAACTCCAACGCAACACTCAATTTGGTGGAAATCCACTTCCATCTAGAAGAGCTCACGGCCATGATCATCTTCTTCCATTGGAAGCCTTCGATTCTCTCAGAGATCAATCGAAACCAGAGCGGAGATGGTGGGAGTTGTGCGAGAAGCGAGCAAGAGGCGACCGGATGCTGTCCGGACGCCGGCAGTGATCGTGTGCTCTCGTGAGAGAATTGATGACGTCGGCAGGAGAAAGGAGAAGTGAAACGCCCCTCAAAGGCTCAAAACGCACAGGAATCGGAGCCGAAAAGCTTATCTATCGGCCCTTTACGTGTTCCGGACGCCTTCTCCGCCGCTGACCTCGCCACGTCTACGCTCTTCAAATCGCGATGTTCTCACGCTTGAGCTTCGAATCTGTGTGCACCATCAATGAACCAAGGAGACTTCCTTCAACCTCCGACGACTTGGAGCCTTGGAAGCTTTCCAATTTTCATTGAGCGTGGAAGTTGAGAACATTGTTCCATTCACGTCCGAGATTATATTAATAATAATTTTTGATTCAGTCTTGATGATCTCGTGCTGATTGGGTTGCGATTCTCACTATCTGGATGCCGGATTGGGCCATTTAATTGAGTGCACAACGACTGTTTGGTGAAATGCTTGAGGCGTGTTATTGAAAATGCGACTTCGAATCTGACTAACATCATCTGTGTCTGCTTCAATGATTCACCGAACCTGTTGTATGGGTTCAGTAAATCTAAATTGATATTCACTTTTGAGTCCATTCCTGAAGGTCTTGGTCTCGATAGGCTTCCGGCATTCTAAGGCGATATAAGCTTGACTCCGTGAAATCAGCCAAAAATGTTGATGTGCCGAATTGTAAATATTCCGCGCATAGCCGCCGGTGTGCTCATCAAGCATTAGCTGATCATGTAGACAAATGTGATATGATACTAGATTTTTTGCGACCAGTCATGATTCATTACGTTGAGTGTTTTTAAGTTAAGATTCATGCCCATTTTGTTTTTTGGATGGATGATTGAAGTAAGTTTTGCAAGAAAAAATGCCCATAAAGCTAGGAATATAAGCAAGAAGTCTCTTTTTCCATGGGCTCATAAATTCGACACCAGATATGATGCCAACAAATGTAAATGGACTTGCTGCTAAGTCTATGACCTGAAAAGTCAAATTACCAATTCCCCAATGCTCTGTTTGTTTCCACATCCTACACATGAAAGCTTTCTTTTAATCGATTCTAGTATGATGATACAAAAATTGTAAAGATCAATAGATGGGCTTCAGCAACCGAAGAAAATATCATATTGGTAAAAAGTTTTGGGTATTCTAAGACCAAATCATGACCATCAATCTCATTCAACGTGTTGGTCCTTCTCCTTTATCGCATAGCATAAATGTCTCTCTCTAATTTCCACACAAGAAGAAGGGAGTGACATTGCCGTCTTTCAAGAAAAGGATGGTGCTTCAAACCAATCTCGACACGTACCCACTATATCCAAAACATACAAATATGTGCCAAAAGCTAATACCATGCTAGATTCTTTGGAGGCGATGTTTGATGCCAAAGATATTATGAGAGTGATTTTATAATTCAATTGTTCAGTGGGATAATATAAACTCTTAACTCAATATCACCACCACTCGTGAAGGCGCTTGTAAGACCTTTTAAATTCGATCCATTTCAGCAAAGGACTTGTCCTTCGTGGCAATGTTGGGTGCACTTGTGCAAGGAGGCATTGTGGCGTCGTTCTTGTCTCCTCAGTATCCCCATCTTTGACTAAGGAAACCCTAAATTCATACCCCAACTCAGATGTCGATCTATGTGGCAATGCTAGTACCACAACTTCGCCACATGTCAAAAAGTTATATGTTAGGTGGAACATTTATGATTGAAGACGGCTATTGTCGTTCAAACCAATTAGACGAAAGGACAAATTATGAAATCACTCTCAGCTATCCTTTCCTTTAATTATAATTTGTATCCTCCTTTACTTTCAGAATCCTAACCGCAGGACCTTGAACAATCCCGCACTTCTCCTTATGAATTCTAAAGCCACATCAGGGAAAATTTTAGGAACCCATAAAATTACCAGTGGGGTCCATTCCAACAAGCACCGAGAAATTTAGGGAGCTTCGATTTTTTGGGTGAAATAAAAAGGCAATACCTAGAAGGAATGAAAGAAAGGAAAGAGAGGAAGAAAGGGTAAATTTGCAGACATATGAGGACAAAAGGACCAAAAAACAATAATAATAAATAACAACAACAGTAACAATAAATTGATAAAAAAAAAGCCACTAAAAATCTTAAACTATGTCCATGATAATACATTTGTCCCGAACTTTTTTTATTGTGACACAAAAGACCTCAAACTTGTACTTATATAGCACATTTATTCCAAACTTTTTTTTTTTGGTGACCCCAAAAGCACCAAACTTGTACTTATATGATGCATTTGACTTTTCATGGCTAAGTGATTGTACCCGATCTTAGTACTTAGATATCACTTTTTAAAGTCTGATCTATTTCGCCGTATGGTTTGTCCTTGGAGGCGATGCAAGGAGGCATATAGGAAGGAGGTGGCCTCATACTTGTCTCTTCCGTGTCCCCATTTTTCACTATGAAAGCGGTGCTCATTCCCCAGCTCATATGTCGATTTATATGACAATGCCAATACCATACACCTGCCACGTATGATGTTCGAATGTTAGTCGTGGAATTCTTTTCCTAATGCAAAAATGATATTTTTGTCCAAATGCAAAAAGGAAAGGAAAGGGCATGAGGAGTACCTGGATTATTTGCCCTAAATCTAATCGCAGCCCACCCTCTTTTAGGAACTCCAAATGTATTGACTTTAGGCGGGTCAACCAAATTGTACATTTGAGGATCGGTCTCGTTGTCGAAATTTCCTAAGCCGACCCCAATAACATAAAAGCTATATCCATGCATGTGCATTGGATGATATTCTGATTGGTCCAACAGATTAGTCCCCTGAAACACCATCTCGACAGTTTCGTTGTAGTTCAGAACTTTCACGGATGTCCCTTGGGCAGCCTCGGCAAGACTGGTCGACAAATCATCTCCCGTGAAATTATACATAATCGGAGGAAGATCGGGAAAATCCATGGTGTAAACTCCGCTGATGTTTCTGCATATTAATGGCAAAAGGATGCGCTTCTCATGATCTTCATCAATCATTAACGTGAAAAAATATTCAAATCAGAAGGGAGACAGAGAGATGAACCTGTAGTAAGCTTGTAGCAAGTCGACAGATGGGTCCTCCCAACTTATGTTATTTAAGGCTTCGGCAGCTTTGTAATCACCCAAATAACACGAATCATCTGGGCATGCCACGTGATTCGCGGAAACTGTGACGAACATCCTCGTCGTCACGTTGCGAGGGACGTCCACGGGATGTTCTTCAGATGCCAAGCTTCTCAGCTGTTGTATGAAACTCGCTGCAGCACTGTAGTCATGATAAAGTGGTAGTGTGTCATTTGGGTAACTTGGTGGTGACGTCACACTAAAGTTCCCTTTATACTGGATGATAGCAGTAGCAACTTCGTGGACAAACTTGGTGAAATCGATGTCTTCAGTTGAAAATTCTTGAGCGGCCAGGTAATGCCTTCCTGGAGATTGATTTGCCATAACTAATACATCCATCGTTTGTCCAGATTCTATCATTAGATACGAAACAACGATTGGTTTTGTGTATGCTCCATCCATCCCAACTAACATCATGTTATGATCGGCGATGGAAACAAACATTTGTGAACCGACCTCTGCATTGACTATACGAAAGAGATAAGTCTTGCCGTAATCGACAGAAAAGTGAGGTGTGGTTTCTGTAAAATTAATAGCATGAAAAAACAATATATTAGATATTGTACATAACAAACATGTTGACAAACCATTATCCATGATCTAGACAATTCAATGCTTAATCATACACATCTATATAATTTAATGCAAGTTAGATTTACTATTGACATGCGCTACTGAAAGCGTTAGTTTTACTTTTAGATACACAATAAGTATCAACATTGCAGTATATTTTTATCAAAGAGAATCATATATCTACAATAACTCGAAATGCAAACATTTCAAGGAACTAGCCTTTACCTCATGGTCTGCATCTCTACCCTCATAAGCATAATGTCCAAATAGAAAGGAAAAAAAGAAAAAAGAGAAAAGAAGATGGGGGGAGTATGAATGTACCGTTGGAGCAGGGAACAAAATCTCCATATTGTCCATTGATCATGTAACCAGTTGCACGAGGTACGTTATAACTGCCTGCAGACAATTCCATCTCTAAAGCTTTATTTAGAGAAGTTCCTTCATTAAACCAAGAACCTGCAAATCATGAAAGGAAAATGGGAAACTGAATTACATCAACCTTTGCCTTTACCATGCAACCGCAAAGAAATGCATAGTTGGAAAACAGAGATAGCGATGGAGGAGTTCCATCGTAGAAAGTTCTGATCATTAAACCCCAATATCCAAATGAAACATTCAAATAATCTCAATATTCTAGTGAGGGAGTTTGATCTTCACTATAATATTCACTTTTGCAAGGTTTTCAAATAGATAGCAGCCCACGATCATCAGTTACTTTGTATGCTTTTAGGAAGAGGCATGCTCTGATGAATTCTACTTTTTTAACTCTTGATCCACTTCCTGCCCTTAGCCTCCAGTTTTATGTCTAAAAGGACCCATAAGAAAGCTTAAGAGCACATACCGAGCAAGATTAAATGTTCTCCATCTGGCGTAGTGAATGGGAAATTTGATCCTTCACGTGGTAGAATGACAATAGCACCATACACAGTAGATCTTGTCCACTCATTATGGGCATGCCACCAAATAGTTCCTTCTTCATCAGTTAAATTTACTTCATAAGTAAAATTTGTTCCTGGTGGAATAGCGCATTGCGTAATATATTCCGGACCATCTGACCATGGATTTCGCGGTTGCTTCACCCCATGCCTACAAATAAGTGAATCTGATCACATAAAAAGTACTCGAGGAGCTAGACAATGTTTTGTTTGCATTTTATAATCAAAATTCAATGTCTTTCTTACACATCCTTTAGATAAAATATTTTTCCATCATTGAAGCTCCCTTTGTTTTGCGAAAAATGAACGATATGAAAAATATTTTCCTAAAAATAATTGTTTATGTTGCTTATGAAAATGAATGAATGAAAAAAATTTCATTGTCCTTGAAAATTTTAGACATAAATTGTTATCAATATTGAATTATTCTCTATTGACTAATTATTTCAAGCAATACATGTAATCATTTTTAGAAAAATATTTTTCAAATCATTTATTTTTTGCAAAATAAACAGAGCCTAAGTACATAAGTATTTGATAATAAGTGAACCTAATAAAGGCAGCTTGTATAGTTAAAAATGACATTAAGAACTAATAAACTAGAATCAACGTTATTTTAGTTATTTTATAATCTATCAAAATGATATGAATTACAAAAAGAATATTTATGAAATTATGAAGTTACATTTTTAAAATGTTGTGTATGATTGTGCTTTCCAAAAATGTAGGAGAAGATGCATATTAATAATCAACTCGGGGCATGCCTGAGGATCATTAGATAGAAAGGGATTTGTTGATGATGCCTTTTTTATCTTCACCCCAAGCTCGGGTAGTTGCCCACCTATGGGGGCCGATTGCAATAGTCCCCAGATGGGACGTCCAATTAGGCTGCGTTCCTTACTTTAACATGCTGATATTCGCACGCTTCATACCTCTTGTTGGTAAGTGAATGTTATTCTTCCTCACCAACTAAGGAATGCAAGAGGTGACATTACAGGATCTCTCACCTCGGGGTGGATTTCCTGCCTGTTTCTTAACCCTCGAGCCTTTTAAAGACTTGCCCAAGTCCAAATGAGTGTACTTAGGAGATATTAAAAGAGATTTATGGAAAAAAAAATGAAAATTATCAAAAAGAAAAAAGAAAACTATTTCATGAGTGATAGGAAGTAGACATATAGACAGACCGATTCTTCTCACTTAGACACGAAGTAAAAAATTAAAGAAAATGATTTTCTTCTTGTCAAAAGGGGAATTCTTATGAAAAATATTTCATCAAACAAATCAATCCTAAACCTACTAATGAGTACCACTAGAAAAAACTAGAGGTTCTTGAGAATATATCCTGTAGTATAATTTCAGGTACAATTTCGCTTCCTTTTTACTGTCTATGGCATCACAAGCTAACAAAAGGACAGCAATAAAAAGTGTTGGGATCGGCGGATCCCCAAAATCCGGATTCGACCCTAAATCGAATCCCTAAACTTGCGCGGAAGACGAGCCCAAGCAATTCATATGCATCACCGATCCTAAGACACATCACAGAATCGAACGTACCTTATTTTCCACGGATTAAACACCAACGACGCCAAGAGGAAGAGAAATAACGGTCCTGCTCGATCCGATGACGCCAAAAGTCCTTGGAGAATTGTGGGGTGTCGCCTCTTGCCTTAATTTTCCTTTTGGAGAGTTTTTGGAGGGAGGGGGAGAAGACGTACGTAAAATTCTGCCAAAGGTTGTCTTCTCTCCCTCTCTCTCCCCTTTTTATACCTCTCCCAAAAAACACAAAACACACCCCTTCAACTCCTCCCTCCGTCCATGGGCCCTCACTCTTTGTGGGCCGGGCTTTTCGGCCCAGCATGGGCGGACGGGCCAACTTAGGCCCATCCAATAATTAATTAAAATCATCATCTCCTATTCGCACATGGTGGGCCAAACAGGATTCTCTTAACCTCTTTTCAACATTCATACTAGTGAATAATCCGTGCGACCGGCATACTTTGAGAGCTCGTTGCCATACATCTGTTAGGAATATATAGCAGCTCATAATGGGCGTCACACTCTGAGTAGATTTAGTATGCAGTACCCTAGATCGATCGATCACATTTATATCTCTCTTGATCTCTTTTAAACAATGATATATATATATTGCATTCACAATTATGATTATCCCAAAGACAGTCATAATTGATCGAACTGTGAATACAAAACTACAATGTGATTCTCCAAATCCGATCTTCCTCTTTCCTTCAAACTCTCAATTTCAGTTTAGCTTGCTTTTCTAGAAATGTCCCATTAGATCGAATCAACTCATGACCATTGGCAACATCCTAAGATAGCAAACACTAAATAGAAATCTTGAGAATAAGTAAGAGTCCTGAGGGGACTAAAATTGAGGAACTCATTTCCCTCAAGAGTCTCACACGGCATAAAAGTTGAGATCAAAACTTTTACCACTCTTATTGGTCGTCTCATGCATACGTAATATGAAATACGTATTACGGTATTAACTCCTTTCTCATGGAGCGTATGTCTATTCCTTCAATACCGTACAGATGATAGTTCAGACATACCTAATGTCTAACTTGAGTTCACGTACCTACTCATTCATTTAATTCATCAGAACTCACATCTGGCATCTTAGACAGATAAAGTAAAATATGTGGGGTATTTTACTTTCGGACATAGTACTTATCATGTCCTCATTTTAACACTTAGTTAAGGCGACATATATATTTTAAGCTTGAGCTCTCAATTATCACCTAGATAATAAGCTTAAAAACCGTCTCATCTCTATTTATCACACAGTAAATAGAGGCGATTACCCGTGTGAGTGGGCTAATCTTTTATTTGTCCGACATACTTTCTCAACTTAATATAATGCACTGAGCATTAAGATGCATAAAGATCAAACAAAAAATTCATAGGCATTAATGATGAAAAACACAAGTTCATAAATGTGAATAACTCAGGGAAATTACAATATCCAGTACATCAGACTCTACGCAATCTTAGAGATTTTACATGACCACAAAACACATCTTTAGGTATTGGCTTTGTCATAGGATCTGCTACCATTCTATGCATAGATATGTTGTAAGTTCACATCCTTTCGTGCAACCATATCTTTAACAAAGTTATACTTGGTATCTATATGTTTGGTCTTGCCATGATACTTTGGATCTTTGGTGTACGCTATAGCTGCTTGGCTATCACGGTTAACCAATAATGGATTTGCAGCTTTCTCAATAACACCTAAATGATCCAAAAATCTCTTAAGCCAAACTCCTTCTTGTATCGCTGCTGATAATGCCACGAACTCAACTTCCATCATGGATAAGGCTATACACGTTTGCTTCTTACTGCTCCAAGATATGGTGCCATTGTTCAAGTAAGAACGCAAATCCGAGGTAGATTTCCTTTCATCTAAATCTCCTCCCCGGTCGGCATCCGAATAGCCTTCAAGTTGCGAGATCCTTTCCTTGGTAATTCAGCTTGTAATCGGCAGTTCCCTTCGGATACCTCGGTATTCTCTTAACGGCTTTCCAATGTGCTTGACCTGGATTGGATTGGTATCTACTCACCATTCCAACGCAAAGCATATGTCGGGTCTTGTACACAACATAGCGTACATCAAGCTCCCAACAGCACTAGCATAAGGAACATGCTTCATTTGTTCCTTCTCATGTGGAGTCCTTGGACACAGTCTATGGCTCAATCCTTCACCTTTTGCAATAGGAGTGTATATGGGTTTACAATCTTGCATACGAAATCGTTCAAGAACTTTACTTATATATGTTTCTTGCGAAAGAGATAATGATCTCTTCGAACGATCTCTTGAAATCTTAACTCCAAGTATGTATGCAGCCTCACCCATATCTTTCATCTCAAAATTAGAAGATAACCAACTTTTGATGGTATTAACTAACTCCATATTGCTTCCGGCAATTAGTATATCATCAACATATAATGATATGATTACTAATTGATCTTTGGATCTTTTGATATATACACAATGATCCTCATCAATCATTGTAAAATTATATGCCATCATAGCATTATGAAAACGTATATACCATTGTCTTGACGACTGCTTAAGGCCATATATCGATTTCAAAAGTCGACATACCTTTCCTTATTGGCCTTTCGTAATGAAACCAACAGGTTGTTCCATATATATTTCCTCATCTAATTCTCCATTGAGAAAAGTAGTCTTTACATCCATTTGATGTAATTCAAGATCCATACTTGCCACTATTGCTAGTATAATGCGAATTGAGGTGAATCTCACAATAGGGGAAAATGTTTCCTCATAATCAATTCCTTCCTGTTGATTATAGCCTTTCGCCACAAGGCGAGCTTTATATCTTTCTATCGAGCCATCAGCTTTACGCTTTATTTTGAGAACCCACTTGTTCCAAATAGCTTTGCGTCCCTTTGGAAGATCAACCAGTTCCCAAACATGATTTGACTTCATTGACTCCATTTCCTCTCCCATTGCATCCATCCATTTTTCTTTACTAGGGCAACTTAGAGCCTCATGTATATTTCTTGGCTCATCCTCATCTTGTGGGGCAATCATAAAAGTTTCCCCTTCAATGTCAAAACGTCGACGGGGAATACTTTTGCGACTTGTTCGCTGTATAGGAGATAGTACACTTAGCACATCATTTCCCATTATGCTCCTACTAGGATCAGATAATGATGATGTCGTATCATCATGTGGTTGTAATTGAGAATTAGTTGTATGCAATTCATCACTTCTCACATTGCTCCCACTTGGGCGAACCCCACTAATATCATTATACGGATCCATGGTTTCAAATAGGGAGTAATCTTCACCTATTTCGCCCTTCTTAGGAAACTCATCCTCTAAGAATGTGACATCCCGTGATTCAAATTCAGTTACACTCCCACTTTCCTGCTCACCTATGAACACATATTCTTTTGAGCGTTCAGAGTATCTTATGAAAATACTCTTCTTTCCTCTGGGACCTAATTTTCCAAATTTGTGAGAGGGCTCATGGGTATAGGTAGCGCAACCCCATGGTTTAAGAAAACCTAAGTCCGGTTTTCTACCTGTCCATAACTCATATGGAGTGGAAGTAACTGATTTGGAAGGCACCCGATTAAGTACATAGGCAGCTGTCAATAATGCATCACTCCAAAAGGTGATAGGTAAGTTAGCATGTGCCATCATGGACCTAACAATTTCCAGTAGGGTTCTGTTTCTTCTCTCTACAACACAATTTTGTTGAGGAGTATATGGAATAGACAACTGTCTTTCTATTCCTTTTTCATCACATAATTTTCTGAACTCATCAGATAAATATTCTCGACCTCGATCGGATCTTAATGCTTTTATTTTCTTGTCTAATTGATTCTCTACCAAGGCCATAAACCTTTTGAAACAACTTAATGTTTCAGATTTATGAGAAATAAAATAGACATATCCGAATCGAGTATAATCATCTATAAAAGTGATGAAATAAACAGCCCCATGCCTTCCTCTCACATTCAATGGACCACAGATGTCAGAATGGATTAAATGCAGAGGAAATTCAGCTCTTTTACCTTTTCCAAATGGTTTCCTTGTTATTTTCCCTGCTAGGCAATGCTCACATATGGGCAAATCGACTTTTTTAATATTGCCCAACAAGCCCTCTTTGGCTAGTCTATTCATACGTTGTTGGCCAATATGACCAAGTCTAGCATGCCACACATTCACATCATTGTCATATGAATTAGGAGACGTGATAAGGGAATAACAAACATTTGCATTAACATAGTCAATGTCTAAAACAATAAAACCATCCAGAAAATAACCACAACCATAGAAATTTGTGTCCAAAAACAAATCCACACCTCTACAATGGAAGTTCATATTAAAACCTAGTTTGACCAACACTAAAACAGACACTAGATTCCGACGAATCTCCGGAGCATACAATACATCATGTAGGATCAAAGTACGTCCGCCACGCATATTCAGTTGGCATGTGCCAATTCCTTTTACTTCAGCTCTGGAGTTATTTCCCACATAGACCCACTTAGTTCCAGTTGGTACTCGGCGGAATTCCACGAAGGATCCTCTATCCTTCGCTACATGGTCTGTTGCTCCTGAATCTACAGTCCACAAAGGATTGGATTCAGCCAACAATACAAAACTTGACACATAAGCAAAGTTCTCAAATGTACAAGAGGTGTTTACCTTTTTCGGCTCACGGCGAGTTCGAGCATAGTGACCCTTCTTGTCACAATTGTAACACCTTACCCTTGACATTTTCTTCACTTGAGGACGTTTTCCTCTCTTGTGTTGGTTAACTCTTGGTTTCTTACAAGGAGGACTTGATCCTTTGCATGACCACATATTAAACGAATCAATACGCTTGCGCTTAGAGCTCAAAGCCCTTTCTGAGCTAGTCTATTCATACGTTGTTGGCCAATATGACCAAGTCTAGCATGCCACATATTCACATCATTGTCATATGAATTAGGAGACGTGATAAGGGAATAACAAACATTTGCATTAACATAGTCAATGTCTAAAATAATAAAACCATCCAGAAAATAGCCATGACCATAGAAATTTGTTTCCAAAAACAAATCCACACCTCTATTATGGAAGTTCATATTAAAACCTAGTTTGACCAACACTAAAACAGACACTAGATTCCGACAAATCTCCGGAGCGTACAATACATCATGCAGGATCAAAGTGCATCCACCACGCATGTTCAGTTTCCGGCTTAGCCGCCAAGAGGCGGTCCTCCTCTAGCTCAAGATGGCGCACTGCGTCCTCAAAAACTTTGATATTTTCATTGTGGGTCAGGTGCACCTTCATATGCTCCCAACTTTGAGGCAAGGAACGAATCACTGCTTGCACTTGCTGCTCATCGGTCAGGACATGGCCAGCATCTTTCAGCTCATTTATCATGTTTGACATTTTTCTTAAACACCAACGACGCCAAGAGGAAGAGAAATAACGGTCCTGCTCGATCCGATGACGCCAAAAGTCCTTGGAGAATTGTGGGGTGTCGCCTCTTGCCTTAGTTTTCCTTTTGGAGAGTTTTTGGAGGGAGGGGGGAAGACGTACGTAAAATTCTGCCAAAGGTTGTCTTCTCTCCCTCTCTCCCCTTTTTATACCTCTCCCAAAAACACAAAACACACCCTTCAACTCCTCCCTCCGTCCATGGGCCCTCACTCTTTGTGGGCCGGGCTTTTCGGCCCAGCATGGGCGGACGGGCCAACTTAGGCCCATCCAATAATTAATTAAAATCATCAAAAAGTAAGAAGAAGGTGGGCAGAATAAAATTACCAATGAAGAGTGACCCCGTACAGTCCTTGATTGTGAACCTTCACGTACACAAGATCACCCTTTCGAACTCGAATGGTTGGTCCAGGAAGACTGTCGTTCACCACTAGAATCGTATTGGTTGTACAATTCCTTGTGACGTTGATTTCTCTCAACTGCGGGGGGGAAAAAGAAAGAAGATGATAAATTTCATACCATCATTATAAAATTTACCACCCAGATAAAAGAGGCTGACATCGTAAGGTAGAGGATTGTCCAAGTACATGCAAAATGACTCTGGACCATGTTTAGCCGAGTCGTTGGCTGGTCCCTCTATATGGTCCCCCCCAAATTTCAGATTTTTTTGGATATATATGTTCACGATTTATCTGGCGAAAACGACTCGATCATCCCGTTGGTTTCTAAGTCAATTCATATTTTTCTTTTTTTGGTATTAAAAAAAAAAGAGTGGACAAGACCTGAAATTACAACAAAAGAAGCGAACTTATTAGTGGCCTATTTAATACATGATTATCACTAGGGATGAGTATGATCCGGATGAGCGGTTCTCACCTCAGAACTAAGAACCGATTTCGAAAATTGAAATTGAGACCCACCCATTTGTTCCATGGATTCACCTGGGAATTGGACCATCCATCCAGTCCGATTCCTAGATGGGTCTATGGAACTAGTCCCCAATTCCTACATTTATTCAACCTTATAATTGCGAGTCATTGATTTTGATTGAGGATTAAAAACTAGGCAAAATGAATAGACAATACTTATTAGTTAAAAACTTAATTTTTTCAAAGGTCATGGCGTGGTTGGTTCTTTTTAGGTTTCCCAACATCGGAAATGTGTGGAGAATTAGACTCTACATTAAAAGTCTTAACCTCCACGGAAGTTAAAACATTAATCATTTGATTTATTTTTTTATGTTAACCTAATTTAACCATGGGGAATGGCCAGTGAAAGACATAATTATACTATTAAAACGAGCCATTGGCTCTTATGGACATCTCCAATAGGTTCTCTCTTTGCTTTACGTTTATTTATTTTGTTTTGGTTGAGAAAGGAAGTAAATAGATTATTAGAAGGGAAAAAAATAGAGGGTTAATCATATTGCACACTTAGCCAATAACCATGGATATACATATATGTACATATATATTTGCTCAAAAAATTATAAAATAATTTATGTATTTTTAAATATATATATTTATACCAGTCAGTTTAGTTGGATGGGCGGGCGGTTCCACACCTAGAATCGGGAACTAGACCAGTACTCATTGGTTCTACTAAATTGGAACCTAGAACCGGATTGGCCTCCATGGGAACTGCCGATTCCGGTCATGTTCGGTTCCAAATGGTCTGGACAATTCCCGGTTCTTTTGTATACCTTTAATTATGACTCGCATTGTTGTCAGTATTGCCATACAATCATGAAATGAAATAGCATAATAATTCAAATTACTAAACATCTTCATCTTACATGTAAATTTTTTTAATAAAAGGCAAAATCAATTATAACTACAATTAATTTTGATACATTTGTATCAGCGTGAAAATTACAATGGAGATCTCACATGCTTCCCTACACACTTCCTGTGTATGATTTTGCTATTGTGTAAATCACTAGTCATCATTTGTGAATGTCATTTCTGTCCTTGTTTTCAGATGTAATTTACCCTACGTCTAATTGAGTAAATTATGGTGCACATTTGCACGCGATGTCTCTTAGAAGACAACATAGATCTTGGTGACTATTAGACGAGGTCTTCTACCAAACGTTAGGATTAAAGATCTGGAGACCTGATTTTTGGATCTTCAATGCACATTATCTTATTATTTTTTCTTGCATGGTTATTATCTAAGATATTTTATTCGTCACGTGCTAGGCAGTGAAATAAATAGTTGTAGCCCCTAAAAATTCATTAAATAAACCTATTTCAATATTCGTCCATATCAATCTATAAAAGCGTGAAAATTGATCTATAAACACTCATTTATTAAATTGAAATTGGTAATTTGAAGTTAAAGAAGCTAGATGCTTTTGTCAAGGACCAAGGTCCTTAGAAAAAATATCAAAAAAGTCCTAAATTTATTGCATTGATACCAATTCGGTCTTAAACTTTTCAATTGGATTAATTTAATCCTAAAGTTTTTCACATTGAAACCAAATCAATTTATCTTGCGAATTTAGGCTGGAAATCAATGACGTGGATGCTAGCCATACTACGTGATCTGACATGAACATTTTTAAATATTTTTTATTATTTTAAAAAATTTTCCTTTTCCTTTTTTCCTTTTTTTTACTATTATTTTTCTTTGGACTATGGCTGATACTGGCCATAGGCAGGAGCCGGTGAGGGCGTTGTGCCCTTGCCAAACCTAAAGATATTCTTGGCTGGTGGATAAGTTTCCTATTCTTGAGACCACTATTTATTAAAAGCATGATTTTTTTGTTCGCAGATGTTCGTTGCTTCTTAGTCTCATAATTTTTAATAATATGTACATATTGGTACACACTGTCGTATGTAATCTTTTATGATTTGTGTTATGGTAGAAAAGTAAAAAGTTGTATATTTCTGCTGAACACATGCCCTCACTTTTCACATATTATTATTGCGTAGCATCTAAGTAAAAGCAATATTCAAATAAATATGGAGAAAATCAAAAAAGTTGCACAGTACGAGTATTATAGAAAGTTCTTCGCAAAAGTATGGGTTAATACCCCGAAAAACCCCAGTACAGACACCCGTGACAAATCTACCCTAAACTATTTTTTTGACCACAAAAACCCCAAACTTGTATACCTTTGACAAATTTCCTAAACTGTACACTTGTAACAAATTTACCCTATGTTAGTTTTAGTTAAATTTTTTTGTTAAATTATAAAGTTAAATGACACGTGACAATTGACCGGTATACCAATTTGAGATTTTACACTCTATTTGTCACAGTTTACAATTTTTGTGATTTTTGTGGTATTAATCTAATTTAGTAGGGTACTAGTCACAAATTTCTGGGTTAGAGGTCTTTTGTAGTCGAATAAATTAGTTTGGGGTAAATTTGTCATAAATGTCTCAGTTTAGGGTTTTTATAATTAGTCGGGGTAAATTTGTCGTAAGTATCAGGTGTGGGGTTTTTCGTGATCAAAAAAAATTGTTCGGAGTAAATTTGTCACAATTGTATCAGTTTGGAATTTTTCAAGGTATTAACCCAAAATATCTTTCAGATGGAGCCAAGGCCTGAGATCACAGTATGGGGTGGAGATTTTGTCGGCACAAGATGACTCTGGAGTGGACAGCTGTGTACAAAGATAGGTAGCCAGAAAGCGACTTAACTTTCCACCATGGTCACATATTAACATCACTTTGTTATTCTTTTTTTTTTTTTTAATTTCTTTTTGGGCTTTGCGCCACTTCTGTCTCCTTCTTCCTCCTTTATGGAGACACCAGGCGCTTTCGAACTCTAGATATTGAAGGCCAAATATTAATATGTTATTGTCACTCATTAATGGTCCACCGGCTCATTTATTACACAAAACTTAATATGAGCACCCACCTCATTTAGTGTAGAAGCCCCACCTCATTTATTATAAAAGAACTCCTTAAAGACAATATAAGTGCACAATAATAATAGATAATAAATAATATTTAAATGACAAATACCAATTACAAAACCTATGTCTATATGTATATATTGAAAAAAAAAAGTAAAGTAATACATTTGATTAATTGTAAAGAAAGTGGGAAGGAATGAAGTTTTGTAATGATATTCAACAATTCTCCCGATGACAATTTCCGCCATTTTTGTTCGCTCTCTCTTTCTCTGTCACTCTATCTCTCTCTCTGGATTAGAAGATAATTAATCCAGTGGTTTCAAGTCTATAGACTACTCAGGACATATATAGGAAGTTTGTGTTGAAAATAGCATTTCTCATTGGCCACGCAAAATAGAAGATGAAGCTTAAGTCCATAATGCATTTGGGACCCACTGACATTGATATTTATTTTGCAGATTGGTTTTATCTCACAGTTTTCGAGGCCCGAAAGCAAAGAAGAATAGGACCAAGTTGTGAAAGCAAATTGCCTCTCCAGGGACAAACACTTCATTTTTTTCCCAAGGCTGCGTTCTATATATTAATTTTTTAAAATGATGGAAGTCATTGTCTAGTTTCTTGGGATGGATTTTGAGGCATGACAAAGTTGGTAACAAAAAAGCCTAGGGCATATTAGTTTGCTTTGATTTAGGCACTATGAATGCAATTAATAACTCATAAATGTGTAGATATATTGATAAATATGCAATACATGTTAGAACGGAGATTTTTTCCAGTAAAATAGAAAGTTGTATATGTATAGATAACAACAGGTTTGTTAACATTTTATTACCCATGTTAAACCTCTCAATTCAAAACTCTCCTTCATATCTTCACTTGACATTATTGCTATTATTTTACTAAAACATTACAATTTGATTAAGGAAGTTCACTCTCGTTCATAATCTCTCAAAATTATTTGCTTCCTATGAATTAAATGTTTCTGCATTCTTCCTTTGTTTTCTCATATTCTCTAAATAAATCAATAAAACTGCCTTAAAGATCTCTTTTCCAATACAAGGTAATACCAAAACTTGCACATTTATTTGATGTAAAATGATATATTTAGACATTTTATGCATGTCTCTCCTTTTTAATAAATTTCAAAAGGATTGTAGGGGCAAAACGGGGCAAAACGACGAACATATCCACAGTTTTTTCTAGCATAAATAGATTGTGCAGAATCTTTTACTATATAGGTTTCTTATTGCAATCATATCAATTAGTTTGGAATATCCTTTAGTTCAAATTTATATCTCTTCTTTTAGCTCTATTCAATACGCAATCTCTGTCGAATTTCCTTGCAGATGTTTTGTAATGATATTGCGAGACCACAACAATTCCCATTTGGTCGCTAGTGACAAGTCAGTGACGTCAAACCCAGCAAACCTCGTTTATAAGAACGCATTTCTTGAAACATGACTAGAATGCGCAAAACATCTTTTAACATCCTCGAAAAATTAGGAGTCTTAAAAAGTTTTCTTGACGGAATACTCTAATACTTGCCTAAACTATGCGAGATACCCTTTAACATACTTTTGGAGCATCTTTTGTAGTGTAGGCATGTTCACATGTGTGTATGCACCTGAGCTATGTGTGAAAGACTAGTAGCCATGTCGCGACCAAAATTTTGGGTGAACCACCCAAAATTAGGCTAATAGACCACTAAGTCTAACTTAGCTTGAGTTCGCCCAAGCCCATACCAATTCGCGACTTAGGTTCGAATAGTAACATGCAAAAACGTCACTAATCAATTTAATGTAAATCGATTAGACACCTAATTAAAATAATGAGAGAATTATTTTATTTTTACGAACCAGAGACTTTGAATACGGGGACTTGGTTACACTAGATTCTAATTTTTTTAAGTACCTTTCTCTTTTTATTTCAAAAAATGTTTTGCAGATAGGTGATCATGCAGGTGCACGAACCACCAATTTAATACTTAAGAAGTGAATAAAAAAATGCAGAACTTACCTCATAGTAACGAAAGCATTTACGTTGTTAGATTAGAATTTACATCAAGAATCCTAGATATGATTTCTAATTAATACGCAATCACTCAATTTTTGTTTTCACTTTTTTTAATGAGAATCTATATGCAATGCAATACTACTAATCTAACATGAAATGATATGGCGTGGCAATATGTCCTAAGCTATATGACATAAGTAAAGTAATTTCTAAAGAAATGCAATAATTAAATGTGCAATATAAATTAACCTAATGACTTAATTCTAATGATGAAAAATTTCTAATTAAATGAATCTAGCAACAATCACTAAATGATGTGCATCTCATGAACCTAATCCTACACGACATGCACATGATTATTTGTATTTTTTATGAAAATTCATAATTGAAATCGCTAAAAAATAAAAATCTAACTAAAGTGAGATATTATCTATTCTAGACACCTTCTAAACATGCATTTGAAAAAAAAAAAAAAAAAAAACTAACCTACCTATCATGCAATCAATTCTAATCTACATGGAATTCAAATGCAATTTCTTTTTTGTATTTTCAGGATAAACAAAACAATTAAAAGATAAACACCAAATCATCCATGGTCATCAAAAATGTTATCCATCATTCACATTTAAATTCAAACTTGATTATTTTGCTAATAAAATCGATAAATTAATCTTAAGTTTTAAATATCAAGACATCAATTTTATTCCCACATGATTAATTATTATATCTAAAGCCTTATAGATGGAATAAAAATCTGTGTGCGGTTGCGAATTGAGGTGGTACGTCGGGAATTTCAACCATGCATCAAGAAACAAAGAGACAAAATATCAAAAACTAAAATAAGATAAAATAAATCTACTTAATAAAATCACTACCTAAATTTGAATTTTTTCCAAAATCCGGCTCAAGTGAACCATGATGGAGACTCGGCGTGGCTAAGGTCAATGCTCGGTGAAGATGGTGGCTTGGCATGACTCGACAAGGCCACGACAAGTTCAACAAGTTCGATGGGTTATCGTACAAGACACTAGGAAACCTGGAAAATTATGGAAAGCTTAAGTAATTCATCAGGAGGCTTGCCAGTGTCGCTGAGTAATCGTCGGTGTTGATAACTGGTAACGGTATCGAAGCCAGAATGGTGAGGCTGAGTAAGAAGCAATTTGTGGCGTCGAGTTGAACAGTGAGTGGTAACGTCGATGCAGCAAGACCAGCGAGTTTCACCAATGTTGGGCTGGGCTAAGCTGGGCGCGATTCAGGGCTGAGGAACCTGCAGACGCATCTGCACTAATGGATGGATGCTGGCGACGCTGTTCAAGCTGCCTTGAAGCACACCTGGACTGCTGGCGGAAGCTGGGTTGTGGTGGGACGACAACGAAGCACCTGGCGTGGCAGAGCAGCGGGAACAGCAGACTGGTTGACGTTGGGCGCCCTTCACGGACACGATACCATCACCGAGAAAGAGCTGCAAGCGCGCGTGGAAATCCCTGACGTCGATGGAGTCCCATTGAACTGCCGAAGGTAAGAGATCCCTGACGTCGATGGAGTCTCACGCGGGTTTGCTCAATTTTGTCGTATACTCAATTGTGCGGCCCCCTCTGCCAAGTGATCGCTAAGAGAAGACTCCCCCTTTGTTGACTCGTAAACACCAAAACGAACCCACGAAAATTCAACGGAGAAAAACCCCTCACGATTTCTTCTCTCTCGCACGATTTTTCTCTTAATGTGCCCTTTCTCGATTGTGGATCATGGCCGGTCCCCTCACGATTTCTTCTCTATGCTCTCAATTATGGCCGGCCATATATTCAATGTGTGGCCCCAAAAACCCTACGCGAACAACCTTTTTATAGATCAAGAATTAGGATTTCGATTTTCTTTTCAAATTAATATCCGCAAAGATTTATTTTCCGTATGTAATATTTGTTTATGATACGATTCATGATTGCAAAAGGATTTTTCTGAAATTTTTAATCTTGCAAAGTTGAACTTGTAATATTTTTGACACCTGCTCTATCCGAAGATATTTTAAAATAATTTCCATCATATCCCGGAAAATTTCAAATTTCTATTTTTCATGAGATAAATTTCGATCATAAAAAAAGGAGGGTTTGGGCCAATTTGCTCGCTTCGTGGGCTTAATCCGGCCTACCAAGTTAAAGCTCAAAACTACTAATTCGAACTCATCCGCTACCTGGTACAATAAATAAATGCAAAAAATGCAAAATAAATGCACCTAAATCTATATACTATATAATTAATATTTTTCAGGAATAAAAATTAACCCTTAATTTTTAATACGATAAATGACTAAATTGATCATCAAAATTTAGGTGTTAACAAGCCATTATCATTCATGGAGGATGTGATCAGAGGAGTACCTCTTCATAACTTTGTTCAACAATATAATTTATAACTCTTCCAAAAAGAACGTAATTCTCATCATCCCTGTCCAACGATCGCTTCGACTATGGTGATGTTGCTGTTCATCCTCCTCCCAGTGTCTCTCTAATGCATTTCCCTTTTTTTTTTTCATTATCGAAACAAGAGAGTTACCCGAAGGTTTAGCGAGAAGTCCTGAGCAACCGGTCAGCTAGCAAGTGATGAAGGTTATTTGCCAGATTTCCACTAAAACCAATCGGTTGCTGAAATTGCACTCAATAACAAACCTCGTCTCTAAAAATATATGAATCTCCTTTATCAAGACAAACCAGTAGATGTATATCTTCGCACCGTCTTTGAAGCCTGACTTTTAATCTGCAGGTGTTCGGCGCTTCTTAGTCATACAATTTTCACAATATGTGTTTTGTTGCGTGCTTTCGTATATGATGCTTTTATAATTTAATGTACGCTTTTGTAGAACACGTGCCCTTACTTTCCACTTATCATTATCTCATAGAGCATCTAAGTAAAAGAAAGAACAATTTGTAAAAATCAACAATAAAATAAAATAAAAACCAAAAAGGTTACATAATAAAAAGAGAGATAGGACGGTGGCACGACAGCGTGCTGAGGCCTAGCGTTAGTATTAGGGTTCATATCTATGAAGAAGTACTACCATCTGCATCATGGATGTGCTGCCATTTGCATCATGAAATTGATAGAAGATGGAGCGTATTAATTGCCGGTTGACCTAGATGGTCTAAAGCAACTTAACTTGATCATGGTTAATTATTAACCATCGTTTTAGGTTCAAAGCCACGTCTGTCTTCTTTCTCCTCTGCATTTTTTTTATAGAGAGACCATGCACTTTTCAAGTTCTGGAAATTAATAATCAAATGTTGACTTGTTAATTATCCTCATTAATGGCCGATCGCCTCATTCATTGCATAAAACTTAATCTAATATAGTATTCCTATAGAACAATATACAAGTGCATGATAATAATAAATAAATAAAGTATTTAAATTATAAATACTAATAGCAAAACATCCCACTTCATCAATGCAACCCGTGTGTGTACACAAGAAAGATTTAAGGCTCATTCATATATGCATGACAAGTTCATGTTCGTATATTGTTCTAGAAATATTATAATAGATTAAGGCTTCATTTGTTTCACAATAAATAATTAATTTAAAAAATATTTTTTTAATAAATAATTGCTTATATTGCCTGAATTAAGTAATCAATGGGACATATTTCAATTATGTCGCGCCTAACTTTTAACATGCAATCCCGAGCTCTCCCAAACTAACGTTAAGCACGACAAAAAAACTTTTACAATTGAAATATCTAACCACCTAAACAAAACAGAGCCGCCACTAGCTTATTCTTGGAGGTCGGCTAGAAACCTAATCGAGGGTTGGGAGATTCCCTTGATTCCTACGCAACCAGAGATCTAAGCTCGGGGACCTGGATTACGTTAATATTTCTATTAACGCCCTTTCGGTACCTAATGGTATGTTGTGTGTTTTTATCATTTCCATGCATCCTTTAAATTTTCCAAGATCATCAATCCTATACTAAGTAATCATGCGTGGTGGGCTTGTTTTCATTTCATTCTATTCCTAAAAAAAAAGGAAACAACCAATAAACATGTCATTAAAAGACAAGTAAACAAACAATCTAAAGAAAAGGAAAACTCTAAGCATGCAATCCTAAAAGAAGATATGAAAGGAAACAGCCAGTCAAAACACAATTGAAAGACAAAAGTAGCAATCAAGATAGAGCAGTAAATTTAAACATATAAACCTAAAAAAATAAAGAAAAACATAGTAAAGAAAAAGGTAAAAGAAAAAGGAAAAAGACCCGCAACTCGTCGGGTTTTATACAACTTTTAAGAGCCCGAAACATATATCGGGGAAAAATAAAAGAAAGGAAAATTACAATTGCAACGGTCGGAATGGACATCGACCCTTCCTCCATCTTCACGTTTATCCTTTCTTCCAAAATCCTAATCTAAGTCTAAACTAAGGAATTAAATCTAGGGACATACGGATAAAAGTAAAACACATGTCAATTGACTATTACAATCTTACCTAAAGACAAAGCAGCAAAAGTGACAGTAATATATATATGGAATCTATAGAATATCAGCACACAGAGACAATATTTAACTAACTTGAAGATTTCACATATTAAAGATATATGTCCGAAGAGCAACCTTTACTCGACTACCACTCTAAAACATACACCCAAACAATCAAATTTACGAGGACAGGGCATGCATTTCCAAAATATCGCAAACATATGAACACACGATGCCAGAATTCACTACAGGGTTATGCTCAGCAATCAAATTGATTCTGTCACTTAATCATATTTGGCAAACAAACCTTTATATGTATAGTAATTATTCATTCACAGAAAATGACTTAGTATAACAGATATCACGTTACAGATTAAGTAAATGAACAAAACATTTCCTCATCCAGTCATTAGGCAGAAAAATCTGATCCGCTAGGTGAGTTCGGACAAACATGATATGGAAAGTTCAATAACAAAGCAAGATACAGATGCTAGGCAATAATATGGATCAAAAATTTGCCATGAAACTAATCGACAATTCCTTAGCCGACATACTCGATCGAATCAAATTTAGTCACAATCTCATTTTCGATTACCAAAATTCATCACAGCAGGGTATATGACATTTAGATTAAGAAATTCAAGTGCAGTCTATATGACAAAATCAATATACTAAGCAAGCACAGAGAAACACTCAATCATAATTTGAATTGAAACACGTATTGACCTAGTTCAAGGATTTCATCATATGGATACTAGGTGTTTTGGCCAGAGAGGTATAAATGCAGAGATGAGACAGACATGATTCGGATTTATTATGAAAACATTTATACATCAGTAAACTTCCATCAAATATTCAATTCCTACTCAACCAAATTGAAGATAGAAAGCGATTATAACCTAGGGTTTCGGATTTTTTTTACCTTGAGAAACAAGCTGAAACCTAAAAAATCGGAATAAATCCAAACCCTAATATGTCAAGCTCCGAAATATGATCTCGCAACAAAAAGAGAATAGTTAGATCCGTTCGTCAATGGTCTTCGTGAAAGTCGATTCGCCCGCCAATAATTCTCATGGGAGTTGATCCATCCATCGGCAGTCTCGGCTGATTTTTGTAACGTGGATCGGTCTCCTAGGGTTTCCGGGAAGAGGAGATCGAGCTTCGTCTTTTAGGGTTCTGTCGTCGTCGGTGAAGCCCTAGGATTCCTCGTTCTCGATTTAGGGATTTCAACCGAGAATCCCTACGGAAATCGATCTCGAAATCCTAGATCGAAGAACTTGATCTAGGGTTCTTCGGTCGGGGGGATTGGAACGGCGAGGGAGAGAAATCGTGAGAGGAGAGAGGATCGGTGTTTTTGGGGCTCGATTTCAGAAGATTTCCCAGGAATCTCCCCGGAACCCTAGATCGAAGCTCGATCTAGGGTTTCTGGGAGGAATTTGGGATCGGCAGCGTCGGGGGAAGAAAGAACCCGAGAGAGAGAGAGAGTCCGAGAGAGAATGAGCGGAAGAGAGAGAAGACCGATCGAGAGCCCCCCCCGCCCAAAACCCTAATCGCATCCTTTTTATATTTTCCGATTTTTAATTAATTTTTTTAATTTTTTTCAGGTGTCAACAAATTATTGATATTTTCGTGGATGTTGAAAATATTTTTGTTCTTTCTTTTTATAAGTGATAGAAGCAATCATTTTATGATACTCACTACAACACATTTACTCTAAACTAATTCTTGTGACATCAAGAACCCTAACTTTATACTCATGCGATATATTACTCTCCATCAATATTTCGTCAGATGATTTTCCAATCAAAACGACATCGTTTTTATTTCACTCAACTCAAGTTGGTGCCATGTCAATCCCATTTGTCTTTTGTTGTCTATGAAGCTAGATTTTTAACAATGCTCAATGTAAAACTTTATGGAGGGTAAATGTATCACATATGTACAAATTTAGTATTTTTCGTGTCACAAAAAATGTTTAAGGTAAATATCATAGTGGATAAAATTTGGGATTTTTAATGGCTTTTTCTCATATCAAATGAGATGATTGAGTTTTATTCTACTTTATTGTAAAGTAATATGTCTAATTAATTTAAAAAATGTGAAAGAATGGAGTTTTGTGATAATGAGACTCCACCATTTAACTACACTCTACCTAACTTTCCTATCATTGATAGATATAAACATATATACATAGTTCTGGTTTCACAAATGACACATAATAGCTGAATTTTCTTAGCACTCATTTGTTTGTGTTTCCTGTTAAAATTCAAAATATTATTCCAATGCAAAATAATTACATAATTTGGTTTCACAAATAACGCACAATAAAATAGAACAAAAGAATGTAATCATAATGATTAGAGTTAACTAAATTTTCTTAGGACTTCTTTGTTTATTCTTTTTAAAATGCAAAAACTAAAATTTAAAATTGTGTTTAAATATTAAAAAGATTTTGAAAAAAAATTATGCCTAAACTATATATCAAGATTTAACCATTGTGAAAATTTGACAGGTTTCAAGCCAAAAAAAAAGTGTAAAAAGTTTTTCAAGGCGAGATTATATATATTGTGCTAAGGTTTGCAAGAGTGCAAAACTTGAAATTCACGGTATCATCGTCCTCTGATATGATGAATCCACTATATCCCTTGTCCTTTTTTTTAGCCTAATTGAAAAAAGAAAACATCCACTTTAGGTCAAGTAACAAATTTGGCCCAAACTTTTTTTATCTCATAACAAACATCAATTTTAAATTGAGTGACAAATCTAGCCCAAACTTTTTTGTCTAAAAAAAAATCACAAACTTTCACTTAACCCCTTAACTTAAATCCATTGTTCTCAACAATAAATTCATGCACATTTGTTTGTCGGATTTAAAGCACTATTCGGTATCTTCTTGTTTGAGCCATAGCTTAAAGAATAACGATGAAGCTATTCATCGTCTCTTACACTACATTGGCAAGTCAAGAGGATCTTTGAATTGAATTTCTATGACCAAACCTCACCACTTTATCATAACATGAAGTTGTAGACCACCGCTCATCGAAATACACCATCAACGAGATCCACCAAGCTTATGACTAAAACCTCTTTTCCTGAAACAAGGTTGACTTTAGATAGAGAGTTAACAGTAGGGGCCAAATTTCGGATAATGGAGAAAGTTTATGATATCTTATAAGATAAAAAAAAATTTGAGGCCAAAATCGTTACCAAAAAAAAAAAATTGAGGCCAAAATTGTCACTCGATCAAAAGTTGATTTTTTTTACGAGACAAAAAAAAGGTTGGGGCTAGATTTATTATTCAACCTAAAATGAATGCTTTTTTATGAGATAAAAAAATTTAAGCAAGATTTATCGCTGGACCTAAAGTCAATACTATTTTTTTTTTTTTGAATTACCTGTTTTCCTTACTTCCTCTTTTTCCCAAAGGCAACCATAGAAAGGTCAGATAACTTGTCAGTGATTCCGTTGGTACGTGGCAATTTTGGATTGGAAATGTGTAATAAAAGAGATAGGTGGAGTAGGGTGGCGTTGGGTCCCGCGAGTATTCACTAAGGCCTAACTACTGGGGTTCATGTCTGTGAAGCCTACTGCGTAAAGTTGACAGAAGAGGCAACACAATAATTATTACGTGACCTACATTATCATAAAGCAACTTAACTCACGCATGGTTAATAGTAATTATCGCTGTGTTCTTTTGTTTTTGTTTTATTGCACCACGTCTGTCCTCCTCCTCTGCGGTCGTCTTTCTCTCTCCTCCTGTGCGTTTTTTTAGATAGAGAGACCATGCGCTTTTGAAATCTAGAAATTAATAATCTAATGTTGACTTACTAACTGTCCTCATTAATATTTTTGCTTTCTTTTAGTCGACTCCAGTACGATGATAGAAAAATTGTAAAGATCCATAGATGGGCTTTGCGAACTGAAGAAAGTATGGTCTCAATAAAAAAATTTTGGGTACTCCAAGACTAAACCATAACAATCAGTGTCACTTTTAGTGTCAACCCTTCTCCTTTATCACATAGCGCAGTTGTCACACTCTAATTTTTACACAAGAAAATCAAAGTGATACGACCTTTTTAAGAGAAGAACAAAGCCTCAAACCAATCTCGCCACATACCCAACTGTACCAAAAACACGCATATATGGGTCAAAAGCTAATATCAATAGAATATAGCCCAATAATCCGCACGTCGAAGCTTTTAAGTGATTTTATTCTTATAGATATGCATCATTTTGTTTCTACAATTCATTGCAGAGTTAGGCAATCACTTGCTTGAAGCAAGAGTACATGGCATTTTCCATGCATCTATGGTGTGAAAATATGTTCCAAGTTCTAATCAGGTCATTCCAAGCTGCTATAATCCGAGGTAAACATAACTTACGACAAGCAGTCGAATGGTGTTGTTGATTGAAGAGACAAGTGGTGACTCATCTCATCAGTCCTTTGTGAATGTGCAATGACAAAATCACATTGGAAAAGAAGTGACTTGAGATTTGAGAAAGATATGAAACGAATTATCCGCACTCATTCAAAGTAGTGACATCCGTGGCTTGAACTAAAGTAGCCTTGGACCTCAAATACTTGATATTTGGCATCATGTGATCTTGACATTTTGTTTGGAAATTACACCAAGTACTGGTTGCAATAAATAAGAGAAACTTTCGTACATAAACACAATCTATTTGGATTACTTTTGGGTTGATCCTTGTTAGGAAATTGTAGTATCACATGAGGTCTTTCCAACGACATAAAAACCACTTAATTCGATTACCCATAGAGTGAGAATTGAGTGCACGAAACCGACACCTCTTGTAATCAGGGGTTTTATGAGTGCAGTTACTTTCGCCAGCTTGCCTGGTCCATCCAAAACTCTTATTGCAACATCGTTTTCTCCGTTAAACTCAATGCAAAGACTACTATGTTATGTGAAATTTTTTTGGGGTGAGCATCGGTCTAGGGTCAATCCTGGACCAATCTTGGACCGGCCTAATCCTGCCGATTTTGGTCCGGTTCCTAAGGAGACTGGGTCTGTCCTTGATCCTAGAATCCCAAGGCTAACACTGTGCGAGTTGGTCCTCGATCTTGACAAGTCTGGGTCGGTCCAACCCGGACCAACCCTGACTATATATATAATATTATTTATACTTTTTTTATATAGAGAAAACTTTAAAATAAACGGTGTCAACAACATTAAACAGCTCTTTAGTGAGGAGTTCAAGTAATTTTACCTTATTCTTTAATAACTTAGGTTTTTAATGTATTTTACGGCGTAAATAGTCATAATTTACTGAAAGAGAAAAATATTTTTGTAAGGAGTCCTCACGGCGTCCAAAAAGGCACCTTATAGCATCCTCATCTAGTATTCATTCTCTTTTCTCTTATTTGTTCTCTTAGTCTTCAATTTGCTAAAATTGAAAAAAACAATTGTTTTGCTCGTCACTTGACACTCGCCTCGCTCGCTTTGGATCACTCGTGCCACTCACCGCTCAATGCTCGCTTGGCTTGTTGCTCCCCGCTCGACATTCAATGCTTATTCTGTTCGATGCTCATCTCACTTGACCCTTATCATTTGCCTTTCTTAGTTGACCTTGCTCATCATCGAACCTATTGAGTCGGTACGATCCTCAGTTGCCTTTTCAAGGAGTACCAAAAATGAAATAAAAAATTATTGGTTAATCTTGAGTTGACCTTAAAATCAGACCAAATCCATTGGGTTAATCCGATCCTTAATCGTTTTTTTTTTAAGGAGTACAAAAAAATGGAATAAAAAATTATCAGTTGGTCCTGGGTTGACCTTGGAACCAGATCAAACCCATTGGGTCGGTCCAGTTCTCGGTTCCAAACTCAATAGGGTTGGTTCTCGGTCTCAAAAATTGAGAATCAACACTGTGTGAGTTGGTCCTAGGGTTAGGGGATGGATCGGCCGAAGCCGGACCATGCTCACCCCTAAAATTTTTATGATTTTTGAAAATATGGAAATTATTATTAATACTTAGAAATTATGAAAATTGTGAAAATCATGGAACATAGTTTTTGGGATATCCAAAATTTTTTAGTCTATCTGGTTAGAATAAATGTGCTATAGTGCGCATAATTGGGGGGTTTTTAATGACTTCTTTGCTAGATCAAACGAGATGATTGAGTTTTTTCTATTTTATTGTAAAGTAATATGTTTAACTAATTTAAGAAAGGTGAGAGAATGGAGTTTTATGATAATGTGACTTAGCCATTTAAGTACACTCTACCTTTCCCATCATGGATAGATATGCATATGCATACGTAGTTTTGGTTTCACAAATGACACATAATAGCTGAATTTTGTTAACACTCATTTGTTTTTTTTTTTTTTTTTTTTTTTTTTTGGTGACCAACACTCATTTTTTGTGTTTCTTAAAACTTAAAAACAATCGTTTGCTTTTTCGTTAAAATACAAAATATTATTCAAGTATGAAGTAGACACAAAATTTGGTTTCACAAATAACATACAATAAAATAAAATGAAGGAGGTAATTATGATGATGAGAGTTAATTGTGTTTTCTTAGGAGTAGTTTGTTTATGCTTTTAAAATGCCAAAAATAAATTTTAAAATGTTACATAAATGTTAAAAGATTTTAAAAAGTTACCCATAAACTACAAATCAAGATTTAATGGTTGTGAAAATTCAACAGGTTTCAAGCCAAAAAAAAACGTAAAAACTTGTTCCAAACAAGACTATATATAAAAATATACATAAATAAATATAAATATAAATATAATAACACAGCCCTTTAGATATTTTGCTGAAGTTAGTGAGAGGGCAAAGGTTTAAATTCACCACAGGCCGTATTATTGTCCTATGATTTGGTGCGTCTACTTCTTCCATTTTCCTTATTTCCTTCTTTCTTTCTTTTTTTCTTTTTAAACGCAACCATATAAAAAGGATAAGATAGCGTGTTGGTCATTTCCTTGTTACGTGGTGACTTTGGATTGGACAACCTATACTAGAACATAGTTATGACGAGCACAGTGGATTGGATCCCACGACTATTCACTAAGGTTAAATTAATGGGGTCCATGTTCATGAAGCTGTACGGCAATCTATGACATAAGGTCGATAGAAGAGGAACCATATTACTTGCCACGTGACCGACGGCCAAAAAGTAACTCAACTCAACCATGGTTAATTATTAACCTTTACTTTGTTATATTATTTTAGGTTTTTTCTTTTTGGATAACCTATTATTTTGGGTTTTCTCATGTGCCACATCTTTCTTTCTCCTCCTAAGTTTTAGAGAGAGATCTTGTGCTTTCAAAACTTTAGAAATTAATAATCAAATCTTTGACTTATTAAATTGCCCTCATTAATAAATGAGCTTTTTTTTTAATCAATTCTAGTATGATGATATAAAAACTGTAAAGATGCATAGATGGGCTTCAACAATTGAATAACATGTAATTTCAATAATAAGTTTTTGATACTCCAAGACTAAATCTTGACCATTAATCTCATTTTTCATGTTGATCCTTTCTCCTTACCCTACACCCCAAGATAATTTCCACGTAAGAATAAGGGAGTGACATGGGGCATCTTTCAAGAAAAGGACGAAGCCTCAAACAAATCTCGCTAGACACCAACTACACCAAAAACATACACATATGGGCCAAACGCTAACAGCAAAAGAATATAGCCCAATATATGCATGTCAAAGCTTTGGAGTGAATTTATTCTTATAGATATTCAGCATTTTGTTTTTACAGCTCTTTGCGAAGTTGGCCATTCCAACTTGAGTTTTATGATGCGAAAATTAGAGATGCAACTTATCGACTCACCGTATCACCTGCTTGAAGTAGGAGTATGCACCATTTTCCATTCACATATGGTGCGAAAATATGTTCCAAGTTCTAATTCGGTCACTTCAAGCTATTATAATTCAAGGTAAACAATGCTTATGACTAGCAGCCGGTTAGTGTTGTTGATTGAAGAGACAAGTGGTGATGCATCTCATCACTCCTTATAGTGAAGTGCAACGACAAAATCGCACCAGAAGAGAAGTGACTTGGGATTTGAGAAAGATATGAAACAAAATATCCGCACTCATTCAAAGGTTCATGTCTTGCAAATATCAACGATGAAACTCTGTTAGTCGGTAGATTTTAATATTCCAAACCAAAAAGGGAACTTCGTAATGTTGAACAAAGAAAAAGATGAAACATCTGGAATAGTTTGAGAAGGGGAGAAGCGTTTTTGGGAGGTAATTATGGAACTTTTCTTGCATAGCTTGGCTTGGTACCTTCTTATGCTCTAGGTTTGCATTTGTCATTATTGCCCAAAATTAAAGAGAAAGGCAAGAGGGTTGAGAGGACAGCAACGCCGGAGGTAAGGTTTGCCGGGGAGTGTCCTTGATTACTGGAAAACCACTCTAACGGGCGACATCCATGGCTTGAACTGATATTTCCTTTGACCTCGAACCTTTAGGATTTGGCATTGCGTGAATTTTGTTTGAAAATCGGGCATTGCAGGCTGGTAAAAAGGTGTAACTTTCTTGCATAATTATAATCTATTTGGATTACTTCCTGGGTTGATCTTTGTTACGAAATTGTAGTATCACATGAGGTCTTTCCAATGGCACAAAAACCACTAGATTTGATTATTTGTAGAGCGAGAATTGAGTGCACAAAGCCAACACCTCTTCTAATCTAGGTTCGTACGAGCGCAGTTCCTTTCGGCAACTTGCCTAATCCATCAAGAAGTCTTATTGCAACATCATTTTCTCCATTAAACTCAACACAGAGACTGCTGTGTCATGTGAAATTTTCATGATCTTTGAAAATATAGGAATTCCTCTTATATCATGGAACCTGATTTTCTAGACATACAAAAAAATTTTAGTTGATCTTATTAGTCAAATATAGATGTTAGTTGTGGAAAAGTCTAATTCCTTTGAAAAGTTTGGTGCATTTTTTTGGTTTTCTGAAAAATAGAATAAACTGATTTCCGCAAAGAAAGATTATTTCAGATGATTCATGAAGTCATATATTTGTGGGGTCACGGGTGCGTGTCGGGGGCCATGGACTTTAAATCCAGTCTTGGAGAGCATTTAAGTGATTTTGGTCTGAATGGGCTTTTCAGCCCAAGTGCATCCAGCCATTATTTAGCTTACAAGGAAAACTGAGATTGAGTTGTGCGGCTTGAAGTAGCGATTTATCGAGATAAGTAATTTCTACCAGTTCCATATTTTGTAAGATATTGTATGACGTGATTTGCCAAGAAAAAGCGGTATTGTGACGTGGTCTTAAGGGCCCGTTTGGTTCAGCTTTTGGAGAATGCATTTGCAGTAATGCAAATATCTTTGGGTGAAGGGGTTTTCCGAAATCCAAATATCGTTTGGTAAAATTTATATTGAGAAACAACTTTGGCTAAAATACCATTTGGTAAAATTTGCATTTGTAATTAACTTTTATTAAATTAAAAAAGCAAAATTACACTTATATATATATGTTTTTTTTTTTGAAATCCGACCACCGGATCTGCCGGGATCCGGCGGCCGGTCCGGATGGCCGGATCCGGCCCCCAAACGGTCGCGGGGTCGGGCGACCCGGGCGACGGCCGCCCGAGGCCGCGCGAACCCAGGAGACGGCCGCCTGGTTGCCTGAGGTCGCACGACCTCCGGCGGCCATTGCCCAAGGTCGCCCGACCCCGAGCGGCCGTCGCCTGGGGTCACACCACCTCAAGCGTCGCCTGAGGTCCGGCGATGGTCGCCGGGGTCGGGCAACCCTCGGGTGGTGGTTGTGGGCACGTCGCCGGCGCCACAACCCCCTTGGCCAGCAATCGTCGGCCTCCGTGCGGTGGTTTTCCTCGCGGATGAACAGTAACCGCGTAGTGAACGGTAACTAGAACTTGCATTCTAGAAATGCTCATTCCCCAAAGATCTCCAGACCTACTTTGGCCAAAGGACCCTTAAGGGGTGTTTGGTTGGGCATTCTCAAGGGGCTTTGGGCCTCCAAAGCCCCTTGGGGGAAAATTTTTGGTGTTTGGCAAGCATTTTTAAATGCCCATTTGCCAAATGTGGGCATTCTAAATGTCGGGGGTGGACCAACTTTGAGCATCGGGCATTTCGGACATGCAAGTTCACCTTTGTTCATCACCGTTATCGTTCATCTTCTTCTCCGTTCGTCTTCGTCTTCCCGCCGCCTCGAGTTCGGCTTCTCGGCAACCGCCACCACCGCGTGGGGGTCGCTCGTCTCGGTGACCACCGCCCGAGGTGGCGCAACCCGCGACCCGGGCGGCGTCGCCCGGCGCATGGCTCGCACGACCAGCGACGCCGCTCGAGGCCTCGGCCGCGAGATCCGGCCGTCGGGCTGGCCGCTGAACCACCGGATCCGGCCTCTCGACAGCCCGGATCTGGTGGCCGGCCGATTGGCCGTCGACGGTTGGCCGGCGGAGTGACCGGTTAGCCGACCGTCGAATTTTATTTTCAGATTTAAAAAAAATGGCAAAAGCTAATTAGAAATGCAAGTTTTGCCAAACGGTGTTTTTGCTAAAGTTATTTTGCAATGCTACTTGAGATTGTAATTTACCAAACGGTGTAGCATTTCGGAAAACTCCTTTACCTCAAAGGTATTTGCATTCTCTCAAGGGCATTTCCCCAAAGCCGAATCAAATGGGCCCTTAGAGGCCTTTGGAGATGCAATTGCATCTTGCCAAGGTCGCTCAAAAACTCAAACCAAACGCATTTGCATTTGGTCAAGGGACTTTAGAGTCCAAATGCTCATCCCCAAGACTGAACCAAACATGGCTTAAGTATATAAATAAATATTATTTTATGGCATGCTCTTTTGGAACACTCGATCCAGCGTTGGATACATTTTTTTTCTGGAAATATTTCAGATTGAAATGCCATATGTTAAAAAAGAAAAAAAAAAATGGACGTGTGAGCGCCCCACTAATACCGTTTCGAGGCTTAATCATTGTGGACATGATTTACGGGGTTGATTCATGGCTGGGGTGATTTTTCGAGCTTAACCATAGCCAATAATATTTTTGGGCCTTGTCAAGGGGGTAATGCCACCTTGAGACGAGCAAACGGATCACTAAGGGTGTGCAGAAGGTTCCTCTTGTGAGGTGATGTTGACATTGGTTTAGGTTTTCTCAAACCCTACCGATTGTGATTTTGATTGGCTGAGTTAATTGTGTATATTTTGTAATTTTAAGAGTTGCCGCTAACCTATTTGAGGTTAGTAAAATGGCAAGTAAAACACGAGAGATCACTTTACTATTGCAAACTAGAGATTCGCAAAAGGGGACTTAGTCATTTTAGAATCTATTGATCAACCAATTTTGGTACATTTTCTCATTATTTCGTAAACGTTTGATCATGTGATCTTATCCATTTTTTAATCACCAAAAGCACCTATCTAAATGATCATGCTTCTAAGAAATTGCGCAATTATATCTATCAATCTGTTAATCACATAATGACATTATTATGCAACATCGCAAAAAACGAAGTAATTACAGAAAAAATAATGAACCCAAGCAATAAGGGGCAAAATTAAAATAAGTCTCGTTGTTACTCCCCAGAACAAAGACTTCTATAAGCGGGCGCCCTCAGCTAAGCAAGTGATTAATCTATGGAATGGAAATTCTCGCAAAATGTGTAAGTCAGATTAAGCCCTAAATTTCAAGGACGTACTTTTTATCCTTCTTATTAATATTCAAAAGATATTTCCTAAGCATCTAGATGGCACATATAGCAACTTGTAACCTAATCTATGGGTGATGATATGCTGGAATGATCTTAAAAATGATAAAAATGTGGAATAAACATGCTCCCTTTTTTTAACATAATTTTTACATTATAACTATGAATTAACCAACCTGAATGCATGCCGGACACTATTAAAATAACCAAGATGTATTAGAAATTCACAATCTTCAAGTATCTCAATAAATAAAAAAATGCCAGTCGAAACGAGCGATTCCGGCTATCTAGCTCATTAAACACAACGATATAACAGTGCAAACTTGATGAAATCTTGATAGGAAGTGATGGGATGCAACTCAAATTGTACATGCAAAAGGATGTATATCATGGATCTAACTTTTGAAATGTAGCCGTCACCCCAAGGCATCTCAGTTCCAATGAGAACAGGACGTAGATAGAAATATACATTCAGAGCAGGGGGGAGGCACGTTAAATGCACATGAAGTTTCTCTACCTCAAGAACAAATCTTAAAAGCAATGTGGCGAGAACTCACAATTTCACAAGGTTGCTATGAAGAAAATAAGAATGACTTTGCTGGAAACCTTCTTCGTACTGGACTTTCATGAACATCATCTTGGCATATATGAGGTGTGAATGCTGCAATGTTGTCAACACAAAACATACAACATCCATTCGGATGATACCGATCTATTGGAAAATTTATATCGTGTTACTTGCAGACAAAAAGAAATAGGACACAATTTTGCCTCATACCAACCCTAGAGTCCCAAACTAGAATACTGATGCCATAGTTACCGCAAATTAATTTACTATCACAAAAATCCTAAATTGGTATCCTATGTCCTATTTTCTTCATATTAATTTTCATGTCACAAAATTTCAAACTGATAAACACCATGCCATATTTATCCATAATTGATTTGCATATTACGAAAAATTTCAATGTTTTTGAAAAATGTGCTCCAAGTGAAAATTATTATTTTTTCCCTCGAGTCCCTCGCCTCATATGTACAACGAGTTTCTCGCCTCTTCAGACCTTCATTGCTTCTTCTTTTTTTTTTTTTTTTTTCTTTTTTTTTTCCCGGTTCTTTCTCAACTCTCTCTCTTTTGTTCTACTCTTCTCACCGATCTCTTCCCCCACACACTGTTCACTTTCGCGAACCTCTTGGTTCTTTCTTTCTTTTTTTCGGTTCTTGATTTCTTCCTTCTTTATTTACTTTTGCCCTTTTCCCCCTTTTCCTTTTGCACTCATACACATACAAGGAGGGAAAAAAAAAAGAAAAAAAGGAAAAAAATTAATAAAAATTTTAAAAAATAAAAAATATATTAAAAAATGCTCGCCGACGCCGACCGATGCCACGTCGGCACCGGCCGGCCAATTTTGGCCGGATGGACTAATCTGGAATAGTTGTAAAAGGTTTAAGACTTAATTGGTCAAAAAAATAAGTTTAAGACTAAATTGAAAAAATTGCAATAGATTTAGGATTTTTTTGGTAATTTTCCCATTTTCTTTTAATTATACTTGAAAAATACTAACCGAAATAAACATAAGCTTCTAACTGAGTATATTTAGCCCTGCATTGCATGTGTTTAAAATTATATTTGGTGTCTAAATGTCATTGCAGATGTAAAAGAAATAAAATTTAAAAATTATAATAAATTAAATATTCACATAAATTAAATTCGCCACTAAAGTTTACATGGAGTTTTCTTAAAGTGGACCCACATCATGTAAATATATCCTCCGGAAAAAAGAAGCAAGACATGAAATTGTACCATTTGTTGAATCTTTATATAATTTCTTGCAATGTTTTGAGCATGTAAAATATTATAAATCAATATAACAAAAAGCATAAGGTAAGAACATAAATTTTGCACTCTTGATAGCTTTCCTCCATTTATTGGAATCTTCAAGATTGTACCATCAACTTGGGGTGTAAAAGGCGATCGTGCCACTCATGTAAAATCTTCTTCAGAGCAAAATGGTTTCTTTTCTCTCCTCTATTTGCTATTAATAGAGAGCTGGATGCTATTTTTTTCTTTTTATTATTATCTTCCAATTTCATATATATTTAAGTTTCCTTTTTAATGAAAAGTCTCCCTTGTATTTTTGCTAATCATTTGATGTTTATCTTTTCTTTTGGCTCATGTATCACAAAGTATTGGCAATGTGTCATAAAAAGAATTGTTGGATATCTTGCCGAAAAAATGTAATATTCAATTTGTATTTCCCAAAGAAACTCGCAATTATTTCCCCAAAGTGCATATTTATTATTTCCTCGATTGATTTCTGCCATGACCTTCTGATACGAGGAAGACAGGTTTTAGAGGTAATGTTGAGTTGGGGATCGATACGGGCTCTCCCAAACCCTCACCTCACGTGATATTGAGATTTCATTAATCAATTAATTAACGTGTTAGTTAACTGTATTCTGAAACACTGAAAAAAAATTATTGGCTTATAAGAATTCTAGATAAGGAGGAGTCATCACAGCTCATTGGGGTCGGCTAGAAAATCGAGTGAGGCACAAGATGATACATCACTTTTTGAGCAACCAAAGATATAGGATTTGGGACTCGATAACACTAATACCATCTTGATACCCTAAAGCTGCGTTTGGTAACCCGGGTTTGAGTCATAAGAGGTGTCCCATGTGATCTTTTTATCCAATAATGTGTCCTAAGTCTTGCCCACTAAGTGTCCATGCAATATTTTTGTGTTTATTATGATCCTAAAATGTAACTTAACCATCCAACTAAAACAAGCAAGTGCCAGCGTAAAAGCAATATGAAAGAATCACAACCAGTTCATCAAAGATAGCAATGAAAGAACGATTAAAAAATTTAAGTGAAGTAACATGGCCTTGTTATGAAGTCCTGAGACAATAATCCCCATGAGCTAAATTCAAGTCGAATTCAATTTTTCTAAAGAGACTATTCAACCTAAAACTAAACTGGAGAAAATTATGGACTTTCCTAACTATCAAATGAAACTAAACGAATTCCAATACTAACATCTAACCGACCTAATCAAAGGCCTATTTTTGTAACAATTTTTTATTTTATTTTATTAACTTTTAATTCTGACAAGAGGGGACTTGGGCTAGGCCCTTGGGCCCGGGCCCGAATGTGTATCAAATTCACATCCTAAAGATCTGGGTCAGTAAAGTGAATGGGCTCATTTTCCATTTCAAACTTCTGAAGCCCACCTTCAAATACAACCAAGCTAGACCCAGTTATTGTTGCGGCCGTATCAGGTCCATTCGCTTTCTATTTTATTTTCTTATTTTCATTGTCTTTTATTTATTTATTAGTCCATCTTCCCCTTGTCCTCTTTCCAGAGCCTTACGAAGCTTTCGTCATTTCTCTTACTTAAGTCATCCTTCATCCACTTCCTGACTTCTATCCGTCATCCACCATGTCGAACGTTTCTGCAGGCGATCACTGTTGATGATCATGGGCACCCGCCGAAACATAAAGTACAAAAAGCAACAAAAAGATGTGTTCAGAGGTAACGTTGATAACAATGAAATTGTAATCGATCCTTGTTGCAAAATTGTAGTTTCAATGTGGGTTTTCACGAGTACCTCAATGCAAACGCGAGCGAGCAAGCGACGGCGCTCTGAAACCGAAAGACTCCGAGGAAATCGATTGCTCCCGATCGTTTGAACAGGGAAATTCACATCGGAAACAGAACACGCGCGTGCACGTGCGCACCGAAAGACAACGAGCTCCGTCGCCGTTCCGGAGGATCGTCAGCTCCGGCAAGGAATCGGAGAAAAGAACTACGAATACGCAGGCGATCGGATTGAGGAAAACGCCGATTTCGCCGGAAAAGCAGGACTCGAGATGGATGGCGACGGTGGTGGTGAAGATGGGGACGATGATGAAGATGATGAGCGATCGACGGGACGAAGCGAGCAGAGGCTTTGCTTTACCTGTCTAGCCTAGGCGCAAGCTTCTTGCTCTGCGAGCGAGACCGAGCCACGCGACGGCGAGAGCTAGAGAGAGATCAATGAAAGCAAAGCGGAGCTCCGAAATTACCGAATTGCCCCGGGTTGTTCCGTTTTTCTTGACTCGTTGCTCGGGTATTGTGGTAATTTGCTCATACGATCATCTTCTTCCCTTGGGAAAGCCTTCGATTCCCTCAGAGATCAATCAAACTCAGAGCGGAGATGGTGGGGGTGTGCGAGAAGCGAGCGAGAAGCGACCGGATGTTGTCCGGACGCGGGCAGTGATCGTAAGCTCTTGTGAGAGAAGCGACGAGTTCATCGCGCAAACGGAGAGAGAGCCACTCGGCAGGAGAAAGGAGAACTGGAACGCACGTCAAACGCTTAGGAATTGGAGCAGCAAAAAGCCTCTCTCTCTCTCTCTCTCTCTCTCTCTCTCGATCCTCTACGCGTTCCAGAAGCCTTGTCCACCGCCTACCATGCGACATCCGTGCTCTTCAAATAACGGTGTTCTCGTGCTTAAGCTTCGAATCTGGGCGCTCCATCAGTGAACTCGAGTTTATTGAACCAAGGAGAATTTTTTTCGACTTTCGATAACTCGGGGCCTTCGAGCTTTCCGATTTTCATCGAGTGTGGAAGTTGAGAACATCATTCCATTTACGTGCGTAAAATAGAAACCAGAGAGTTTTGCTGTAGCTAGCGTGAAGATTGATCGCATCTGAGATTATATTGATAACCTTCGATTCAGTCTTCATGATCTCGTACTGATTGGGTTGTAATTCTCACTATCTTGTTGCGTTATTGTGCTGTTTAATAGAATGCACATCAAGTGTTTGGTGAAATGCCTGAGCCGTATTAGTATCAATACGACTTCGAATCGGACTGACATAATCTTTGTCTGCTTGAATGATTGACCGTATCAGTTGTATAGGTTAAGTAAATCTAAATTGATATTCACTTGTGAGTCCATTCCCGAAGGTCTCAATCTCGATAGCTTATGGGATTTTAAGGAGAATAAACTTTGACTCTGTGAAATTAGCTGAAAATGTGGATGAGCTAATCAGTGTAGACTTATTCATTGGAGTGCAGATCCCATTTCTTGTACATATCTTTGCTGTGAATGAATGTGATATGTGAATTAGTGGATGTAAAAATGCAATGCGGATTTGTGTTTGTGTTCATGCTAGATTGTGGTTGTTGCTTGCTGGTTATATGTTATCTGATGATGCTGAGGTATTACTTGGAACTCTTGCATAAATTTTCTTGTTGGTGCCGGTTTATGTTTGATTAAAGCTTTCATTAAGGACCTGGTTTAGTGGGTAAAAGTAGAAGATGCAGACTGGATGAGTAGTTTGATGACGTATTTCCGCTAAGGATGAACGAATGGGTTTGGTGTTTGAGGATGGTTAGGTCTGGCCATAAGGAAGAAAAGGAAGAAGATGAAAATTGATTCACCTAGACAACTATCTTGAATTTGTGTTTGGGCACGAGAGAAAGATAAAGAGAAGGTTCAAAAAGAAAGAGGAAAAATTTGAACTAAGTGTGTTCTGGCCACGGTGGTCTGAGAAACGGAAAAATATATATATATATATATATATATGAATATGAAATATTAAGTAAAAATTAGATTGCCTCTGATTTGATAATTAAGGCAAGTTGATATATTGCTCTAGTATGTAAAGCTAACATAGATGATTGAGTTTTTCCTACTCTACTGCAAAGTGTATTTTTAATTAATGTTAAGCGAAGCGAAAGGAAATAGAGTTTTGGAATAATGTGACTCAACCATTAAGCTCCATTTTACCTAACTTTACTTTGGTTTTGCAAATGACACATGATGAAATAGAAGAAGAGAAATCATGATGATCAGAGTTAGTTGAGTTTTCTTAGGATTTAATTGTTTGTGCTTTTTGAAAAGTTGGGAATAATTTTTTTCTTTCCTATTAAAATTAATTATGTTATTCATATAAAAAAAAACTTGCAAAACATTAATGGAAATGACGTATGAATATTTACGTGTTGTCAAAATTTCACATGTTTCAAGCCCTAAAAATGTAAACTCGTGTTAGAGATAAGATGCTTGTGAAAGTTTCTAAAAAATGGTTAAAATATTTAAAACAAAAAAGAAATGTAAAATATGACGTTCAGAACTTTAAAATTCATCTCGAGACAGCATCATCCACAACTCATGAAGAAAAACTTCACAGGGCACTCCAGGGTGCCTGTTGTCAAACAATGAGGCTTTCCAACAATATGTTTGACACGAGGGTTAAGTATACTGCTCACATTCAAAGCTTTCAAAAAATATAAGCAAAATCCCTCTTGGGTTCAACGGCCCAAATTCTTAGTATTACTAAGCAATGCTCCTATCGGAATGCGGTTTGTTTGTAGCAAACCATTGCAATAAGCTATGATATACCTAATAAAAAACAATTCTATTCCTAAGGATTGAGCTTCAAACCGGAAATTTGTTAAAAATTTCAAAGAAATTTAAATTTGAAATATAAGAAATCTTGTCACATTTGAAGAAAATTATAAGATCACAACACATCTCAAAGAGATTAACTTGATCTAAGTAACAATTAGGCCCGATGTAAAAGCTGGGCCATGCCCAAGATTGTCAATTGATCACTCTTACTCTTTGGCTTACCCCATAGCTATTGAAACTCCTCTGGCCCAGCACATGGAGTAGCGATATTACCTAGTTAGGATTTGATGATATTTAAGATATGATTTTCATATAGCTTAGTCTCTTTGGAGATTAAAAAAAAAGAGAAAAATAATTTTTCCAAATAACCTATTTCGTGTATTTTAATATAGAAGAAGAACCCAAGAACAATAAATAAAATAGCTGCTTAGCATACCAAAAGAAAGCAAATCGACACGTCTGTTGATATCTTTCTTGTAGTTCTCGATCGTATTCATGCTTTGTCTACAGGCTATGAGCAATCTCATGCCATTCTTCTCCCGGTACATCTTCTTGTTATTCCTACAACGATTACAAAGATTGGTCGCCGCCTCTTAAAAGTCGTTGAAATTGCTTGGGGGACATTAAAGAAATGTCTGGCTATCAATGCAATTACATCACAGAATCTGTTCATTATTCTCCGTAAAGAGAGCTTAATTAATAAGTTTTCTATTAAGTACCACAAAAACAAATAAAACAAATTTAATCCTAAACAAGAGGAACTAAATTTGTAAAGTTAGCAGCATGTTCCATGAATTATCAGGCAATCAAGAAAAACTAAATTCTCTGAATTATTAAAGCAAAAAGTTTTTTTTTTTTTTTTGGTAAAGATTATTAAAGCAAAAAGTTGCTCTACTCATAAAAAAGAAAAGGAAAGTTACAAGTTTATAGGCGACGACGGTGGGGCACATGCCTTTAGCCGTTGCTTATGCCAACTGGGTGGGTATTTTGACTTCTAGGGATGTCTTTGCCTATAGCCTGTTATCGCTTTTTTTTTTTAAACAAATCAAAGTGTCATTTGATAGACGCCACATATAAATTAATGTTATAGATCAAGAATGGATGGGAGTTCTCTTGTTGCAACGTGTAGCGCAACCGCTCCCTTCCTTTCCATTGATCATTATAATCCTATGTGAGATTAAATTAAGTAAATCCGCTGCATATCTTGACATGCAAATTATCCACCGAGGAATTGTGTCAGTGTGAAAAGGGGGAAACAGAGAACCTAAGGATAGCCAAGGCAATGTGAAAGCAAATGAATTCGTCCCAGTTATACCCAGTTCAAGCGAAGGACAAGCAATCCTTTCCTTAAAGCCGTGAGCGGATGATTCTTCTGTTTCATTACGCAATTAATGAACCAAAAAAAATATTGATTCTACGTGAATACATTGAGACAAAGTTTTTTTTCCAAGAGAAGCAAACCAGAAGCCATTCTCCGAAAGAAACATCTCATCACTGCATCTGTGAGTTTTCCCAGTCAGCTTCCAATATCATCCATTGTGCAGGCGTTTTACTCCTTGCGATCGAAGGATGGGTCCAACCCTTTCAACGATCTGTCTAGTGTCGATGTTCCCCAGTTGACATACTGAGATCTGGCAATGCAAATCGGCGTCCGCCAGCTCAGTGAAACGTTTCGATCCTGCCTATAGCGCCACCACGGTCTCCGGTCGCCTTGAAAAATCCGACAGATCCAACAGACCAAAACCAGCTTCGGAGTAGCCGAAACGGCACGTACTCACCCTCCTCGTCTCGTGCACCATACGCCTCTCCAGCTCCTAACTAGAACGAGTCATCGTAATTCGAGATCCGATCATTGAACTCCCGGAACTGAGCAATCCCGAACGACTGGGACGCGACCCATACCGACTCGGCCATGCTGCTCTCGACTTTGCAAGTCGAAGCTGTGGTTGAAGGCAGGAGACCGAGGCACGTCGTATGAAGCCTCTAGATGGTACCCAATCTCCGGTTCTGAGTCCTCGGACTCCAACATGAGCTCGCGTCCATCTCTAGATGGTACCCAATCTCATCCTAGAAGCTTCCCATGAAAGAGGTTAGATCCAGAGCCGTTGACGAGGACAAGATCTAGGCCGCGATCTCGTCAGACCCGGTGTCTCTGACTCGCGTCCATCTAATAATAACACAAACCGGTTTTGAGAAGCTTTTATAGCGGGGACAAAAGGAGAGAAATTGAGACGAGATAGAATGTAACGTTTAGGCTCGTGAAATGTGAATGCCGAGGTCATCACGTATGGCTTGCTTTCTTCTTTTTCTTTTTCTTTTTTTCTTATTTTCATTTTTTTTTCTTTTAGCTCCTTTTTTTTTTTTTCTGAAATAGATGATTTTAAAAATATTGTTTAAAAAATGATTACTTACATCGCTTGATATTGTTAGTCAATGGATTATTGGATTATATTTTTATTATTGATAACAATTTATATTTAAACTTTTTGTGGATGATGAAAATATTTTTCGTTTATTCATTTTTATAAGCAATATAAGCGATTTTTTTGAGAAAAATAATTTTCAAATCATTCACTTTCTTCAAAATAAATAGAGTCTTAGCTTTGTGTTTATTGCGTCACACAATGATCTTGTTGAAGCTTGCATGGAAAATAGAATTACATGCTACATACTAAATCTTGTAGGTGCTTTTCTTCCTAGTAATGCTCTGCCTACACGGAATAGTGATCTTAAGAACAATCGTTATATAGTTGAAACTAGGAATTGAGAGCCCCATAGACATAAGAAAGAGAATTAAACCTACTAAGGGCCTATTTGGTAACCATCCAAATAATGCCCGATTCTGATTTTTGTTCCCGAGAGTAGTTTTAGAACAGAATCGTGTTTGGTAAAATTTTTGTTCTCGAGAACAAATTTCTATTTTTTTGTTCTGGGAAATAGATTTGGAACAGAATCAAGAAAAAGAAAAAAAAAAAAAAAAAGTCGATTCTTGTTCTTGAGAACAAACCCAAGAATCAAGCCCATATTCTCTTCTTCTTCCCTTTTCTTCTTCTTCATATACCACCGCCACCGCCTGTCCGCCACCCACCGCCATCGGCCGCTAGCAACCGATCCAAACGAGTTCGCGGGAGGCAAGCCCAACCACTAGCGAGGTTAAGTCTCGGCGGGCTGGGCAAGCCTCGCGATCTAGCAGGTTGAGCCTTGCCCAGCCCCATCGGTGGCTAGGCGAGCCTCACCTAGCCCCAGTGAGGGCTGCCTAGCCACTAGCAAGGCTGGCCAAGCCTATGAGGGCCGGTGACGCTCTGGTGAGGTCACAGGCCCTCATCTAGCCGGTCACCGGCCACTTGAAGAAAAAGAATAAAGAGAGAAAGGAAAAAAAGAAAAGAAAAGAAAAGAAAAAAAAAAAAAAGTAAAAAAAAAAAAAAAAAGATTTGGAATAGAATCAACGAACACAAGTACCAAACACAATTCTATTCCAGAATTAGAAATTTTGGACAGTTACCAAACAGCTTAAAATGCTTAGAAATTATTCTTGGGAACTAAATAAAAAAGAATCATTTCTAATTAGAAATTGTTTCCGGGAACAAAATCGTTACCAAACGCGTCATAAACGTATTAATCTCTAAGTTGGAATACAATAATCGAACCAATGTTTTTGTTCACATTGTGTTCTAGTTTGAAAATATGATTAACATTCTCATTATTCCATCAACTAAACCTTAATTAGATTAATTGTCAAACTAGTCCTACTGCAATGATGTTTAGGATGATATTGCTTGCTGACGATAGCTCGTGTTGATGTCATCAAATGGCTTTTAGGCACGATTAATCCTCCTCCATAAATGTTCGAACATGTTAATTACATTCCTCTCTAAAGATACAACTTTCATATTATGCAGGATGTCAACAATTAATCTCCGAATTTATACCAAGTAATAGTTTCTAGTTATGCATGGAAGAACTTAAACATCAACATACCATTCCAAAGTGTAATATATATATAGAAACACACCGACACACACAGATACGTACACACACACACACACACACACACACACACACACACACACACACACACATATATATATATATATATATTGAAATTGACCTCCGTTGTACCTTTTTCTAGACATGCAATCTTCATAAACATGAGATAACTTCAGTAGAACAAGGCAAGAGATCACGATCAATGAGCCTTCAAAAACTCGATACCCACTCTTGAATTCTTAATCGATGACCGACAACCACGATCGCACAAACATCAAACTAAAACATAGAGGTGGCAAAATGGGTCATGGACCCATTTTGCACCCATATTTTTAACATATGGGTCGAATATGGGTTAATAGCCCATCACAACTATTAACCCACATTAGACCCGCTTTTTTATTCAGTTTTATATGGGTCGAAAATGGGTCAGACACGCTGGCCCATTTTCGACCCATTTTTATAACCCAAAGCCAAAGGTGGAAGGTCCACTGGAAACCCATTTTCTCTACCTTCGCTTCCACAGAATTGCTCAGTGAGGCGACAATCCTTTCACATTCTCCTCCAAGCCGCCTCCGCCACTCGCCGTCGCGGCTCCCCCCTTCGGCGGGATTTCGCGACGACAACGACGACGACGACGACGGCGTCGAGAGTGAGATCGCGCGCCAGTCTGCCAAGAACAGGGCCCTCAGAGAAGTGAGTTTTGCCATGCCCTAGTCCATGGCTTCTTCGGCCGTGTTTGCCCTTTCTCTTTTCTTCATGTCGTCTTTCCTTTTTCTCGGAATTTTCCCTCATGCGCTTGTCTTTGGATTGTGAAGATTGAGGAACAGCACAAGAAGGCGTTGGAGGAGGATCCGTCAGTCTTCGATTATGACAGCGTCTATGATGACATGAAGGCGAAAATTGCTCAACCTCAAGCCTTGGATCGCGAAGAAAGGAAGGTAACTCGCCCTTCGTTGTCTTGTATTCGCGATTGAGTTTGAAGTGGGAATATGTTTGTGCAATTTTAACTGGAGGTGGTAAAATGCAGAGACAACCCGAAACCTCCAATGGCAAGAAATTTGAACGCAGGGAGTCTCACATGCCATTGGAAAATAGATCTATCGTTGGACAGAAGAATCTTGAAATAAAGGAAGATGTTGTGGAAAATACTTCGGGAACCACTCCACCTACAGGAAAAGATGAGGAAAAACCAACTCGCTCTGAGTCGAGGCCAAAAGAAGGTTAGAATTTTTAAAGTTGGTAAGATTGCATGTTGAGATGACAGATGGCTGCTTGCTTTTTATGGAGTAACATGGTAATAATAATATCTTCGGGCGGCATCATGTAGCTAGTCATTCTCGCTTCAAAACATCGAATCCTTCTCTTCTTCTTTGTTTTTTTCTTTTATGATAAGCCATGAAGGGATCTGGTGGTAAATCATCTTAGGTGCAGTTTTTGAAAGATCATCAGCTACCTAGGATGTGGTGTTAAATCATCTTTGTGCAGTCTTATAGACTTAAATAAGTGAGGCTAGTAGTATGGAATGATATTAGAGGATTATAGGTGCACTGCAAAAGTGAGTCACAACATTATTAATGAAAATTGTTGAAGTTGTTGTCTTGTTATCGAAGTCTCTAAATGGGTGAGATTAATAGGCAGAGCAGAATATTCTCTGACCATATGATTGAGTTCCCAAGAAGACTAGTAGATGTAGTGATTGCCATCTAAGTGATTTTAAGCCTTTTCTATTTTGTGAGGCTTTCCATTCCTATTGATTTGGAAGCTGATTTTGTTTTCGATTTGCTGATTCCGCACTGTTCAAAATCAAGTGGCTGCTCGAAACTCCTTCGAAAGATGAACCAACAAGGGATGCAGAATCAGCATTTTAAAGGTCGAAGAAATAGAGGAAAGGGTAAAGAAGAAGAGGCTCCAGTTTTTACTCTAAATGAATGGGAACAAAGAATGCCGTTGCGAAGCAGCCAAATATGATCCATGATGAGGAATTGGCATGGCAGCTTCAGAATCAATTTGACTTGGAAGATGCTCATCATGTTAGTATATTTTCTTCATCGGGTACTGTTGTTTTCTCCGTTGGCAGAATTTGACATCATGACTCACTACTATTTCAACCTTTCAGGTACAGGGTCCTAATGACACAAAAGCGAAAGAATCGGGAGGAACATGTTCATTACGAAAGAGACGATGATAGGACTCATTTGGGGGATATGGAGGTGGACGGAGGGGTAGAGGGAGAGGAAGAGGGAGGGGAAGATCCCGTGGGAGGGGAAGACGTGGTTGATTTTCTGCCCTCTCTCATCTTTCATGGGTTTGACGTTAACAACTTCATGTCAGGTATACTTTTAATGTTTGTATAACAAATTGGTGATGTATTCAAGCTTTAGATGGCAAAGTTATAAAATTTCTGGCTGCATGCAGATACTTGGAAATGCTACGGCCATTACTTGGGATTATTTTCGTGAATATTCTAAGATAGAGATAACGGCTATGTACAGTGGTTTGGTTTCTTATAGTAATGGCCTCTTACCGAGATCCAGCTAGCTTCATGTTTACTTACTTGCGGAAGAAACTTTCTCATTCTTGCGGGAAGGGTTTCTTTATTTCTCTTTCTACCGAAATAAGCACAACCGAACTAAGAAATGCATGAGATAAAAGGAATAGAAATAGGCTGCTGACCCTTGAGATAAGGCGCTTGTGGATGGCACTAACCATGGCTATACCTCACAATACATATGTCAAATAATCGAGAATATATGATGGTACGGTGGCATGACGTACTCAAGTGATGAATTATTTTTCCCAGTGTCAAATTTGCTTTGGAGTGGTGTCCTCTCACCGACTTTGATTCCACTTAACTCGTTTAATTTTGTAGTGTATCATCATTAATTAAATAAGCTGTTGCATGAGATAAAAGGAATAGAAATAGGCTGCTGACCCTTGAGATAAGGCGCTTGTGGATGGCACTAACCATGGCTATACCTCACAATACATATGTCAAATAATCAGAGAATATATGATGGTACGGTGGCATGACGTACTCAAGTGATGAATTATTTTTCCAGTGTCAAATTTGCTTTGGAGTGGTGTCCTCTCACTGACTTTGATTCCACTTAACTCTGTTTAATTTTGTAGTGTATCATCATTAATTAAATAAGCTGTAGATCATTTTTGTCTTGGTAATTTCTTTGAATATATCAATTAAATTAAAAGTCTCTTCCCTTTTATTGCAGTGGTCGCAATGCCAGTCGGTTAGGCTAACATTCAGCGTTATTATTGATGTCAATACATTCCTTTCTGAGTGCTCACATTTTTCACAATCAAGGATGAGTAGATGTTGGATCAAGTTGTGTAGAAACTGATGCGGAGATTTGAAAGGGTAATGAATTGGAGGCAACTATTAAGTTTGTTTAAGGAAGGAAGACAGATGAGTTTCTGCAATTAAAATCCTCGCCTTTTGGTTGTCGTTGTAGCCATAGGTTTGGTGTTTCACAAATTGGCCGGGCAAATCGGGATTCAGTAGAACCTCTTAGAAAGCTACCTAAGGTTGGTTTGCTGATTTTTTTCAATTTTGTTGCTTTAATGAGTTTCTGTAAAAATTATTGTCGCTATCATATGTTGTTCTAAACAGGATGAAGCTATTGCACAAGTTGTGGAGTTCATGAATTCATATTCAATCAGTCAGGAAGACTTTGATACTATGGTGGAGCTATCAAAATTTAAGACATTGATACTATGGATGCTTAGTAGTTGTGGGGATGCTGGCTTTTATTAGTCTTGATATTTTATCCAAAGAATGTTCTTCTTTGCCAAGAGAGAGACACACGTAGACTCGAGTTCAGATTCTTGTTTCTTTTGGCTGATATAAGAAACTCGGATTCTGTCACCTTTTATATGATACGACGACTTTATCGTCAAAACATCACATGTGGATATCTTTCGATTTCCTTCCACCCTTGTTCGTGAGATTGGTTGGCGTTTTCTTCTTTTGTAACTTTATTTGTTGATGATTGTTTAGTTTGAATTCTCTTTTGGATGATCTAATGAGTTGACCCTTGCTAGATGGCTATCTATAACCTTCGTTTGCTCTTTTTCAATTTATAATTTGACCTCAATAGTATGCTCACTTTAAATAAGAAAAGCATGTGCATAATCTAATTCTTCATAAATATTTCAATTTATAGGTTTTTTAACAAATTTTATTTTATTTACTTTTTTTAATTTAATTTTATAGGTTTTTTAACAATTTTTATTTTATTTACTATTTTTAAATTTAATTTTTAAGGTTTTTTAACAATTTTTATTTTATTTACTATTTTTTTAATTTAATTTTATAGGTTTTTTTAACAATTTTTATTTTATTTACTATTTTTTAATTTAATTTGAGGTTTTTATCTAATTAGCATATAGCTTAAAGTGAGCGTAGGTATTTTTTTAGAATATTAGTAGGTTTTAGCAATATGGGTCGGGTCGGGTATTGGTCTAATACGGGTCGGGTCGGGTATGGGTCACTATATTTACACTATAAGAATATGGGTCAAAACGGGTTAAATGGGTCGAATATGGGTCGACCCATTTTCGACCCGACCCATACCCGACCCAACCCACCCATTTGCCACCTCTACTAAAACATATAACAATAAAGAATTTGTGAAATTCTTAATTATAATAGCTAGATCTTACATAAAAATTTTTAAAAAAAATTAAAAGAAATAATGAATTTGGGACATGAATTTTTGTCAACACATCGAGCATATGTTTTGTAAATATGTATATTATATGTAATATACAAAAGAAAAAAGATAAAGATATATATAATAACAACAATATAGAAATGGTAAATAAAAAATAAAAAAGAAGGAGAGAAAAACCTCAAATTCGGTCACTTGCTTAGTCGCACCGGCCCATCCATTAAGTCCAACTTACATCATTTGGACCTAACTTGCATTACTTGGACCACTACAAAGCCCAGAAGCCACACCATCGTCTGCCTCTCTCTCTCTCTCTCTCTCTCTCTCTCTCTCCGGCCACATCGTCCGCGAAGGAGGCTCTGCTCTTCATCATCTTCACGTCGCGTACAAGCTATGCTTAATCTCTTTGTAAGTTATCAATTTCACTAATAACATATTGATTAAGTGGTAAATTTTCTAAAAATATTGATAACTAATTATTGGATTTGTTGACGGTAAATTCTTTACGTTGTTGGTGAAATTAACAATAGCGGTTTGCCAGTCTTCTAAATCGATAAAGATGACCTAAAGTTTATCAATTGTTGGTCTTGAAATTCTTTGCCCAAGAATGAAGTCGCACTAGAAAAGATATAGGTGTGTTGCACTAAAAATGCTGGCTCATTAGTCGCGATTGAATGTGACTCAACTCACCTTACGAAAGTTCGCTCAAGCAAGTCCCACAAAAGGCATTTGGATCCTTGTACAATTATCAATTTTGAATGTCAATTTATATGAACTGTGCAGTTAAAAATATACACCCAAAGAGTAAGTTCAGAGAGGTGACAATTGAACATTAAAGGGATATAAATCTATGTAGTTGTATTGTAAATCAACAAAGGGGAGAGAAGCATGGAGAACAATTCTTCAATAGACAAAAGTGTGGAAAACAACCAGCAAGCAAGGTCGAGGTATTAAGGTATGATTTTGCGAGATAGACATATTTGATTTCCTTAGCGTAATGCTTGTGTAAACTGTTTTTATTGGTTTGATTTGATCTCTATAATTTCTTACTCGTGATAGGATGCCATCAAGACGGTCTCTCTTCGTCCCTCGAACTTTGACATGCCTGAATAAATGCTTCTACATGATTTCTTTATTTCTTTTTTTTTTTTGAATTCTGCAAATAAATAAATAATTGCCTTAAAGATCTCTTTACAAAAAAAAAAAAAAAAATTGCTTATTTACGCAACGTGAAATCCTGTAGTTTGACCAGAAAAGAAAAATCCTATATTTAGGCATTGTATGCATGTCCCTCCTATCTCGTAAATATCAAAAGGATTTCATGCAAGGACAAAATGATAGACTACCTCTCAATTTTTTCCGACATATACAATTTGGACACAATCTTTTGCTATTTTTAATTCCTATTGCAATGATATTGATTAGTCTAGAATATACTTTAATTCAAAATCATAACTTTTCTTTATCAATTACTATGAGGCAACTTATCTCTATCATCAAGTTTGGCTCTCATTTCTATCTCTTGACATACTCATCTTCTCATTTGGCTCTATTCAACATACAAAATCAAACCTTTATAGAATTTCCTATTTAATCATACCATTAGCTGCATCTGTCTTTTAATCTAAAGCTTTTTTATTTTTCTTTTCTTTTTGGATTCTTTATTAACGACTAATGGATAAACTTTCTTACATATTCATTAGCTGCCTCTATCGCATTTTCATATTCTTTATTAGCCGCCACAAATAATCATCAATCATGCACGTCATACGCCTATTTCTATGAAATTGCAACATGCTCACCATCGTTCGAAACCTGAGTTCTTTACATTCGAATATGTGTTTATTTTAAAAATTAATAAATATGTAACAGGGAATAAAAAAATAGAAGCAATAATAATAATAATAATAATAATAATAATAATAATAATAATAATAATAATAATAATAATAATAATAATAATAATAATAATAATAATAAAACAACGAAGATCAATGAAAGATCCATCTATGGAGTCCAGCCACATTCATTCAGTTTGTGGGCTTCAAAAAAATCCAGCCCTATCACCCCCAAATTTACAACTCCAACACAAACACTTAGGCTGTGCATGACAAAATTTCTGTTGAAAAAATTGATTTCTCACCGAACTCGAGAAATCAATTTCTATTCCCGGACAAATTTGAACAAAGAAACCCGTTTGATAACAACTCAAAATTTCTATTTAAAAACAAATCCGTTTGATAAAAAAAAAAAAAAAATTCTATCTCTATGAATCATGCTGTCCCCATCCTTTTACCTCACTCTTCTTGATGTTTGTCATGGTAATTTAATTTGATAAAAGTTGGTAAATCACTTTAATTTAGATTGGTAATTTGATAAAGTAGTTAGGAACTTCAAAATATTAGCAATTTATGTAAATAAAAGCTAGTAATTAGTATAAAAAATGCTAATATGCAAACTATAAAAGATTTGATATTTTCAAATGATAATATGCAAATGGTGAATGTATTTATTCTCCTTATTCAAGATTTGTTACTTTCGCAACTTTTGACTCTTAAGTATCCCTTTGTGCCAACTTTTGGCACTCTAGGGGTTCGGGTGTCAATTTTGGACTAAATTGGTAAAATTTTGAACTTCGGCATCTAGATTTAAGATTGATTAGACAATTTCTCCAAATAGACTTTTGATTTACAAATTGTCGCGACCTCTTTTTTCGGCGCCCGCAGTTAGGTACGGGTGTCGGCGGAGACTAATGGTTCGACTAAATTTATTAGGCCCAGACTCTCCCAAGTCCACTAATTCACGACTTTAATAGTTTAAGTTTTTAACTTGTAAGTTAATTTTTAAAATGGAGTCGCCACTAACCAATTTGGGGTAGATTGATTAGAAACCCATGCGAAGTATTGGGAGAAATACTCGCTCCTACACAACTAGAGAAATTAGGATCATGGACTTGATTACACTTAGTTAATCACTAATACCCTTTTGATACCTAATCTTGTTTAAACCCTAAGGTTTTTGGATGTTTGAGGGATTTTCCATGCATTTTCAGGGAAAAAAACATTTTTGGGTTTTTTTCTATTTTTGAACACAAAAGGGACTTTTTTTGGATTTTTGGTATTTTTAAGAAAATACAAGTCTTTTTGGCTTTTTATGAATTTTTGACCTTTTTTTGAATTTTTTTGGAAAATATAAATATTTTTGATTTTCTTTTTTGGAAAATAAAATATTTTTTATTATTTTTAATTATTTTTCGAAAATAAATCATTTTTTGATTTTTTGAAAATAATTTATTTATTTATTTTTATATATTAAAATATTAATTATAACAAAATAATATAAAAAACAAACTCGGAGTTTGAGGAGGGGAGAAATGGGAAAGGTGAGGAGAGAGGGTCGACTAGGGTTTGTTTACTGAAGGAGTGGGTATGGAAAAGAAAACAATTTCTATTTTTCAAACGAAATAGAAAAGCTACAATTTTTAGCTTCGATTTATCCTTCAAAACAATTTCGAAGAAGAAATTTGTTTTAGAAATAGAGAAATCATTTTGCGTTATCAAACGGGTTTCGGAGAAATTGAGAAACGGAAATTTTACCATGCGCGGCCTTAATTTGGTGGAAGTCCACTTCGTCAAGAAGAGCTTGCGATCATGATCATCTTCTTCCATGGGGAGCCTTTGATTCCCTTGGAGATCAATCAAAACCGGAGCGGAGATGGTGAGAATTGACGACGTCAGCAGGAGAAAGCGGATGTGAAACGCCCCTCAAAGCCCCTCTCTCTCTCGATCCTCTGCGTATTCTAGAAGCTTCTCCCCCGCTGTTCGGCGCCGGAATCCACCGCTTACCTTGCCACATCCAGTGCTCTTCAGATCGCGATGTTCTCGCGTGCTTGAGCCTCGAATCCGTTTGCTCCTTCAATGGACTTGAGTTTATTGAACCAAGGAATTCCTTCAAACCTTCGTCAACTCGGAGCCTTGGAGCTTTCAGTTTTCATTGAGCGTGGAGTTCGGTACATTCTTCCGTTACGTGTGTAGAAGAGAAACCAAAAGCTTTGTTGTTGTTAGCATGAACATTGGTCACGCCTGACATTTCTTATCTTGTCTACGAAATTGCATCCGTAAATAAATGCTTTAAATTATGATAAGCCCAATATTTCTTATCTTGTCTACTTTAACCTTCTATCACTTAGCTCGTTATTTATGAATGTAAAAATCTTACTCAATTTAATTCATATATGTCAAATTTGCTTGTGTACCCTCTTCTTTTTCTTTTTTAATCCTTTTGCACTCACACACATACATGAACGACTGTGTCTTTATTCACCATCCCCAAAATGCCTCACTAGTCTTTGTGTTGGCTCTCTTCCTGCACCTCCCAGTGATTGTTGATTGTTGTTATCATTTCAAAAGCTCAGCAATGTTAACTCAGCCGTTAATTAATTGACAAAACTTTCTGTTGAACATCGTTGAGTAAATTGAATGATTGGTCCGGTAATGTGATGGGATGACTTGGTTGCTCCTAGACGACGGCCTGGTTGCATTTCAGCGATGGCTTGGTACTAACCCAACTGTGCGTCAATCACTGATTGGGTTGCTCTTCAAGGTGACAACTGAATGAAGTGGCCAGACTCAACTTGGCTAAATGATGGAAGGGCTGCCAGTGTGACATCCCGGTTTTCGGGTCCTAAATTCGACTGGATAAATAGGGCCGTGTTCGTTCAGTTGAAGCCGGGGGTTGTGAAATTGAGGAATATAAGGAATTTTTGGATAAATAAAATAATCAATTTGATAAGTGAGACATCAATTGATTTTATGGGAGTCAATTTGAATGGAATTAAGAGAAATTATAAGGTTCGCCTATGGTCGTACTTTTAGGATTTAAATTGGTTCAATGGACAAGCCAAGATGTGAATTAAAGTGTGGGGACATTGGATTAATTTTTATGGACTTCAATTGGACTCAATTAAAAGGAAAATTGAAGAAATTAAGCGCGCAAAGTTTTGGACCCCAGCGGAGAAAGAAAGTGCACCTATTGGAAAAGTTGAGGGAGGATAGTGGACCATGACATCACTATGATGTCATGGTGGGCCATTAAAAGAAAGAAAGAAAGAAAGAAAGAAAGAAAGAAAAAGGAAAAGGAAAAGAAAAGGGGGAGAGAGAGAGGGGAGTGGGCCCCACTCTTCTTCTTCTTCCTTGGAAAAAAGAAAAGAAGAGAGAGGAGAGGGAGAGGGGAGAGAGAGAGGGTCGGCCGTCGACCCCCCCCTCACGTCCAGCCCCTCCGCCAGCCGTCGTGCCTCCGTCGTCCACCATTCGCAGCCGCCGGCCAAGCCGCCTAGCCCTCCGCCGTCTCCTCTGCCTCCTCAGCCGCCGGACCGCCGCCGAGCCACCCCGTCGTGCCCCCTCCCCTCGGCCGAACCCAAAGCAAAACCGGAAAATGGGTTTTTCAGCAGCTTCCGGGCCCGTTTTGGCCAGCTTCCCGGCCCCGGACGTGAGCCCGCCTTTGGGGAAAGTCGATCCCGGCGTCGCGCTCGTCGTTTTGGTCCGTCCGGTGTGTTAATCGGGTGAGTTACCTCACTAATCCTTGATTAGCCGGTTAATTATGCCCTAAGTGTGTTTAATTTGAATTAAGTGTGTTTAGGTGGTTAGATTAGATTATTTTAATATAAGTTGGATTAAGGAAATTAGATTAAGCTTAATGGTGTTTAATTAAGTTTAAAAGAGATTAATTAAAGTTAAGTGGTGATGTGACATAATTGGATTTTAATTTATATTTATTTAAATGGTCTGAAATTCTACTGATTAAAATAATATTAAAATATTCCGAAATTAATTAAATATTATTATTTATTTAAAAAAAGGAAAAATTTATTTTTAGCCCCGGTTGCTCGAGAATTTCGTGCCGATCGCTCTTTGTGATGTCGAATTTAAATTTGATGCTTGATTGGTGGTGAATTGAGTGTGATTGCGTAAATTAGGGGTTATGTGTAGAAATTCCAATTGTAGAAATTGATGGGGATTTGGCCGTGATTGACCGCCTAATAGAGGCCGTGCCTATTGAGGCCGTGATGAACCGCCTAGGAAAGGCCGTGCCGAGTGGGGCCGTGATGCCATTAGTTGTTGAACCGCCTATGAGAGGCCGTGCCGAGTGGGGCCGTGATGCCACTAGTCGTTAACCGCCTATGAGAGGCCGTGCCGAGTGGGGCCGTGATGCCACTAATGTTGAACCACCTTTTCGAAAGTCGTGCCACGTGGGGCCGTAATACCACCGATTTGTTGAGTCTACCCTTAGGGTTGTGGTTGGGGGCAGTGATTGATTTGATTGAATGACATGTAATCGGCCGAGCCGATTGATCGCCGAGACGATCCAAGTGGTTGATTGATTGATGATGTGATTGTGCCGTGCTTTATTTAATTGTCATATTTGCACGTGATTGAATGATATAAATTGTACTAACTTGCGGGCGCGGACTGTTGCGAGGTAAGTCTTCTTGATGTGTGGCTAGGTCATCTTTGGGGTGTATTTTCTTTCTAATAGGGGCTTAGGAGCGGTGAACTTGCTGAGACAATGTCTCACCCCGTTGTGGGAAACACATTTCAGGGCCGCAGATGAGGATTCCAGCGGAGTTCGGTGGACTGCCGGTGAAGTTGGGCAAGGAGTGCAAAGCCAAGAAGATGGAGGATCGAATCTTTTTAGTGGCCTTAGGACGGTTCTTTCTAGATGGTGAATCGATCCCTAGTGTATAGACCTCGACCCAGTTTGGCCGCATGTAATCCTTGTTTGATTTTATGTCAGCTTGTTGGTTTGTATTAAATTGATTTTTATTCCTGCTATTCTATCCCGTTTTTAATTTGTCAGGGGATTCTTAATACGTTCCGCATGCGCTTAATAAATTAATTTGGGTCGGCGACCCTACCTGGGAATGTCGCAATTGCACGACCATGGCGGGTTGTTCACGTGTCTCGGGGTTCGGGGCGTGACAACCCCGTTTAAGTGGTATCAGAGCATGGTCAGGGAATGGAGTAATAAGGTGCGATGAGTCACGGGATAGTTAGTAGGAAGGGCTTTTAATATTCTAATGCATGCGATTGGTAGTTGCTTGGTAGCTTGCTTGTGTGGTTGCCCGGTGTTTGTTTGGGAAGCGGGCGTCTGTGTTGAGCCTGTTGCGTGAGTGACCGTGTGTCGTGAGCTGCTAAGTGAGGGTTGTAAGCCCTGTGTTTCGGGGCAGGCCGCTGTTGAAAGTTGGTGCCCGTGGTGCTCCGAGTAGTGAGCAAGTTGGGGCCAGTGTGAGTGGTGAAGCATTGTCTCCAGTCAATGCTGAGGTAGTAACCCCCGAAAGCTCAAGGCTTGCTTGGTTTTTGTGGATGCTTGAGAGGTTGGGAGACAGAATGGTCAATAGGCCGCCGCTTCAATCGCTGTTACCGCCGTCGCCGTCAGTGTCATCAGTTGAGGATCAGGAAGAAGGACACACTGAAATTGGCATTGTGCATTCAATACGACAGTTATGAGTTCACTGTAATGCTGTGTGGTTTGACAGATATCTTAGTTGTTTGTTTGGGTCTTATGAGCAGAATGTGTAAGGGTAATTAATTCAGTTGTGATTGGGTTCAGTGAAGTTATCCGGGTGTGTTCAAAGAGTGCCAAAGGGCACGAGGGACAGTTAAAAATGATACTCCAGAACTAATTCAGTTGTGATTGGGTTCAGTGAAGTTATCTGGGTGTGTTCAAAGAGTGCCAAAGGGCACGAGGGACAGTTAAAAATGATACCCCAGACCTTGAAGGCTCTTGAATTTCATGCCGAGTTTAGTTAGTGCAAGTTTGGATGACGTGTGTATCGCTGGTAAGTCACGAGATTTCAGGCGAAGAAATCTTCGTGGACCCCGTCAAGATTAAAGCAATGAACAGTTGACCAAGATTGACTACAAAGTGACAGAGATCAGAGGTTTCTCGGTTTAGCAGAGTGTTACAGACAGTACGTATATGGGTTTTCTTTCAGTGTTAGCATCGCCGTTGGCAAGACTGCGAGGAAGGAAGAAAAGTTCGTGTGGATAAATGAGTGAGGGTGTAGTTTTCAAGAGCCTAAGAAGAGGCCGACAATCGCACTGTGTGGACCATTCCGTCTGGTCCTGGAGGGTGTGAGGTCTTCAGTAATGCATCACTTAAAGAATTGGGTTGCTTAATGAGACAGCATGATGGGGTTGTTACATGTGTGTCCCGTGAGTTGAGACCTTATGAATCGAATTACCTGACAGACGACTTGGAATTCATAGCAATAATTTCCGCTCCGAAGATCTAGAGATATCAGTGGTGTGAAGAAAGACTCCAGATCTTTATTGACCGTCAAAGCCTCAAAGTATTTATTCTCTTAGGAGGAATTGAATGAGATGACGCCGTGAACGAGATCTTTTGAAGGACTTGGATAGTGGTATCCGGTATCACCGGGAGGATGAAAGAAGTCACGATGCTTCAAGTTGAAAGTCTTCAATTGTGCACTGATCGGCTAAAATATGGATTCTATTAAAAGAAAAAAAGGTTCAAAATTTGGTTTTCAAATTGGGTTAGGCTACCCTTTGAATTTTATAGCCGCCCTAAAAAAAATTAAAAAAAATAAAAAATATTTAAAATTTGAAAATTTGAATCAGGTGCTCAAGTTTTATTCGATGCCTAATTGATGACAGAGATGTTCGAAAGTCGATAAGAGGATGCTAGTAAGAAAGAGATTGACTTTGAGATTTCGAGGATGGAAAGTTCGGGTTCCAAGAGTGATTGAATGCACTTGACAATGTAGCACTCAAGGAAAAGATTTTATCAGAAGTCCACTATGGTAATGCAGTTTTGACCAGATGGTGCCAGTAAGTCAGAATCAGCGTCAGTTAAATTGGTAGGCTGATGTGAAAATGAATATCGCCAAGCGGTGCATGTGCCGAGTTGTCGGTAAGTGGAAGTTCGCAATGCGCACTCGAGAGGATTTTACCATCACTTAAGAGTCCCCAGTGGGAATGAAAGTATATCACAATGGATCTTGTCTTGGGTGTGCAACATCTAGGTTTATGGATTTTGACTTTGATTGGATAAGTTGGGCATTTCATCGGCGCGACTTTAGTGCTTTTTCTCGAGTTGGCCACTCACGAGATAACTAGACTAGCTAGGGTGAGTTATTAAGGACTTTAAGGCAATTGACTTGACGATTCGACCAGGAATCGACTTCTCGACCATGTTCATCTTTAGAGATCATTGCAGCACAGTATAAAATCGAATTAAGATCAAAGAAAGGTCAGTTCGACTGAGATGAATGACCAATCGTGGGTGACCCCACTGAATTGGAAAACTCTCATCGACCGGCACTACTTTGATTTTTCGTCGTTTTGGTACCCCGTGTCCGTATTTGAATCCTCGAGATTTTCACGACAATTGAGAATCGACACCGTGTCGAGTGGGTTCATTGTGGCTCGAAGGAAATCGACCACGGATCATTTGTCCTAAAAAGTTCTGAGAACTACCTAGTAGCCTAGGTTACACCAAAAGCGCGTCAGAGTGAAATTAACCGCTAATCTAAGTTCGATTTCAGAAATTGAAGATTTCGTCATGTCACAGAGTGGGTATATCGAAGTGTGTGGGCATCGGATAATTCATTGGCATGGAGTACCGGGGGTGATGTATATTTCGAATCCAGATCAGAGATTACAGGTTTGGCAGAGTTTTCAGAAGGGGTTCTTTCAGGGGGTTGTTTCTTAAGCAGTGCTTAACAGAGGGTGCAGAATTCAGTGGTAAAAAGAAAGTGGAGAAAGATCACAGACCAGGGTCAGGTCAGAAATCAATGTTGGTAGTGGTCAGATCAGTGTCAGAGTGAAGGTTAGACAGAGCTGTCGGAAATTTCAGTCATTGAGCTTCAGGGGTTCGTTAGGGAGTCGAGAAAGAGATATCAGATGTGAACAACAGGGTGTCATATTAAGAAATTCAGTTCAGTTGTCGGTTCAGAAATAACAGATTGTGTGTACCAAGATGGTCTCCTTAGTCAAAATGGTCGGACAACACCATGAGACCGAAGGGTTAGCGTGGAATAGTGAGACTCAGTGAAACGAAAATATCCCCACCTTTTGCATAAGGATTGGTAAAGGTTTAAATTTCAAGGACGAAATTTTTATAAGAGGGGAAGAGTTGTGACATCCCGATTTTCGGGTCCTAAATTCGATTTGGATAAATAGGGCCGTGTTCGTTCAGTTGAAGCCGGGGGTTGTGAAATTGAGGAATATAAGGAATTTTTGGATAAATAAAATAATCAATTTGATAAGTGAGACATCAATTGATTTTATGGGAGTCAATTTGAATGGAATTAAGAGAAATTATAAGGTTCGCCTATGGTCGTACTTTTAGGATTTAAATTGGTTCAATGGACAAGCCAAGATGTGAATTAAAGTGTGAGGACATTGGATTAATTTTTATGGACTTCAATTGGACTCAATTAAAAGGAAAATTGAAGAAATTAAGCGAGCAAAGTTTTGGACCCCGGCGGAGAAAGGAAGTGCACCTATTGGAGAAGTTGAGGGAGGATAGTGGACCATGACATCACTATGATGTCATGGTGGGCCACTAAAAGAAAGAAAGAAAGAAAGAAAAAGGAAAAGGAAAAGAAAGGGGAGAGAGAGAGGGGAGTGGGCCCCACTCTTCTTCTTCTTCCTTGGAAAAAAGAAAAGAAGAGAGAGGAGAGGGAGAGGGGAGAGAGAGAGGGTCGGCCGTCGAGACCCCCCCATCCGTCGACGCCACCGCCCGTCCGCCGTCCACCCCGCCGCTCCAGCTCGCCGCCGCGGCCTCGCCTCCGTCCGCCGACCGCCGCGCGCGCCAGCCGGCCCCGCGTCCGGCCCCTCCACCAACCGTCGTGCCTCCGCCGTCCACCGTCCGCAGCCGCTAGCCAATCCGCCCAGCCCTCCGCCGTCTCCTCCGCCTCCTCAGCCGCCGGACCGCCGCCGAGTCACCCCGTCGCGCCCCCTCCCCTCCGCCGAACCCAGCAAACCTAGAAAATGGGTTTTTCAGCAGCTTCCGGGCCCGTTTTGGTAGGCTTCCTGGCCCGGACGCGAGCCCGCCTTTGGGGAAAGTCGATCCCGGCGTCGCGCTCGTCGTTTTGGTCCGTCCAGTGTGTTAATCGGGTGAGTTACCTCACTAATCCTTGATTAGCCGGTTAATTATGCCCTAAGTGTATTTAATTTGAATTAAGTGTGTTTAGGTGGTTAGATTAGATTATTTTAATATAAGTTGGATTAAGGAAATTAGATTAAGCTTAATGGTGTTTAATTAAGTTTAAAAGAGATTAATTAAAGTTAAGTGGTGATGTGACATAATTGGATTTTAATTTATATTTATTTAAATGGTTTGAAATTCGGCTGATTAAAATAATATTAAAATATTCCGAAATTAATTAAATATTATTATTTATTTAAAAAAACGGAAAAATTTATTTTTAGCCCTGGTTGCTTAGAATTTCGTGCTGATCGCTCTTTGTGTTGTCGAATTTAAATTTGATGCTTGATTGGTGGTGAATTGAGTGATTGCGTAAATTAGGGGTTATGTGTAGAAATTCCAATTGTAGAAATTGATGGGGATTTGGCCGTGATTGACCACCTAATAGAGGCCGTGCCTATTGAGGCCGTGATGAACCGCCTAGGAAAGGCCGTGCCGAGTGGGGCCGTGATGCCACTAGTTGAACCGCCTAGGAAAGGCCGTGCCGAGTGGGGCCGTGATGCCACTAGTGTTGAACCACCTTTTCAAAGGTCGTGCCACGTGGGGCCGTGATACCACCGATTTGTTGAGTCTACCCTTAGGGTTGTGGTTGGGGGCAGTGATTGATTTGATTGAATGACATGTAATCGGCCGAGCCGATTGATCGCTGAGACGATCCAAGTGGTTGATTGATTGATGATGTGATTGTGCCGTGCTTTATTTAATTGTCATATTTGCACATGATTGAATGATATAAATTGTACTAACTTGCGGCGTGGACTGTTGCGAGGTAAGTCTTCTTGATGTGTGGCTAGGTCATCTTTGGGGTGTATTTTCTTTCTAATAGGGGCTTAGGAGGGGTGAACTTGCCGAGACAATGTCTCACCCCTTTGTGGGAAACATATTTCAGGGCCGCAGATGAGGATTCCAGCGGAGTCAGGTGGACTGCCGATGAAGTTGGGCAAGGAGTGCAGAGCCAAGAAGATGGAGGATCGAATCTTTTTAGTGGGCTTAGGACGGTTCTTTCTAGATGGTGAATCGATCCCTAGTGTATAGACCTTGACCCAGTTTGGCCGCATGTAATCCTTGTTTATTTTATGTCAGCTTGTTGGTTTGTATTAAATTGATTTTTATTCCTGCTATTCTATCCTGTTTTTAATTTGTCAGGGGATTCTTAATACGTTCCGCATGCGCTTAATAAATTAATTTGGGTCGGCGACACTACCTGGGAATGTCGCAATTGCACGACCATGGCGGGTTGTTCACGTGTCTTGGGGTTCGGGGCGTGACAGCCAGAGTAGGAGAGCTTGAGAAAGATCTGGAGAATGAGAGAGGAGCTCCTGATCGTGTTTTGTGACTTAATGGATTCAGAGTTTTGTGTGTATGTGAGAATTTCTATGGAGAATCAAGGGAAACTGAATGTGGAGAGAGTTGGAGCTGGAGCTGGCCGTCTGGTTTGTGCTCGCTGAAGGAAGAAGAACAGAGAGAGGGGGCTGTTTGTGTCAGTTTTCCAGCAGGGGTGTCGCCAAAGGAGAAGAATTTCAGAGGGAACCATTGGGAGCTTGAGAGAGCCTTCTTGTCTGCTCAGGTTGTGTGCACCTGAAGCAGAGAGAGAGAGAGAGAGAGAGAGAGAGAGAGAGAGAGAGGTGTTGTGTGCTGGTGTTGATGAAGATGGTGACTGCCATGGATGAAGAGGATGTCACTACTGAAGAGATGAGCAAAGAGATCCCGAGAGTTCCTTCCCCCCTATTGTTCTTGTTCTTCTGGTTTTGTGCGTAAATGTGTGAAGCTTTCTCTCTCTCTCTGAAGAAACAAGGCTCATATATGCATAATTTTTGGGTAAAAGGAGCTGCAAACAGAGGTATATATACATGCAGACAGAGCCGTGTGTATGCAATTACTGTATATGTTCCTTAGCTTGAAGTGTTGGAAATTTCCTATAATATGGACTTACATTAATTAATTGATTTCCTATTTTAAATAATTGGGTTTAATGGATATTCCAATATGTGTTGAACCCTATAGTGATCTTATTGAATTGGGTATTGGCATCTCGTTGATAACGGGTCTAGTTGAGCAGCAAAGTGTAGGCAATTGTGTTTAATCGAAGCCCGTAATGGGAAGGGCCCGATTGACAAGTTTGTTGAATAGGGTTTGCTAGGTCCCCTCTCTAGCCTATAAATAGGATAGGTTATACCTATCAGTTGCTTTACTCCCATTGAGAGCTGCTATACTGAAATAAGTCATAGAGAGGAAGATCTAGCATTCCGATAGATCCCTAATTATCAGAGTAATCTACTTTTCCTCACTTGAAGTGATGGCTCAAACATGTACGCTTTAATTCCACTGTATTTAGTGATATTGGTGTTTTACAATCATATATGGATCCGTTTCTTCTTGATTGATTAGTTGTTTGTGTAAATAATATTCTATATGTGGTATCAGAGCTAATCACATATGATTGTATAACCCAAATTTTTATTTTTTATGAACAAATTCGAAACTTACTATTTTGAGCCGAATATTGTCGTTATTTTTTTTGTGTGGATTTTTGCTCGATTGATCTTGAAACCATAGGGCTTTTGTTCTACATGTCAAGATCTTTCCAACCATATATAATTCCATAATTTCGTTGAGAATTAAGAGAGAATTCTAAATTTGAAATTATAGGGTTTATGCATGAAAAAGTTATAGAATTTTCAAATTACTTGCAATTGGTTGATGTTCGTTGTAAATCGTTGCATGAGCATTGTCATATATATGTTTTAGCATTTTTTTGTTGCATCGAGATAAGTTTTTAGGATTTAAATTTAAGAAAACTGAATTTTTAGCCATGGGAATGTTAGATCCGAATTTCTTGAAGCTTAAATATGGTTGAATTCTTAGATTGGTCTTGATTAATTAGTTGTTCATGTGATATCTCTCTCTCTCTCTGCGTGCTTGCTATCTTTCACGATCCATTGGAGCGAATTAGGGTTGCATGTGTTGGGCTGCTCGTTTTCATTGTGCAGATGACAATTCAAATGCTAGTTTATGTTTCTTTCGCTTGCTCTCACGCATGTATTCTATAGTTCGCGGTGGACTGTTTCCCCGTCGTCCCTCTGGGCAGATTGTGTCCATCAGGATGGGAACCGTGGTCAGCTTAGGTTTCTAGATAATTCCCCTGAAAAACCCCATGATTAATCACGGCCCTAAGAAAAGCTCTCGATATCCTATCAACCCCAAAAGGATCGGACAAAGAGCGAGATCGAGGAGGAAGTTGGTGATCCGTGCTTGCTGTGCTTGATTTCAAGTTTTCGTTTTTTTTTAGTGGGTGCTTAGGATGGAGATGATTGCCACTAGTAACCGAGTAATCAGTGATCTTTCTTCTCTAATGGTTGCTTGATTTTCTCTTTTGGAAAAGTGACAATAATTTTGCTTTGAGTCTGTCTTCAGTATTGGCAACCAACTCTCCTACGTGATTGTGTGATTGTGTGGGGCATCGATATGCAAGCGCATAATTGAATAATTGGCTGGATATCTATGAAATGGGCTAGTGAATCAACCTAGAGGGGGGGTGAATAGGTTATTGCGGAATTCTTTTGGAATCTTTTGCGATGCAATACGTTAGTATTAAAGATATATCAATAATAAACAGATTACGTATTCACAAAGTAAATAGAGTAGAGAGAGAGAAAATTGACACAAGGATTATAGTGGTTCGGCTTAGACCAAGCCTACGTCCACTCTCCACGCTGGCAGCCAATTGGCATGTAATCACTATGTAGCAAAAAGAGTGCCTTTACAAGAAACGGATTAGACTTCTTCAATTGATGGTCTCTTCCCGCACCTTCCCTGCTTTGCTTTCGCACTATATCTCACTCTCTTTGTTACACAATCGAATATGAAAGATTTTAGAGAACAAGTGATTTTGGATATTCTAACATCAGGATTTCTCTACCAGTCTCTCCTTGTTTCCAAGCAACGTCGATCCACCTTAAATAGTCTCCGTGCCATCATACCCGTTGACACATTCCAAAAATTCATCCAATCAACCCGTTGGACTGAATCAATTTAAGTGATCTCCTTGTCCCGAAAACGTAAGTAGACAGTAGCTCGTCAATCCTGTTCGCCCATACAATCAGGATCTTGAGTTCCCAAAATTAGATTCTTTCAAAAATAAACTTGATCTTCAACGGATAGAATCTGAAGAATCAAATCTTCCAAGCTCTTGATCACAGCCAAAGATATTCCATGGTTAGGATTAGGAAATATGAAATCCAATATCTTACTTTCTGTAGCCATAAGAATAACCTGTAGCTAGCCTATAAAAATCGCGAACTATCTTCAGACTTAGATTTGGGTCTTGAGGGTTATCGATCGAAACCGAGTCTTGAAGTTCTCTAGTAAAACCGAGTCTTGACTCGACTTCGGACAGAAAAACTTCAGACCGAAATTCAGGTCCGACTGTCTTTGAAAACCTTTAGACCTTGACAACTTCGGACGTAGCCGACCGAGTCTTGGAGTCCTTAGACCACCTTTGTTGAGGCTGTTTTGTCAACTTCAAAACTCCAAGGGATTTTTCTTCAACAATCTCCCCCTTTTTGATGGTGACAAAACCCTCGACAGATTTGTGAATTAAAAACCTGCAAGGAAAACTCATATATACTTTGAGGATTATATCTGCAAAACAGAGTGTTAGTTCAATAACAATAATCCTCACAAAATATAGTAATTCGCAATCAAATTCACAAGTCTAAATCCAAATCAACACATCGGCATAAGGTCATAGAAGTTTAAACAACCCAATCGAAATGCGAAATAAAAAAGTCGAATAAAATCAAACTCAATCAAACTTAAAAAAAAAAAAATTTCCAAGCTTCCTTAGCTTTGACAACTTCAAAATCTTCCTCAGCTTTGAAAACTTCAAAATCTTCAAAACCTTCAAAATCTTCAAAAGCTGTAAACAAATCTGCGCAACTCTCCCCCTTTTTGTCCCATCAAAGAGGTAGAGTGAAATTGAGATAAAGTTTTGAAAATTTTAGGGGCTGCAGTGAGGAAACGAACAAGCTGAAACTTGCTAAGCTCCCGGACTGACTTGTCGAGTTTGGCAAGATTTTCCTTCACGAAGCCACCCCGCACCGGCCGATTTGACTCCACTTGAGCTCGTAGTGCATTGATCTGTTCTTGCATGTTCACTGAAGTACTCAGCAGTGCCTTTTTCAAGTCTCTCATCTCGTAGTTGATCCCAAAAACTTGCTTCTTTAGGTCCAGCATAACATCCAACAGTTGTGAAAATGCTGTGAAATTGGCATTGCTTCCACTTGGACCAGCAGAATAGGTTTGAAAGCTAGGAGCTTCCCTTTCAGCCCTTTCTTTCTCAGCAGGTGAGGATTTTTCATGTTCTGGGAAGTGTGATGCATAAACCTCCTCAGGGTCAACACCAGACCTACTCACATCACTAAAATGTAGTGGTGATATTGTTTCTTGTTCTGCAGCAACTCCCCCTGAATAGATGCCAATGGGTGGAGTGGAAAATTGTTCGCCAACATCCATATCAGCACGGGGATGTTTCTCGGTCTCTTCCCCAGCAACAGATGGTTCAAATGCAGCAGCCATATCCTCCTGCATTTTGCTTTTTTCCTCATCCTTTCTTCTTCTTTCTTCTTTTTCTGCTTTCCTTTGTCTCTCTTCTTCTCTTCTCTCGTTCTTCTTCTCTTCTTCTCTCCTCTTCTCTTCTTCTTTCCTCTTGTTCCCTTCTCTTTTCTTCTTCTCTTCTCTTCGTTTCTTCTTCTTTTCTTTTCCTTTCTTCTTCTCTTTCTCGCTTTTCCTCTTCTCTCCTCTTCCTTTCCTCTTCTCTTCTTCTCTTCTTTCTCTTCCTTCTCTTTCCTCTGTTTCTCTGCTTCCTTTTCCTCTGCTTCTTTCCTCGCTCTCTCTTCAGCCTCTGTTCTCAAGATTGCAAGGCTCCTCAATCTAGAGAGAGTGGACAAAGTCATGGCATCTTCTTCATCCTCCTCGTCTTGCAGGATGATCTTTTTTTTTTTTTTTTTTTCAGTCATGGGCTCTTTGCCCTTCCTTTTCGATGAAGCGGTGGGGATCTCCCTTGAAGGTGTTTGCCTCCTCAACCTTTCCGGTCTTTGCAGTCGGTTACGAAATTTCATTTTCATCACCATCTTCTCTCCAACGAGCATCGAATTCAACTTTGTTAGGCACAAAGATGCAGGGACTGGAATATCAAAATGCCTAAACAATTTGGTGATGATTGATGAATAGGGTAGCTGACCCTTGTCCTTCACCACTATCCTGTACATATGGAAGAGTATGACATGTGGAAGTGAAAAAGGTCTGCCCTGGTTGATGGCAAACATCAACTTTGCCTCAGTTTTGGAAACATCGGTCTTCGAGGTTGATTTTGGCCGGATGCAGTTGATGACAACTTTATGCAACAAGACATTGGTGGCATTCATCCTAGTGTAGGATATTGCCTTCAACATTGCATCTCGTACAATATCCAAGGTTGCATAGGTACATTTGAGACTTTGATTGGCTGGAAACTCCTTCTTTCCACACCAATGATATCAGCCAGCAAGTCAATATCAACAACATAATTTTTGTCCATGAAAGAAAAGGACAAGCGATTTGCATCCAAAAAGGAAAGATTCGAGTAAAAATAAGCCGCCAACTCAGAGTGGGCCACAGTCATATCCGTGCAGAAATTTTCCAATTGTAACCTAGCAAACTTCCCTCTCAAATTTATCTTTATCGAATTAAGGAAGTCAAAATCTACACTCCTTGGATTGACCACACCCCTCTTCAACAGCTTTACAAAATCTACACTCCTTGATTGCTCCCTCGACCGAAATAAGCTTCCCGGAGGACAAATAGTGTTAGCAGCCACACCAAAACGAGGTTCAAAATGAGAGAAAAGTCTCTCATTGTCATCTAATGTCTCAGCAGGAGCATTCTCAAGTGGATCACTCGAGATATTCTCTAGCGTCTTCCGAGCTGTTCCTTCATCAACAACCTTCAGTTTTTCCATCTCCATTAAAAACAACTATTCGCTCTTGTAACCTCTCTCCTTCAAATACTCCTCGATCGTCTTAAGGCTAACCTTCCCATCCTTGAGCCTTTTATAGAGATCATAAGTAGTATTTGGCTTAAGAGTTCTTACCGGTTCTGCTTCGGTAATAACTTCCTCAGAATGTTGATGCTCTGCTTCACGTTGAGGCAAATCTTCCTCCGTTAGGTCCACCCTTGTAGGACCCTCTTGCTGTATTTGTGGTCCCCGCTTGCATTCTGGAGGACTTGCGAGACGACATTTTCACGAGCAAGCAAGATTTCAACTTGAACGAGAGGAAAAATAGAAACTTTGAGGCGAAAAAGGGACGAAACGGATATGGCAAAAGGAGATTTTTAGGGTTTTGAGAGTGAAAGAGTGTGAAAATGAATCGCAATGGAATAGCTGAGAGTAAAAGTGACGGTTCGAGAGTATAAATAGTGAGAGAGAAATCACCGAAGTACGAATCGTTGCCAAAAAGTGAAAGAAAAGAACTGCCAAAAATAAACCGTAAAAAGAAAACTGCCTTTTTGAAAATATAAACTGCCATTAATGCATGTCAGAAAAAGAGCGAAAAGAGATTTTGAAATACTGAAAAGTAATTATCAAAAATGTGTTAAAGAGAGAATACGAAAAAGAAATTCGTAAAGAAATAGGATAAAATAGAGTCTGACGGATGTTCAAACTTTACCTTTGAGTCTGAACCCTTTTTCAAACCTTACTTTTGCGTCTGAGCACAATCAGACTTTTCGTAGAGTCTGAAGCGCTTTCAGACCTTGCTTTGAGTCTGAGCCGTCTTCAGACCTAGCGTTGAGTCTGAACCACTTCCATACTTAGCGATGAGTCTGAACCACCTTCAGACTTTAGCAATGAGTCTGAACCACCTTCAGACTTTAGCGATGAGTCTGAATATCTTCAAAATTCACAATTCCCAATCTTGAACAAATTGATTCAAAGTGAGTCTTCTCTAGGGGTTTTGTAAAAATATCCGCCAATTGGTTCTTTGAATCTACATGCTGAATCACAACATCTCCACTTTGAACATGATCCCGAATGAAATGATGTTTGATTTCAATGTGCTTTGCTCTTAAATGAAGTATTGGATTCTTTGTGAGGTTGATTGCGCTGGTATTGTCACATTTGATTACCGTATGTCTTTCATCAACTCCAAAGTCTTTCAATTGCTGTTGCATCCATAGAATTTGAGAGCAGCAACTTCCAAAAGCAATGTACTCTGCTTCAGCGGTTGAAAGAGCCACGGTACCCTGTTTTCTTGAGAACCAAGACACCATCCTGTTTCCCAATAATTGACATGTACCTGTAATGCTTTTTCTATCCACTCTACAACCAGCGAGGTCAGCATCAGAATATCCAAGAAGAGTAAAATCTCCTTTCTTAGAGTACCATAGACCTAGCTTAGATGTAGTTGCAACATATTTAATGATATGCTTTACAACAGACATATGAGATTCTTTAGGATTAGATTGAAATCTAGCACAGATGCAAACACTAAACAAGATGTCAGGTCTAGAAGCTGTAAGGTAAAGAAATGACCCGATTATATACGTATAGCTTTTGGTCTACACTCTTCCCTTGTTCGTCTTTGTCTAGCTTTGATGAGCTTGACATAGGAGTCTCTGTTTTCTTGCAATTCTCCATTCCAAATTTTTTGATAAGGTCTTTTGCATACTTCTCTTGATGAATGAATGTTCCTTCTCTTGATTGATTGACTTGAAGTCCCAAAAAGAAGTTTAGTTCTCCCATCATGCTCATCTCAAATTCGTTCTGCATACACTTTGAAAAATTCTTGCAAAGTTTCTCATTAGAAGAATCAAAAATAATGTCATCAACATAAATCTGAACAAGTATGAAATCCTTGCCTTCTCTTTTTATAAATAGGGTAGTATCTACTTTACCTTTAGAGAAGCCATTTTGAATTAAAAAATTGCTCAATCTTTCATACCATGCTCGAGGTGCTTGTTTTAAACCATATAAGGCTTTCTTCAGCTTGAAAACAAAGTTTGGTCTTTTAGGATCTTCAAATCCTGGTGGTTGTTCCACATAGACTTCTTCTTGAATGACTCCATTTAGGAATGCGCTCTTCACGTCCATCTGGAATAACCTGAAATTCTTAAAGCAAGCAAAAGCAAGAAGTAATCTTATAGTTTCTAACCTTGCCACAGGAGCATAGGTTTCGTCATAGTCGATGCCCTCTTCTTGTGTATAGCCTTTTGCTACAAGTCTTGTTTTATTCCTTACCACTTTTCCTTGTTGATCAAGCTTGTTCCTGAAAACCCATTTGGTGCCAATGATTGATTTTCCTTTTGGTTTAGGAACTAGCTCCCAAACGTTGTTGATTCTGAATTGGTTGATTCTTCTTGCATTGCCTCGATCCAGCTTTCATCTTTCAAAGCATCTTCTATATTTTTTGGTTCGATCTCGAAATTAGTGCAAGAGCACTAGAAGATTCTCGTCTTTTAGACCTGGTTCGAACTCCTTCATCAATATTGCCAATGATGAGGTCTGGGGGATGACTTGATTTTTGCTTCCAATTTGTAGTTGATTTATCAGTTTGGTGAGGCTTTTCTTCAATTGGAATTTCTGAATTTATTTGAGGCTCATTGTCTGAGGCTTGATTTTCTTCATGAGAGTTTGTAGACACTTGCCCAAACTCTAAATCTTCAGGTAGAGTCTGATTTTGTAACTAATCTTCAAACTTCACATTCATGGATTCTTCCACAGTTTGAGTACGTTTGTTGAAGACTCTATAAGCTTTGCTTGTCATGGAGTAGCCAAGAAAAATTCCTTCATCTGATTTTTCTTCAAACTTACCAATTCGATCACTGGAATTCTTTAAAATAAAACATTTGCAACCGAATACATGAAAGTATGAAACAATTGGCTTCTTACCTTTGAGTAATTCATAAAGGGGTCTTTTCTAATATTGGTCTTAGAAAGATTCTATTTATAATATAACAAGCAGTAGAAGTAGCTTCAGCCCAAAAATGAGGTGAAATATTACTTTCGATGAAAAGAGTTCTTGCCATTTCTTGCAAAGAACGATTTTTCCTTTCTACAACTTCATTTTGTTGTGGAGTGTATGGAGATGAAAAATTATGTTGAATACCATTGTCATCACAATATTTGGCAAAATCATGATTTTCAAATTCTCCACCATGGTCGGTTTTAATACTCAAAATTGCATATCCTTTTTCAATTTGAATTTTCTTTGCAAACTTAGTAAAATGAATCAAAGCATCAGATTTATTTGCAAGAAAGAGTACCCAAGTAAAACGAGATTAATCATCAACTATAACCAAGCAATATCTTTTACCTCCAATACTTTGAACTCTTGTTGGTCCAAACAAATCCATGTGTAATAGCTGCAAAACACGGTTAGTGGATACTTGATTTATAAATTTAAAAGAACTTCTAACCTGTTTACCAAGTACACGGGGAGTGCATAATTCATGCTTTTGATACTTGAGGTTAGGGAGTCCTCGAACAAGCTTTTGGATGATACTTTTGCAATTTGCTTCAGATTGACATGTCCAAGCTTCCTATGCCAAAGGATGACTTCATCTTGAATTGATATCAAGCATTGAGGACTGTCGGACTTTATATCTAGCAAATAGATATTCCCATGTCTTCGACCGAGTGAAGGACTGTGAAAGATCCTTGCTTGTTCCAGAACATGTGTCTTCTTGAAAATTTATTTTGTATCCAGAATCGCATAATTGACTAATACTCAGTAGATTGTAGTTCAATCCTTCAACAAGAGAGACGTTATTGATTGTGATATTTCCAATCATCACAGTTCCTTGTCCAACAATCTTACCCTTGTTATTACCACCGAAGGAGACATTTCCTCTTTTTATATGAGAAAATTTTGTAAAACAACTTGAGTCTCCTGTCATGTGTCTTGAACATCCACTGTCCAAATACCACTTGACTTTCTTCTTGAAGGTAACCTTGGTACCGCCGTTTGAGTCTGAGTCTGAATCTGAGTTTGCCATAAGACATATATTTGCATATTCTTCATCACTCTCCTCACATTCGAGTATCACTCCATGTTTCAGCTTTGAGTGCTTTCTTGAACTTTTCAGGTTTTCCTTTCTTTTTCTTCAATAAGGGACGGTTAATCCGATGTGCCCCCTTTTCTTGCATTCAAAGCAAACAACTTCTTTGCTGGTATCTTCTTCTTCATTTGATCTCTTTTGAAATCTCTGATTGTTTTGTTTCTTACCGTTAAATCTTCTACCTTTTCTATTCAACCTTCTGAACTTTCTAATCAGAAGTGCCAATTCTTCATCATCCAAGTCTTCTTCTGAATCTGTAACATCAGAATCATCATTAGATTTTAAAGCAATTGACTTTTTACCTTTTGTGTCAAACTCCTCATTGAATTGCTCGACTTCATAGGATTGAAGTGTGCCGACCAATTCGTCAACTGAAAGAGGCATGATCCTCTGTGTTTCTCTTATAGATGTTTTGACGTGATTCCAATCTTTGGAGAGCCCTCTCAACAATTTATTGACCTTCATAGGTCCTGAGATTGGATGTCCCTGGTATGCCAAGCCATTTACAATTTCGTAAATCGGCGAACATATCCGAGATGGATTCTCTGGCTTCATTTTGAAGGATTCATATTGACCAAGAAGGATATTGATCTTGGTTTGTTTGACTCGATCCATTCCTTCATAGGTGACATTTAGTCTGTCCCAAACTTCTTTGGCTGTTTCACAAGATGAAATTCTATTATATTCAGTAGGAGATAATGCATAATATAGAGAATAAATAGCCTTTGCATCAAGAGCTTGTCTCTTAGAAATTTCTGCTTGTGGTAATCCCGCTCCTTGACTATTTCTTTTCACGTGCTTGATGTAGCTCTAGGAATAATTCCGTTCTCCACTACATCCCATTCCATAGGATCTTTGGATCTTAAGAACGCCTTCATCTTGTTTTTCCATACGTTATACTCCTTGCCATCGAAGTAGGGAGGTCTGGTATTACTTTGCCCTTCAGCTAAACCTGAAGCCAAAACACTAGCCATAGATCTTTAGCTTCAAAAGTAATAACACTTCTAACAAGTAAGCAACCTGCTCTGCTACCAATTGAAATGGGCTAGTGAATCAACCTAGAGGGGGGTGAATAGGTTATTGTGGAATTCTTTTGGAATCTTTTGCGATGCAATACGTTAGTATTAAAGATATATCAATAATAAACAGATTACGTATTCACAAAGTAAATAGAGTAGAGAGAGAAAATTGACACAAGGATTATAGTGGTTCGGCTTAGACCAAGCCTACGTCCGCTCTCCACGTTGGTAGCCAACTGGCTGTAATCACTATGTAGCAAAAGAGTGCCCTTACAGTAGACGGATTAGACTTCTTCAATTGACAGTCTCTTCCTGCAGCCTTCTGCTGCTTTCGCACTATATCTCACTTTCTTTGTTACACAATCGAATATGAAAGATTTTAGAGAACAAGTGATTTTGGAGATTCTAACATCAGGATTTCTCTACCAGTCTCTCCTTGTTTCCAAGCAACGTCGATCCACCTTAAATAGTCTCCGTGCCATCATACCCGTTGACACATTCCAAAAATTCATCCAATTAACCCATTGGACTGAATCAATTTAAGTGATCTCCTTGTCCCGAAAACGTAAGTAGATAGTAGCTCGTCAATCCTGTTCGCCCATACAATCAGGATCTTGAGTTCCCAAAATTAGATTCTTTCAAAAATAAACTTGATCTTCAACGGATAGAATCTGAAGAATCAAATCTTCCAAGCTCTTGATCACAGCTAGAGATATTCCATGGTTAGGATTAGGAAATATGAAATCCAATATCTCACTTTCCGTAGCCATAAGAATAACCTGTAGCCAGCCTGTAAAAATCACGAACTATCTTCAGACTTAGATTTGGGTCTTGAGGATCATCAGACTGAAACTGAGTCTTAAAGGTCTTCGGACGGGCGCGAGTCTTGACGACTTCAAACGGAAAAACTTCAGACCGAAATTCTGGGTCCGATTTGTCTTTGAAAACCTTTCGACCTTGACAACTTTAGACGTAGCCGACTGAGTCTTGGAGTCCTTAGACCACACTGTTGAGGCTGTTGTGTCAACTTCAAAACTCCAAGGGATTTTTCTTCAACAATCTATAGTAGCAATTCGTAAGCTTTGCGGTTGATTTTACTCCTGAAAGTGAAAGTTGTTCATAAGCACTCGTTTTGTCTTTCTATACAACGCGACATCACGTTCTTATCGTAGTTTCTTGAGCTTGAATTAGCTGGGTTCTCCATTATCGTGCTTTTTTTTTTTTTTTTTTTTTTTAATTATTCTGAATTCAATCTATGATAATGAGTTACAATATCCGTTGTCACAATGTCAATTTATGCGAGTGAGTGTGAATAAAGTAAGATCCCGCACATAGCACAAGCAATACTGCTTGTTACTAGCAAAAATCAAGATTGATATAGAAGAAGATCTCTAATCCAATTGCCCTCTTAAGCTTACTTTCCCTTTTCTTCTACGCAGTGGTCGTTCACATAAAACAATATCGTAGACCATTGCTTATCAAGGCATAATCGAACGAGAAGTTCACCATCCATCAAAGAAAACCAAGTTCATCAATCCATAAGTAGTACCCATGATTACCATAAACAGAATTCATCTAAATTTCATTGAAAAAAAGAAGAAGAGAAAAACTGATCTTGAATCCGCCACAAACAAGGATATGAAAGCGCACATCAATCAGTACACTAGCTGGCAGATTCCAACTTATGTGAATCATTAAACGCGAACCTACACAAGAAGCCGAAGACGTTCAAGCCGCTCAGTCCTCAAACCCGAATTGTTCGCGCGCCCTCCATTCAAAGCAAAAGCTACTGCACGATGAGGCTCAATCCCATGAATCTAGCCCAAATCACACCAACACCATCTATGTTTCGCAGATCTAGTCCAACCGAAGCAAAATAGAGGGCCACAATTTGCCAACGGAAACCCATGACGGGTCCCTCATCAAGCACTCTTTCGTCCGTCAAATCCAAATTTAAACTTTCCAAAAATATTTAAGGTCCATATGATTATTTCCTCAAGCTGGATCACTTTTGCTAGGTTAATAGCACCAACCCCATGATGGGAGAAAACTTCTCCCACAAACTAAAACATAAACACTTAACTGAGTACCTCCACATGTTAATTGGAACAGCAGCACTCTTTGTTTTATTGTATCCATCAATCAGTCCTCCACCAGTCAGTCTAGTCCATTAACCCTTCCTCGAATTTGTGCAAGAAAGATGAAGCATCCATGTACCAAAAAAAAAAAAAAAACATTATCTGTCCCAGAAAACAAACTCAACTAATTTAACCAAGAGTAAACGCCCTAGACTAGCCATGGTGGAGCACTCATGTCTGCTAGGACATTTACATGCTCGAGTTCACAATTTTCCATGCTAATTAGTGGAATAACAAACCTTTCATGTATGACGATTCCTAGAAAACAATGGGAACTCACTTCCTTGCACTTGCTTTTCTAATTACAAAAGCTATCAACAATGTATATTTACCAGTTAGTTTACAAGTATTTACCACACTGTGGAGCCAAACATAACCGACAAATCATCTGTCTCTTGCTTGTGAGAACTAACAACAATTTTATACTTAACCAGCAAACGGATTAATCACAACTTTCTCAAGCAAGCATGTTGCAAGACCCCAATCATTATTCCAATTAAAACACTCAAAGCTTGATCAGCTAGATAACTAAACATAAAGATCAGCATCAACCCAGTAAAATTGAATGTAAGCCCCACACGTTCAACGTGGAATACATGATAAACTTCGAAAAAAGAGGCCCACTAAAGAATTTGCATTGAAACAGAGCGTGCACACTTTCACGCCATAGTTTCTTCACATGAGAGCTACGTAGATTAGTATCTTAGATTAGCCGAAGAGAAGCACCCAGATTTTCGGCATGTAATCCCACTATTCCAGTATATGGAACTGCAATTTCTAGCTCTGTATACCTACGAAACGCATACAAAAAATTGCCAATGAAGCCACCCAAATAGCAAGCTACTCCGAAAGGACAAGCATTAATTTGAAGTGCATAAAAGCCGAGTTGACTTAAAAGGACAGATTGGAATTGCTTCCAAGTGGGCGCATCCATACACCCTGGACAACTCTAACAACTATCTTGTATTTCCCTCTTTTCAAGCAGTTTAGGATGCTCAAATTGTTCCATTTAGTTTCAAATGGACATTATATTCAAGACAGCCAAACGGTCTTTCAAGATTTAATTTGATAGCAATTCCTCCGACCACGATCCAAGTGCCCCCACAGAGGAAGGTTTTCTTGTGTATGGCAGCTTTCTATCAAAGATAGCAGCAGTACTTTCTCATCCTGGAAACACCAATATCACTGCCATTCCCCAATCCTCCCGAAATATGACATCTTTCTAACTCTAACATTCCACATCTTCGAGAACTATTCATCAATATTATTATGCTGGAATACCCACAAGGTTTCCAGCTCAACCATTTAACCCGTCCCCCTTAAAAAAAACTCGATCGGTTCATTCTCATCCAAGAAATTGTCCACGTGATTGATATTTCCAATGATAAAATGGACATTGGTAAACTTTCTATGATTTACAAGCAAAAAAAAAAAGCACGATAATGGAGAACCCAGCTAATTCAAGCTCAAGAAACTACGTTAAGAACGTGATGTCGCGTTGTATAGAAAGACAAAACGAGTGCTTATGAACAACTTTCACTTTCAGGAGTAAAATCAGCCGCAAAGCTTACGAATGGTCTATGATATTGTTTTATGTGAACGACCACTGTGTAGAAGAAAAGGGAAAGTAAGCTTAAGAGGGCAATTGGATTAGAGATCTTCTTCTATATCAATCTTGATTTTTGCTAGTAACAAGCAGTATTGCTTGTGCTATGTGCGGGATCTTACTTTATTCACACTCACTCGCATAAATTGACATTGTGACAACGGATATTGTAACTCATTATCATAGATTGAATTCAGAATAATTAAAAAAAAAAAATTTGTGGAAGTGATGCTTTCTTTCATAACATATTGCAAATCTTGATGCAGAATCAGCATTCACTTTTCTATTTGATGTTTTGTCTTGGTCTCTTGCCTATATGTACTTGGGATTTGACATGAGTGCTTAAGATTGTCGGTGGGACTTTTATTTATTAATTTAAACATAAGGACCTATTGACTAAAGGTGACAAAATGAAGGGTTGTTTTCCCCATCTGAAATAATTGGTTACTGGTGCTTGCTTAGAGTGTTCTTCATTTTGTTTTAGTTGAGGTCAAATATGCAGCTTGGGTGCCATTTTTTTCCTTGTAAAGATTGTAGTTCCTACCTGGGTGTTTTTTGTTTGGTATTTGGTGCACGAGTAATTTAAGCTTAAATACAACATATGCTTATCTTGAAGTGCAAGATGCACCTATCCTTTCTTTTGTTGGGTTAATTCAGTGATTTGGATTAAAACCGTTTTTCGACCCCTCATAAAAAAAAAAAGGCAAATATTATTATTTGATAAATGCAATATGATCTTGGGAAACACATGTTGTAAAGTGTTTCATATTATTTGATGAATTTTGGGCATAAATTTTTGGAGTTCCCTATTGATAAAAATTAGTATATACAATTACTCGCCCAAAGGGAGTTATTGTGTATATTAATTTGGAAAATATCATGAAGTTTAATTTTCATGTTTAAAAGATGATGATGTATAATTGAAGAATATTTATCTGCCCAAAGGGAATAAATGTTTTGAAAATTATATGTAATTCCCCTCTATATTGATATATTAGAGATGAATGATGGGAATGTGTAACTCAAAAGATTTATCTGCCTAAAGGGGATAAATTTTTTTTGAGAGTTATGTGTAATTCCCCTCTATGTTGAGATAATGGAGATGTATAATTTAAAGGATTTGTCTACCCAAAGGAGATTGATCCTTGAAGATTATATGTAATTCTCCTTTGTCGTCTCTATATATTGATATCATGGAGATGTATAATTTAAATGATTTATCTGCCCAAAGGGGATGAATCTTTGACAATTATATGTAATTCTCCTTGTTGTTGTTTTATAAACTTCATGCTGTGGAAAATAATAGTGCATTATACACTCTGCCCAAAGGGGAATTTATAATGTACTAATTATTTTTGTTGAAATACTCATTGCCCATAATTGATCTTATTGCATTATGTGTGACAAACAGTCACCTTTGTTGTAAACAACAATAATGCCATGGTTAAAATATTAACTGGATAAAATACTATATTGTTAAAGACTTGGTCAAAAAGGGAGATGTTGTGATTAAAAATATTAAAACTGAGTTCATGTTGGTGATCCTCTAACAAAAGGCTTACGACCCATTTTGTTTAAAGAACATGTAAAGAATATGGGTGTCTTAGATTCTTTTGATTTCTTTTGTTAGTGGGAGTTATATAATTTGTGTTTATGGATATTATAGTTATGTACAGACTGATAATGCTTTTATGATGTCTATTAAAGCATTTATTTTCAATGATTGTCATTATTGATTCTATTGTTATCATTTCTCCTGTTGACTGAGAAATGGAAATATAAAACAGTATCTTTAAACAAATTTGAGTTTAAAGATGACTGGATGTCACTGATTATGAGATCTCATATTGGATTGTGACATAGTCGTGCAATTTCATGTTGTTTAGAAATTGCGTTGATGCAATTTCATGTCGTTGAGAAATTGCATTGAGGACCGATAAGAAATAATGTATATTTTGATCACATGTTGGCACTATTTCTTACTACACTACTAGGCCCATGATCCATGAAAATATAATGCTTATTATATGTGATTATGGAAGATCATGTGTTGTGGTATTTTCTTAACACATTGATCTCCATAGTCCTATACTAAGGTTATATAGATTGGATTGGTTTTGAGATGCCATTATTGGAATATTATTTTTTAAAGTTGTGGCCACATAAAACAAAATTTTTAGTTATTAATCCGATAGTGTCGTTTTCAATATAAAAACTTTTTCAAAATAAAATAAGTTAATTAATGTAGCCCAAGTAGGAGAATGTTGGAAATTTCCTATAATATGGACTTACATTAATTAATTGATTTTTTATTTTAAATAATCGGGTTAATGGATATTCCAATATGTGTTGAACCCTATAGTGATCTTATTGAATTGAGTATTGGCATCTGTTGATAACGGGTCTAGTTGAGCAGCAAAGTGTAGGCAATTGTGTTTAACTGAAGCCCATAATGGGAAGGGTCTAGTTGACACGCTGTTGAATAGGATTTGCTAAGTCCCCTCTCTAGCCTATAAATAGGATAGGTTATACCTATCAGTTGCTTTACTCCCATTGAGAGCTGCTATACTGAAATAGGTTATAAAGAGGAAGATCTTGCATTCCGATAGATCCCTAATTATCAGAGTGATCTACTTTTCCTCACTTGAAGTGATAGCTCAAACAGGTACGCTTTAATTCCGCTATATTTAGTGATATTTGTGTTTTACAATCATATATGGATCCGTTTCTTCTTAATTGATTAGTTGTTTGTGTAAATAATATTCTATATGAAGGTCACTGCCACTGCAGAAAATAGACAATCTAAGCATCAAATGACTGATATCCTACTCGATTCAATGGATATCAGATTGAGTCAGTTTTCTTACATCATCTAATCAATAGATCGCCAAAGGACAATGAAGGACAAAAAATAAAACTGAACTTTCCTTGTCCAAATAAAAAATGAGCAAGCCGAAAGAGGAAATGATGCTGGAACGGCGTCTGCATGCAATCAAGAGGAAAAGGAAAGATGAATCTCAATCTGTTCTTCTCCCAGGTACACCTTGTTGGCACGGTGAAGGCGCGAGGAAAGAGCGACATTTGGAATGGGAAAAAAGATTGTCGTTTTATAGCCGCCAAATATAAGTTAGTTTCATAGATTAAGGACGGATGTGAGTTCTCTTGTTGGGATGTATACCACAATCACTTGCTTCCTTACCAACGGTTGCTAAAATTTCATGAGAGATAGATTTAATTAAATTTACTGCATATCTTGACATAGTAATTATCCATTGAGGAATTGCGTCATTACGAAATGGAGGAAAACTCACTTAGTTAAGTCCGGAGATTCCATCGTTGTCAAACTTAGCACCACTCCTATATTGGTTGTCCTACCGCCATTGGGCAATGCAATGTGTGAAATTTCTCAATTGTCCTACTTCTACAACATAAAATGTATGATTTTACTTAGTTTCATTAAAAGTCATTTATCATTATATATTTATATATATATATCTTGAAATTCATTTTTATTCATATTTAAATCATATGACTTCACCCATTACATAACTTTGTTCTTAATATATTTCTTGATATGCATTTGTGTTTGTCACTAATATTACTAAATTTTTTTCCCTCACTTTTTTGGTCCCTTTTCATGTTTGTTTGTATGTTCATGCGGAAATATTATTTTGAGGAATTTCCAACGTTGCGTCACCTATCTCTCAATCGAGATAACAAATGGCACTTTCACATGCAAAGTTAGTGTTCTTGCCTATATTTTGCATTATTTTTAATAATTATTAAGAGTGCATATCGGACTTTTACTCATTCTCATTCAAAGAATGTGATAATCTATTCTATCCTCTTGTGTGTAGTCGAATTAACGTTATCATGTATATGTGTATCGCGATATAGTTAAACATTTTAAGATATATCTTCTTTAGTATAATTTATGGTGTTGTGTGTAGCCGAATTAATTTTTTTGTGTACATAAATCATGATATGGTTAGACATTTTGAAGTATTTTGTCTCTATTTATTAACTATTGTGCATATTCAATTTTATAACATATATAAGAGTAATGTAATTGAGTATCTTTATATCTATTAAGATTTCAAAATATTTTCCTTTAATTCTCACATTCTTGGCAAAGCTCCACAGATCCCATAGCTTTTAAATCACTTTAATTTTTATGAGGGTTAATAATGCAAAAACAAATCCTAAATTATACTCATTGTAACACAAATACCTTGAGCATTTTTTTAGTGTTAATAAAATCCTTAAACTTGCCCATTGTGACACAAATAATCCAATTTTATTTTTGTGTCATAAAAAACTCCGAACTTATAATAGTGTAACAAATATACCTCGGATAGAACTAAAATAAATAGTATATATGTCACACATGTATAAGTTTGGGTTTTTCGTGATATAAAAAAAAAGTTTAGGGTATTTGTGTCACGGTGGATAAGTTTAAGGTTTTTGGTGACACAAAAACAAAGTTTGGGATATTTGTGTTACAATAAGGATAGTTTGGTTTTTTTTTTTTTTTTTTTTTTTTTTTTGGTGATATTTTCCCTTCTTATAAATATTTATCATTGCAAAGTTAGGCCATTCACGCTACATGAAAATTCGAGATATAACTTATTGACTAACCATATCACCTGCTTGGAGCAGGAATTCACAACTTTTCCATGTGGTTAGTGGAATACCACATCCCAAATAAATTAGTAAGCTGTCAATTTCTTCAAATTTTACAAACTTGGTTCATAAACTACCAAAACTATCAGGAATTTATCGAAGATTTAATGAATTACTAACTTCATCAAAATTTCACAATTAAAATTAGTAGATTACTCATATTGTAAGGAAACTACCAATGTACAAATAAATCAATAATTTAATTATCTTTTTAAATTTTACAAGTGTGGTTCGTAAGTTACTAATGATGTAAATAATTTACCAATATCATATTAATTAATAAGAATTTGTTTGGAGGAAGAACGCTCTCCTTTTTTTTTTTGGGTATTGAAAGGAAAAAGGGGGACTTCATGAACTTTGTGCATGGTTTGTTTAACCTGGTCAAAGTTAAGCTTGATGCTACTGGTTTGACCCTGTCTAGTTCCAAACCAACTACCTGGTTCGGCTCCAACACTTCGAAGAGCCCCACATGTTTTCTTTTGTTTGCCTTCTTTGCCCCTAATGTTCGGTAACCAAGTCTATTCTTATCATAAATTAATCAAGGTATTGTGAGGTGATGTCATAACACATAAGTTGCGGAGCAATATTCCATAACCAAATTCATGAAGGAAAATAATTAATTTCATCAAATGTTGAAAGTTTTTTTTTTTTTTTGGATAAAGGCATGAAATGTTGGAAGTTTACTACTCAATTCTTGTAAAAGTTTAAAGAAGTTGGCAAATAATTAATTTTGTGAAATGTTGGGAAATTCCTTACAAGGTTGGTATTTTTGTGTAAATTTTAAAAAAGTTGGTAATTTACTAATTTATTAGGTGTTAGTAAATTCCTTGTAGTGCTAGTATATTACTAGCAACAATGGTAGGATTTTAAAAGAAGTTGGATGCTTACTAATTTGTTGAAATATTAGTAAATTTCTTGTAGGATTGATATTTTACTAAATTCACTTGTAACAGTTCAAAGAAGCTAATAGTGTTGGTGATATACTAATAAGTAACCCAACATTTGTTAACACTTAAAATTTTGCCAAATGATCGTTAAATAGGAACTTGCTTTCATACCAAAAAAAAAAAAAAGTTGATTTTCTTGCATAAAATTCTCTTAAAGTTTCCTAGTCACGTACCAAGTACTAGTGGTTTTACGCTTTGTTGATGGTATTGACCATATTCTAATAAGTTGATAGTATTTGGTTAATTAAATATTGAGTTATTGCGATTTAGATTACTTAGGCATTTTGTACATTTATAAAACAGGATTAGTTTTTTCGGAATCTTCTTTCTCAAAAAATAAAAAATAGTAAATATAATAGCAAGCAAGAGAGAACGGTGGTGGGACTTCTCGGCCATTCATCCCCTGGAGACACGCACAGCCACCGCCAACCGCCGCCATTCGCCGAGTCTTCCATCTCCAGCCGCCACAAACGCGCTCGGCACAATGTACGGCTGGAGGCCAACTCGGTGACCTCAGCAGGAGGGAAGTACAGATCGTTTCCTCTTTGCTCGAATCCTCCACAGAGTATCGGATGAAAGTTGGGAGCTGAACTCCATGGATGCGAGAAAGAGAAATAGAGATGAACGACGGAGGGTGCAATCGACAGACTCCACAACCTGATCACGATGATGCTCTGGTGAACGTGACTCCTCTCTCTCTCTCTCGGTTGGAACCGTTCTTGTTGGGATTGTCGCATCCCCAAAAATCAGATTCGACCCTAAATTGAACCCCTAAACTTGCGCGGAAGACGAGCCCAGGAAATTCACATGCATCACCGATCCTAAGGCACATCACAGAATCGAACGTATCTTGTTAGCCACAAATTAAACACCGACGCCGATATGAGGAAGAGAAAACTGGTCATGTTTGATCCGATGACGAGGGAAGAAGGGTGTCGCCTTTTAGCCTACTGTTCTTTTTCTTTGGAGAATTTTGGAGGGAGAGAGGGAGGAGACGTACATAATGCCAAAATGTGTCTTTTCTCCCTCCCTTTCCCCCTTTTATACATCACTCCAAAAAACAACGTATTCCTTCATAATATCCTTCCATCTATGGGCTCTAACTTTGTGGGCCAAGCTTCTAGGCCCAACATGGGCAGACGGGCCAACTCAGGCTCATCAAATTAATTAATAAATCCATCAGTTACACTCCTCCCTCCTGATTCAATTTGTGGCGGAGCTTCAGCCGAGGCACCAGAGGCTCTGTTTTCGGATCCTTTATTCGCCCCGGTTCAGAAGCTGGCTCTCCTCGTTCCAATCTTTGTCCGTCCGTTCCGGAAGCTCCAGACGTTCGTTCCGCACTTTGGCGACGATCATAGAAGCTCCGGTTTCACCTAAACCAACGTCGCAGAGCGGAGGCCGAGTGTCCCTATTATTATTATTATATTATTATTTTTCTTTCGTCGTCGTCATTTCCTCATCTTCTGTCATCAAAACACTTCACAATAGTACTTCGTCCTTGCGCACCTGTCCCTGGCAACACACGCACATATAACGACACCCCTTGGAATCGTCAAATCTGCCTTGGACAGCCCCACAGCATACTGCTCTGTTATGTTGTGTGTTCGTGATTGATATTGTTGTTCGTTTATTCGTCGCTAAACCTGAGCTGGAGTTGGACCGGAATCAGCTCGACCGAGTTTCAATTTACCAGGTCGTATCTTTCCCGATTAAACTCTAAATGTGATCCTGATTCATTCTACTTTTGCTTATTCTCTGTTTTCCCGTCTTTTCATCGTACTGCGTTACCGGATAATCACTGAGCCATTGCAGCATACGAGATTCACCATTTCTTCTGTCCGTAAGGTTTTAGGTACTAATTGGTTCTTGAGTGGTGCGTTTGTGTGCAATGCAGTGGTGTCGAAGTAGGATAGTGCCATTACGTGAGATGATGCCCAGACGATGTTTGATGAAATGTCCGATAGAGGGATCTGTAATGTTGCCTCGCTGAATTCGATTAGTCTCTGGCAGGATTGTAGGAATGTGCGTATCTCATTTAGAGGATTTCATCTCCAACGAAGAAGCTAAGCCAAGCATCTCTCTGTTCAATTGCTTGCTATTGCACTTTTAGCGGCTTGCTTTCGTGTATTCCAATTTCTATCCATTCATGATGTTTCTCGTCCAGATTAAGTTTGTTGCTGATCTCTTCAATTGCTGGCTGGAATCTTGCCATTGTCTCGGTGATGGTCGGTACCATATCTTCAGATATGATTTTTTTTGGACTTCTAAACTAAGATTGAAGTGCGGATGATTATTCTCTGATTCTTGAGGTGGATGGTGCCGGAATTTCACGGTAAAGAGAAAGAATAAGAAACTCTAGTTGACAAGTCGATATCGACTCGTTGATCTTTAAGTTCTGAGCCAATTTAATGCCTTACTGGTTCAAGTGTGATTTATGCCTTGACATGCTTACCAAGAAATTGGAAGTTTATTTTTTAACAGATATGTTGGTTATAATTGAAAAATCAACAACACTATTTCCTTGTGTAAGATTCTCTTAAGTTTTCATAGTCACATAGCCCTTTTTCAAGTACTTGCGATTTCCGCTTTGTTTGCTCCTTAATTTCCGAGCAGTAACATCAAGTCCAAATCGTAATTCGTTGCTGCAATCTGAAATCTGTATTTGGATGGCCATCTCAGTCTATGAGGTTTGGTTTGTTTTCGCTCCATCTCATGCGTCGACTCTGTTGGAACTTTCCCTGTATTGTATTCTCATTTTTGACTTGGTTGCACAATTATTTTTATCTCGGTTACATGTACTAAAGTTGGCGTGTTTATTATGCGTCGACAATAGAAGAATCGATATAGTAATGACTTGGTTCCTCGGTTTGTTAACACGCGACTTTCAATGGCCAAATGTTTTCTTCAAATGTGGTGAGTGCTATCCTCAAATGAATGTGGCTTTTGACTGGATGAGTCTCGAGATTGAATCTTTTTGTTTTGTACCTCTTTGGGTGGTTCTTCGATTCACTAAATCACTCTCCTTTTCAAAAAAAGATATAAACAATGAGAAAGAAAGAAATATTAAAAAAAAATCATAATTGCATTTATGGATCCCTTCGATATAAGTCTTTGTTTCAAGTATTGTTTAATGGGCATCTTTTAGTAGAGAATTCTCTTTTTTTTATCAGAATTAGCCTTAAATTTAATTCTAGCTCATGATGGCTTATATCCTGAGACTCACTAATAAGGCCATGTATATTCTTCACCTGACTTGTATCGAGTTTATTTTCCGCACATTGTTCTTACTTATCTTTGTTATTTTTTCATGCTGTGTTGATCTCTTTATATTGCCTTCATGTTTTATCAACATTATTAAAATTTACTAGGAATTTTATAAATTTATTAATTGCAGAAGTTTGCAGATTTTCCCTTAGCTGGACCCTGGAATTATCGAAGTCTAACAATGCCTTATCATCCATCTATCTAGAGAAACACCTATCCTACTTCTTGATTTTTGTTATCTGCTAGATACAACATGATTGATAAATTAGCATCAGTATCATTTTTAATTATTTGTTCTATTGTTGAATAAGACGTTTGGATCGGTGGAGGAGATGAAAAGAAAAAGGCCCTGAGTAACTTTCTGTTTCGTAGAAGCAAAATGGTAGGTACCGCAAAATTGTATCTCAATGTTTGTACTAAATGTTTGTACTGCACTTTGGACGTAAATGAGAAACATTTCTTCACCTTGCAAATAAAATGAACTTGCCAAGTTGCACGGACAAACTTGCGTGACCTACTTCCCAAAGTTCTCTTAAAAAAAATTGGAAGAGATGAAACTAACTCATGCATCTCATGTTTATTGAATGAGAAATCAATCAACCTTTTATTCAAAAGAAAGTTGGTCATGCCAAATTGAATGACTTAAGCATATGAGGCCACTCAAAATTTGGATGAATTACGCTGAAATGTCTAACTAAGAATACAAAGACAAGAAGTCATCCGTGACACTAAAGGCAAATATGTGAACTCAAATGCCATAAGAGTGAAACTACTCGCAAATGCAGGATAAAACCAATGTGATGGAGACTAGGTCCAAGCTTGGACACCTAATTTTCTCTCCCTCTGGGAAGCCTTATTTACACGAGGATCATTTGTCAATGACCTAAATCTGAAGAAAAAGGGGTTCATAGTATCTCAGCCTGGAGGTCTTCACTAGTTTAATTAAGGCAGTTGGCTGTTCTTATCCAGCAGTTTGAATTTTAGACCTTCAATGCTTGCTTCTCAGCAACAACAGCTTCGGCCTCAATGGTGGGCTTCCACAAAATTGTAGTTTCAGTAAGTAACGAGGTCATTGTGGGTCCATGTTTGAAGCTGGACACCTATCTTCCAAGTAACCTATATATCATTTTAAGCCGTTTAACTAACTGAGCAAGGCAGGTGAACGTTTGTACGTTTTATTGATATTCATAAATAGTGAAGCATTTCAGAAAGTGTTTGATGCACTAAAAGAACCATGATATCCAAGTCTTTACTTCAGCTTAGGAAGCAAAACTATGGGGATGCTTTATGATTGTTAAAAAGTCAAAATTCCTTGCATGGTTGCAATCATAGAATCGACTGAGGCCAGATTGGATAATGAATACTTATAGGTATTATTTTTTTCATGGTGGCGTTTCTGGAATCATTTGATAAAGTTGAGCATCTCCACATGATTTTCAGATAGAGCACAAAAGGGAACTGGTATGGTCATTATTATCGTACCTTTTCTTTGCTTCTCATTGTCATGGCCCCCATAGATTAAACAACCACAATCGGCAACTCCCTGCATAACAATACATGTAATTCAGGCATCACAATAAAATTTGAGCCCATTAGCAGGGCAATCTTTAAATTTGACTACTAGTTGGTATGCTTCTTCTGAGCATTACCGAAGACAATGTGTCGGTTGGCTGTTTCATGCTTTCCCGTCAACCTTCTCCATAGGTGCTAATGTGCTCCTCGTGGTGAAGTGAGAGGTTCTGAATCGCCTTCTTTATCACTTCAAAGCCTCCCTCTTCTCTCATGCTTTTTGTATTGCAGAAAAGTCAAAGAACACACTCTCAAAGGTCCCTCACTGAACAAAAATTCTTGACCAAGTACATGTTATTTCTATGGTGTGAACCTGTAGTTAGTATGGCATCCTGCACCATTGCAGTCACCCTGAGAAGGAAGAGAATGTTTTTATCAACTTTGGGCTAAAATAATGCGTAAATGGTGATAGTGAAGTCAGCTACCTCTATTGGCTTTGAATCTTACATGAGGACAACACCAGCTTGCTTGGTTATTCTCTATTGCATAAAAAACATAAACAATCAAGTATTTAAATACCTTAGAACATGTCTGTATGCACTTATTTTGTTTGCTGTTAATGGTATTTCGTTATTTTCTTGAGCAAGTAATTGAAATTTCACCTCAAGAAGGTATCTTTAACACCATAGATGATCTCCTGCTTCAATTCCCATGCTTGGTCCGACTTGGTGTTCTCACTGCAAGATAGAAGCCAATGTTGATGACAACCGTTCTATGCTTTTTTTTCTTTTTTCCTTTTTGAAATAACAAGCAAGTTGGAGGTCAGGTATTACTTGGCCCAGCATCATCACTCCATTGGTGCCATTAATGTTGATACCAGCATATAAGCAAGCCTTGAAGTGAGCATCGGATATATCTAGGTCGGATGACTTATTAGCCCCAACACCACAGTAATAAGGCCCCTAAATGAAAATAAAACCTCGAATCACAATACAATTTTTTTGTCATCAACTTAAAGCCTATTTATCCATCAATATACGGGGAAATTCATTGAGAAAAAATTTCTCACACAGGGAACCTGGATATCCTCCAATAGGCCAACCAAATGGCCATTAAACATTTATTTGCGATAGGGTGTTTTCTTGCTCAATCCAATACCTAATGTGAACATTTAGCCTTAAATCATGAACTTGTCCATTTCAAAACATTCTAATTCACGATATATAACTCATGTTTTTGAATCTCCCACCATGAAACTTCATTGATAACCTTTGGGTTACTAAATTTCATCAATCCTAACATGTTTGGTCACCGGGATCCACTCACAGCTAGTGTGTATGAAATTGCAAATAACCCATAGACGAACAATAATACTCCATAAACTAATTGAAACGCCCTTTCTCGTTTCATCAACCTGTTCAGATGATCTAACTGGCGGTCAGTGAGTTCTTTGTGATCCTCATTTGGCATTGTGTCCTCAGTGCCAAAATCCACACCATCTTTGCATAGCCTGAAAAAATAAAACAATGTAAGTAATAGACATACCTACTGAAACAAAAACCCTATCATGGAAGATAGTTCAAACAAAGAGCTCTATTTGTAGGACTTAGCCTTCTGGTATGCATGAGAGTTCAGTTTTGGATAGATAAAAATAATGGACTGAGTACTTCAAAGAAAGGCGTCTCCCTAGCAAGTGTCATCGTCAAAAAGTTGAAAACCGCTTTTTGGAGACTAGTTTTAGGAATGACAGCTTACATTTTGAAGCATAAATAAGGAGTCTTATTGATTTCCCTACGGACACTACCATAAGTTTCCTTAAATAACAAACTAAAAATAGTGGCATAACTATGCTTCCCATTTTGGAACCATTTCAAGGTTATTCTCAAGAACTGAGGGCAATTACAAAGTTAAAGGAAGTAGACTGCAGAGTGCAACAACTTAAGAGATTAACCACCTTACCGAGGATCAATTAGCAAGCATGTTATCATGATATTACATTATATATAATGGACGATCAACTTGTGCATCTTGACAGTGCACCTAATTCTTTCCTCTCTAAATCAAAAGGCAATTGCATTGAAGTACATTCTTCTTCCACAAACTTGGCATAATTGCAAATTATTCTTGCCAACAACCTTCGCAAAAATATCCATTACATATCACCATGGCAGAGCAAGACCACCGAACACCGCAATTATCAGTATGACCAATTGAAGTCACAAAACAAGAAAAATCTTAGACAAGAGTGGATACAAGAGAAATTGATTCCACATGAGGTCCACAACATAAGACTTAAAATTGGTAGTGATTGATTTAGTCATCAAATGACACGACAACGATGACTACTGCTTCGTTCATTCATGTTACCTCACATAGCACGGATTTCTTTTGCAGACATTGGTGTCACAAAGAGGTGAAGTCCATGTAAATCGTCAACCAAACAAAATGAATAGGACAACCTTGCAGTGATCGAAATGAAGAAGTCATAGATTAGACTCCCAGTCCAACAATGATAAGACCTCTTTTAATGTCAAACATTTACTTATTGCTTAAGATATGCTCACAATTGGCAAAGGATTTACCTGAGAATCTCTACATAATGGCTGAGAAGCAAACTAAGAATGTCAATGGTTGTCAAATGCTAACTATAAGATCACTTCTCTATCCTCCCCTGGAGCTTGACCGGTACTTGAACCATAGTAATTTCACTTTGGAAGTTGAGACGGGTGCTTGACAAGTCTAGGGATCACCTGATTTAATGAATTAATAGATCAACAGCACGTAGCACGTAAAAAGGAAAAACACTACATATTTTATTGTCGCCAATCATACCCTTGATTTGCTATGTAGATCTATGTCAGAACCTCTGATTCTATGGGAACACAATGAGATAAAGTTATTTTTAAGGGAAGCAAACCAGAAGCTATTCTCCTGAGAAACATTTCATCACTTCATCTATGAAAGTTTTCCAAAGTTTTCCAAAACTGTGCAGGCATTTTGCTCCTTGTGAAATCACATAAGCACATTGCACACTATATACAGAATGAGTCACAAAACAGATTTAACGAGCTCAGAGTTGGATGAAGAAAAGTATGAGTTTTCTTCATTTTTCAAACATTTTCAAGAATAAAGTAATGTCCAAACCTTTCAGCGATCTGTCCATGTCCCCCAATCGAATCATGTAGCATTGATAGATACCTTTATCCATTTTATGTGCAAGATATGAGATATCTTGTACTAGTCCTTGCCTACATCTTTTTGGCACCTATCCTCCAATTTTGGGTGACCTACAATTCTTAGGTGAGTACAGAATAGTTCTACTCATCTTTTTGTGCATTGCACTTAGAGGTTTCAGTGCATGAAAACATACCAAATGTATTCTGCAATCATCATATTGACATAGGGCATGATGTCCAAGTTGAGAAGACTCTAGAGCATGTAGTAGTATTGTTCTCGGACTTCAAAGCATACACCCCGAACTTAGGAAAGCTCTAGGTGTTTCCATTATCCTCATGTTTTAGCAAGAGAGAAATTGATGTTTTTCTTGCCACGGGAGTAGTGGTCAGTGAGGTCTTTGTGATCCTCAACTGCCATTATGTCATCGGTGCCAAAATCTACGCCATTTCTATATAGCCTGAAAAATAAAGTAGTGTCAGTGACAAATATATCTACTGAAACAAAGAACCTGGGAGCTTAATCTCATGGAAGATAGTTCAAACAATGAGCTCTATTTGTACGACATGGCCTTCTAGTATGCATGGGAGTTTAGTGTTGAAAAGATAAGAGAATGGACAGGGTACTTCAAAAGAAAGGTTCTCTCTAGCAAGTGCTAGCAATTTTTCCCAAACCTCAATATCATGAAACTGCTTTTGAAGACTAGTTTCAAGTGGGAAAAAACTTGCATTTTTGAAGCATAAATAGCAAGGTTTAAACGCAATTGTCATGATCAATTTTACACAAACAACTTAAAAGTACAGACCCCCACTCATCAAATATCGAGCATGATGATCCAAAACCAAAATGCCATCGCAAATTTGAAATGGCAACCATCGACCACACATCATTATAGTTTTTAGAGCTGCAAGAGTCCACGGCTCATCTTCACCAGATCAAACAATAAATCAAAAGATAAAAAAACAAATTCATATGATGCCAAACAGATGTACTCAACTTCGCTCAGAAATTCTCTACAAGCACCAACAATTCAAAGTTAAAAACCACATGTTGAACTCAGTGGGCATTGTCCTCTCTCCATAACCAAATCACGTCACAAGCCCTTTCTCTCTCTCTCTCTCTCTCTCTCTCTCTCTCTCTTCAGCGATTTGTCCATGTCCCCCAAAATCAAATCAAGTATTCCAAACACAATTTGAAAAATTATTCATGTAAAAATCTGGAAAACAAGGTCCCCACATACCTTCAGTGAAGAAAATTAGGGTGAGAATGACCATTGAAATTGTATATTCGGGATATGAGCGATCTTGTCCCAGTCCTCGCCTGCTTGTCTTTTGCAACTCTCCTCCAATTCTCCGCAATTGAAGATGGTTAGGTGAGTAAGGGATGTGAGCCTTCGCATTGCTTCAGGGAATGACGTCAACGAGGAGCAATTGCCTATATCGAGATTTTGAAGTGATTGAAGGGCCTCGATCTGCTCTGGTATATCCTTCAAATTGTGGCAATTCCTAATTATGAGACGCTCGAGATTGCGGGCCTGTAGAAGCCACTGTGGGAGAGATGTCAGTTTGGGAAGCTCATAGATTGTCATAGAGCGGAGAGTCTAAAGGCCTCCATGGAAATCCAAGATGTTGCCGCTTTCGTTTTTGGATATATTCAGCTCCTCACATTTCTCGATTTGCTCTGATAATTCCTTAAAATTGAGGCAATTGGTAATTTCGAGATGCTCAAGACTACGGAGCTGTAGAATCCACTGTGGGAGAGATTCTAGTTTGGGAAGATGATCGATCCATAGAGACCGGAGACACTGAAGTCCATGGAAATCCAAGATGATGTTGCCACTTTCATCTTTGGATAGATCGAGCTCGTCACAACACGAAATAGAGAGATTCACGAGCTTCGATAGATGCCGCAAACCAAGTGGGAGGGAAGTTAACCGAGGAAGACCGTAGATCGCAAGAGACTCAAGTGAGGTGAGACTTCCCAAATACTCCCCAGGCAAATATTCTAGAAACTTCATCCCAGAGATGTCGAGATGCTTCAACTTACTAACGCCAAATCGGGGGAAATGTTTACATCTCGTGCACCCCGCCAATTCTAGCTTAATTAAATTGGGCAACTCGATTATCCACCTCGGGAAACTCTCACCCTCATATCCATCAATAATCAACTTCTGCAGATTGTCTGGTGGCCTCAGTCCATCTAATAGTGCTTCATCTCTCTTCGTAATCATTGCTTCATCAGTAATATTGAAAATGCCCCATGAAAGAATCAAGAATTCCAGAGAACGCTTCTCTATCAAGTTCGCGGCCATGGATTCTTCTACTGCATCTGTCACGCTTCCCAAATTTTCAATGAAAAGTGTTCCCCGGATGTTATTAAGCCTATTTAGCTCCCCAAGTTTGCAATATTTCTTAGCAAGAGCTTTATCTTTGGGCAATATAAAACGCATTAACCTATGCAACGAACTCAATTGCCCTAATCCACGTGGCATATAACTAAGTTCATCACAATCATTTATGTCTAGATTTTGAAGGCTGACTAACTTCCTTATACCCTTTGGCAATTCTTTTAGGCTTGAACAATTATTAAGATCAAGTGCTTGCAAATTTTGCAACCTCGTAATGGAGTTAGGAAGCCTCTCGAGTGCTTCATTGCCAGAGAGATCGAGATATGTGAGATACTTCAACTTACAAATGGACCTTGGCACCTTTTGGACATTTGCGCCATACAAATCTAAGATACGCAACCTCTTGAAACTTTGAATGAGTCGGCGTAGATATGCTTCACTCGTTGGTTCCCTTCCCCAATAACTTGTAACAGACAAAAATGTTCTTAGTGCACTTGCTTTCAATTGTGAGATTGGAAGTTTACCCATGAAATTGGAAGTTAAATCATGAGATATATGACGAGTTCTTTCAAGTTTGTGTTTTCGGTGATCCCATGTTACCCAACACTCGGTCCCTGCAACTAAGCAAGCTAGATCATGCATCAAATCATGCATCTTGCAAGTCTCCTCATTTTCCTGATAGTCTTGAAAGAAGTTACTCCACAGTAGATCCTTGAAATATCCACAAGCAATGTCTTCTAAATGATGACGACTATTTGATTGCTTGATAAATCCTTCTGCCATCCAAAGATCGACCAAAGTTTGCTTATCTATCACATAATCTTTGGGAAACAATGAACAAAATGCGAAACATTGTTTCAAATGTGAAGGAAGATGGTCATAACTAAGCTTAAGAATTGACATTATGCCATCTTCCCTTCTAGACACATCTGGGAGCTCATTTTCTTTGAATTGCAACCATTCATGCTTACTTTTCTTAAAAAGTAAACTCCCAATAGTTCGAATAGCCAATGGAACCCTAGAGCACTTTCTTACTATATCTTTACCAATAGCTAGCAGGTCGGGATCTTGTACCTCCTCTTCTTTACAACAAGCAATTTGCATTAGTAATTTGAGAGATGCACTTTCAGATAAGCTCCCGAGAAGATGAGGCAGAGTAGTGCCGGTGATCTCCGCAACCAAAGGAAGGCGTGTAGTTATAAGGATCTTGCTTCCTCTAGCACCTCCCAACAATAAAGTTTGTAAGCTCAACCATGTTTCTCGTTTTACATTCCACAAATCATCTAAAACTAAGAGGTATCTCCTTCCATTAATCTCTTCCCTCAGTTCATTTTGCAGCAGTTCCATCACAACCTCAGTTGGTTCTTTCTTCTTTGCACAAGCTATCATATTTTTCACTATTTTTGTCATGTCAAAGTCATTAGAGACACAAACCCACATTTTCAAGTTAAACTGTTTATTGACCATTTCATCATTATACAAGCTTTGAGCAAGAGCTGTTTTTCCAAGCCCCCCAATACCAACTATTGGAAGGATGGAAACATTCTCTTGCACATTTGAGTCTAGTAAAAATTCCATGATTGTCTTCTTATCCTCTTCTCTTCCTATAATATCTCCCTCGCGTATAAACGAATGCGTCTCTTCTCTCTTTCTCCACTCTCTCTCGGGGCGCTCATCCAAGTGGTATCCCTTATCAGCCTTAATGGCTTCTATTCTCTTCCTCATGGCTCTTAGTTTGTAACTCATCTTCATTTTGAATGCAAGCTGGTTTGAACTTGAGAAAAATGTCCTTACCTCCTTCATCATTTCATTCTGGCCTCGCAATTCTCGTCGCATAGCTTCTATATTGAATTCTTCAAGCACGTCTTGTGCATCATAGAAAGCGTCTTTTAGTTTATCAACCCAATCTTTGATTTGGTGACTCTGGTGGTATTGCTCTTCTGCATGGTGTAGTACAGACTGAAGAGTGGAGACAGTGTCCCCAAGCGCCTTGAGTTCATGATTGACACCCCATAACATTCCAACATTATCTAGTGCTTGAGGAACCAGATAAGCAACGATCTTTCCAGCAATACCGACAATGACAGCTTCCGCCATTTTGGTTCTCTATCTCTCTGTGGATAGGAAGATATTAGTCTAGTCAGTCCAAGGCTAGAGACTTCTCACGACATGCATGACAAGTTAATGCTGATGCTCACCTAAGACTGGCAAATCGAAAGCTAGACAAATCTAATTATCCACTTACATGACTGACCTTACCTGTCATACATAGGAGTTCGGGTCATCCATGCAAGTCTAAATAACATATGTGGACCCACCGAGGTTGCATCCGATGCCCCACAAGAACACTTCTATATTTTCAAAGGCTTCATTCTTTACCTTTTTGTCAAAAGATGACCTATCATTCTTTATACTCTTGGGATGGCTTTAGTGGATGACAAAGTTGGCAACAAAACTTACGTTATAAACCTAGGAAATATTAGTTTGCTGTGATTCGGCTACTCTGAGATGTGACGTGCGATTAACTAGTTATTGATATATATGTGCATATACGATTATAAATATGCAATGCACATTAGGATAGGGATTCTTTATGTGAAATTAGAAAGTTCTATGCTTAGGTAACATGATGGATTTGTTTACATTTTGATGCCAACACTACACCTCTCAATTCAAAATTCTCCTTCATATTGTCACATGACAGTGTTGCTATTATATTACTAAAACAATACAGTTGATCAGGGAAGTTCACTCTCCTTGCTGATCCCTCACAATTATTTGCTTCTTAAGAATAAATGCTTCTACATTTTGTTGTCTTCCTTTACTGTTTCCTATTCTCATAATAAATAAATAAAACCGCCTTAAAGATTTATTCCCATAATAGGCAATTTCAAAACTTGCACATTTATGCAATGTAAAATCTTATATTTAGGGATTTTTAAAAAATTCCTGTGCAGGGGCAAAATGACAGACATACTCTCGTTTTTTCTAGCATATACCGTATGTACACAATCTCTTATTTTTCAGTTTCTTATTGTAACCATATTGAATAGTTTAGAATCCTTCACTTAATTCAAATTTGTAGCTTTTATTTAACAATTACTATAAGAAAAGTCATCTCTCTTGTCTTTTAAGTTGGGCTATTATTTCAATCCCCTAGCATATTCTTCTTCTCATTTAGCTCTATTCAATATACACAATCAAATCTTTGTTGAATTTACTGTTTAATCATTCTATTAGCTTGCCTCTATCTTTTAATCTAAAGTTATTTTTTGCCTTTTATATTAATGACTAATAGATAGGCTATTCTTATTTCCTTTATTTCTATTCAAATTCAAAACATACGTTTATTATTCATTTTACATATAAAAAATGCAACAACTATTTATCTTATCATGATAATAATCGTTTTTTTTCATAAGAAGTATGACTAGTCTTTTGAATAATTATTATGCAGCATCACGCATCTACTTTTGTTAAATTGCCACATGCTCATCCTCCCACCATCAATAGGAACAGTCTTAATCATTATTTTTTAATGCATTTTTCTCTATGCATGACAATCCTTTTTGCATACTTCAATGAATTCTCATGTCGGGTTTGCTTCATATTTCATAAATATATTATTCCTTTATGCAATTTCATAAATTTACTAACAAATGCCACTATCAGGCACTTATTACAGATGATTTCACACGAGCATTGTGCCGGAAATAAGTATAAATTAAAAAAAAAAAAAAAAAAAAAAAAAGCATTTAGTTGTTTTGTTGTGTTTACTCGTCTAAGGGTGCGCATGGTAACGTTTCTACTTCTCCCAATTTCTGTTTTTTTGTTCCCCGGAATAAAAAAGAACAGAAATCCGTTTGTAACGTCGAGTTGTTTTTTTATTCCGGGAACAAAAGTTAGCCCGGGAATAGTTTTGGAACAAAAATCGAAGTAAAAAAGTTGCTTCTCGGGGTTCAGGAAACAAGTTTAAGAAATAAGTGAAATTTTTTTTTTTATTCTTCTCTTGCACACGGCCCATTGACCGTCGTTGACCGCCACTCGCCCGCACGCCGCCGCCGCCGCCGGCCGACCCGCGCCGCCGGCCGGCCGACCGCCGACCGACGCCCGCCGCCGCTGGATGCCGCCGACCGATTTCCACCCGCCGCCGGCGGCTGGAGGTCGATCGGCCGCCGACCGACCGCCGCCGCCGCCGCCGCCGCCGCCCGCCGCCGCATGTCGCCGCGCCGGCCGTCGGAGGTCGATCGACCGTCGACCGACCGCCGCCCCGCCGCCGCCGTCGGACGCGCCGCCGCGGCTGCCGACCGCCGCCCGCCGCCGCGCATGTCGCCTCCGGCCGACCGCCGGCCGTCGCCGACCGCCGCCGCCGCTGGCCCGCACCGCCATCGGCCGCCACCTCCGCGGCCACCGGCCGCCGGAGGGCGGCGGTCGGTCGGCCGGCGGCGGCGGACGTCCGGCGGCGATCGGCCAACAAAAATAAAAAAACAAATAAATATAAAAAAGAAACTGTTTTTTACCAAACACATTTCTATTCTTTTTCTATTTCTAGAGTAGAAATTTTGTGTAGTTACCAAACGGGTTTTTACCCGAAATTGTCCCAGAATAGAAATAGAAAAGAAGCATTTCTAAAAAAACTACTCCCCAGCCCAGAAGCGTTGCCATGCGCACCTAACATGCTCTCGAAGGCAATGAAATTGCTAGTCAAAACAAATCACTGCTCCTATAGTTCATAAAACAATAAACCGATGCATGCATGGTGAAATAACTGAGAGCGAAATTACCAGCAGTACGGATGATGCCGAAGGATTGAATTTGACAGAGGCGAGCCTGAATGAAATACAAGCAACAAGATAAGAAACGATGAAGAAATGGTTCCTGAGTGCTGCCTGCATTTATGCTCGTCGCACATCATAGAGAGAAAGAAAAGAGGAACATTCCTTTCTTATATTGACACAACAAGGAAACTTGGGAATTAATCCCTTTCTTTGCCCCCTCAGTTACCGGTACCACAAGAAAGGGATTTTTTTTGCATTTCATTCTTGCAAAGGGGTCACGTCTGATTACTTTCTTTAGTTCGACATAATGGTTCTTTCATATCCAATAATCATATTTTACCATGAACAGTGTAAGCGTCAAAAGTGAAATGTTGAAGTGTAAAACCCAAAATGTTGGCAAGTATCTAATCTTCCAAGGATAAAAACTCCAACCATCTACGCAAGCCCAAATAAAAAATGCACACTGGACTACCGAGGTCGCGTCCAGGGTCCACCATTGGTTTGTCTAAGATATTTGGTGATTCCTTTGTTTACTAGTCTAACGTGCTTGCAAAGGCAATGGAAATGCTGGTGTTGAAGATATCGAAATACTTATTTAGCAGATTGATTCTATCTAACAATTTGTCTAACAGTCCCGAGACACAGAAGCAGACGAGATTTGTGAAATGAGATTGCGTCTCCAAGGACAAACACTTCTATTTTTTCAAATGCTTCATCCTTTATTTCTATTTTTATTTTTTGAGAAGATGACCAAAAATTCTTCTTGGGATTAATTTGAGGTATTACAAAGTCGGTATTAAAGCTTACGTTATAAACCTACAAAATTTTCGTTCGCTTTAATTTTCCTTTGCAAGATCATACCTGTTAGAGAACAAGACAAATGAAGATATAGAGTCTAAGGTCCACTGTCCTTGTCAAGTTGTGCACAGTCTCGTCTGAAACTCTATATCAAGCCACTTTTCTGATTAGTGTTACACTCAAGTTCTATTCTATATCACATCGAGCATAAGACACATGCACTCCAACACATAACCTATTTTGCATGAAGAAAAAAATATATAGAGTGGCGATCATTTGAAATCTGGTCCAATTATGAGTAATAGCACAAGTCCTAACATGAAACTGAAGATTTCACAAAGCATTTGGCAAGATACTTGAGATCTTCAATAAGGATAGCAGGTGTTGCATGTTCTTATTCGCTCCTAATCTCGATTAGTTGTTGGATTTGGTCACTCTGCCTTCCATGTTAGTTGCATGTTCAAAATTTCTATGGATACCAATTCAATTATATGCTGTTCCTTTTTTTTTTTTTTAACCTTCCTTGGTCTGCTAGGATTTTCAAAAATAAGCCTTTAGTTGTTACAAGTTATTTCACACGAGACTAGATTAAAACATAAAACAAAAATAAGCCTTTAGTCGTTCTTGCGAAAGTGTGGACCTTGAAATCCGTCGAGGGAGGTGGACCAACTAGATTTGCTGAAGATAAGAATTCTTATCTTTTACGCAGATTACAAGATAAGGCCTAAAACAATATGCATATGGGACCCAACGCAGTCGGGTTCAAGGTTAGTGAACAGTTTGTCTTAGATTGTGCGTGCTCCTAGTGTTAACTAGTCTAACATGCTTGCAAAGGCAAATGAAAATTCTGGTGAAAACAAATCACTGATCTTATGGTTCTTATAACAATAATCCGATGCATGCATGGTGAAAATAACTTAGAGAGCGAAATTACCAATAGTACCGGTGATATTGAAGGACCGAATTTGACAGCAGCGAGCCCGAATGAAATGCAAGCAACGAGGTAAGAAATAGTGAAGGAATGGTTCTTGAGTGCGGCCTGCATTTGTCCTTGCTGCTCATTATATAGAGAGAAAAGAGGAACATTCCTTTCTTATGTCGACACAAGAAGGAAACTTGGGAATTGATCCCTTTCTTTGCCTCGTCAGTTACCATTAACACAAGAAAGGGATTTCTTTGCATTTCATCCTCGCAAAAGGGGTCACGTCTGATTACTTTATTTTGTTCGACAGAATGATTCTTTCATATGGAACAATCATATTTTAGTAGGAACAGTTTCAGCACTAAAAGTGAAATGTTCCGAGTTACAAACCAAAACATCGGCAAGTATTTGATATTCCAAGAAATCTCGCAATGGTTAAACTGATTGTAAAAAGGTTGAAAAAGTTATATCTTTCTTATTGGATGGCCTTCCCAATCCCTTTTTCTTTAACCACCATGGAAATATTATCTAATCAAAGTTTTGTCCTTTTCCTTTCCTATATTATAAATATAGATATATTGATTTTAATAATTAGGCACTCTTTATAGAATTATTTTATTCTTACGATTCGATTGAGTATTACTATATTGTTTTTCCGTATTTCGTTAATGCATTTCCTAAATTCACGAGATTAGACCTTGTCTTTCTTTTTCTTTTGGTTAGGTGTACTTATGCGCTAGTCTCAATCCCCATTGGCAGGCAAAGCCTATGCCCTACTGTTCATTATGGTATTAAAAATTTTCCTGAACATTGCAAGATTATAATTGTAGTAAATTGTATGACAAAAATTTCATACATAACGTTATATATTTTTATTAGGGTTGGTTTTGAGCCGATTCGACCTTTAATGAGAAACCTACTAGGTCCAAAAGCCTTTGTCCAAATATTTTACATGAAAACTGGCCTTATCGGGTCGATTTTATGCCGAATCACATGGGGGATCTTTTAATCAACTCGTTGCTCACCCCTAGTAAAAATAACCATCTCATGCTTTAATGGACACATATATTTGGTTTTTTTATATTTGTCTACAAAGGGATCCCATAAAGCAAGACATACACGTTGGACCTTAAAAAAAAATAGAATAGTTACAATTTGCAAAAGATGCTTAAATTTAATCCTTCTCAATCCTACCGCGTAGGTTCTCAAATTCAAGAAATGTCGAATCTATCTGAGGCATTGCCATGTCATCTTCTCCAACTTCTTTCCCAATCTTATTGGCATACGGCTTGAATAATGTGCTTGTTGTCACTAACAACACGATTAGTATCCTTATTCTTAACCACTGAATGATTCTTCACAAAAATATATTGCCTTCCTTTAGCAAATCTCAAAAGCAATTTGCAATGTTGCTGATTGATAGAACCATGGATGTATTCGTTCTAAACAAAACATGCCCCCCCCACAAAAAAAAAAATCAATTGACAAGCAAAATAACTGAAAATAGAAAAGAATGACGACTCACCTTCTAGAGAAGAACCATACTGATACTTTCAGTTTTCTATTTCTTTCAGCTTTAAATCATTCCATAGTGTTGAAAATTGTAATGTGATTTTTTATACTCAAATTTCGAGTAAAGGAACCACTACATACTAAAAAATTCAAAAAACATTTGAATTTGACTATCACCTCTATGTTTGAAGCGAAGATTCATAATTTGTAAAATAGGCGCTCTTCGTATGAATGATTTGACATTAGAGAAAATTCTAGCTATAAAAAATACCAGTGATGGGAATTATACAAAAAAAAAAAAAAAAATGGGAATCTGCTTAATCGGGAACAATTGTCTGAAAGAGCTTTGCATATCTGCCCCTAATTTTTATCATTAATCATCTGCCACTAATTAAACTTTGAAATAAATTTTTATCCTCATCTTGAAAAGCCGAGGCCTAGGACGTGCGCACCTGAGAAATTCCATCTGTTCCTGCACATATACATTGCTTTACACGAGAGCAAGAGATAAGAATCTCTTGTAGCTATGCCAGCTTTGGCTTTATGCATCGCATTTTCAAGACATAAATTAGAGAGAAAAAACAGAATATATGAAAGAGCTTTGCATATCTTTGAGGACCACTGCTTCTGTCCTGCTTTTCATTCTTAGTGTTGCTGGTAATTTTCCAATACTGTTGGCAAATTAATATTGCCGTTTACTTGCCTGTCAGTTCATCCGTTAGTAAATTACTAAATTTATCGAGATTTTACCAACGTCTAAATAAAAGTAGTCAATCATCAACTCCTCCGAAATAGTATCATTAGTAATTTAATGACATTATAGTAAATTTACATAAATTCCACAAAATTAGTAACTTACCATATTTTTTTTTTGAAAAATTACAAGTTTGATTAGTAAATGACCGACTCTATAAAGAATATGCCCACTTGGCGCTAAATTAGTAAGGCTCCGTTTGTATCGCGAAAAATAATTTTCGGGAAAATATTTTCTGGATTTTTTGGCGTTCGTTTCACGGAAAATGAATTCCTTGAGGAAAATATTTTTCAAGAAAGGAAAAAAAGTCTTCTAAGCGGGGAAAATGTGTTCCACTTTTGAAAAGTGGAAAACATTTTCCTCTATTAATCTCTTTTATCTCATACATCTACAAATCCTTAATTTCTTCTCCCCCTTCTTCTTCTTCTTTTCTTTTTTCTTTTATTCGAATTATTTTTTAATATTATTTTCTTTTTTAATTGGAATTATTTTTAATTTCTTTTTTCTTTTCTATAACTTCTCTTTTTTTTTTTTTTTTCTTTTTTAATTTTTCTTTTTCTTTTCTTTGTTTCACATCTTCTTCTTTCTTGGCTAGTCGTCGGTCGTTACTAGGCGAACCTCGAGCTCGTCGATCTCAAGCTCGCACTCCGCACTCTTGCTTATCATTTTCTTTATTTACTTTGCTCTGAGTTACACATTGCTTAAGCAAATGGCTCTATATGCGTTGCTTCTTTTTTCTTTTATTTATTGGAACACAAAAGACATAGTGGGAGAACAAGCCACTCAACTAAGAGATTCTCATTAGGGCTATACATGCTTTGCTTCTTTTCTCCTTTGCTTCTTTTTAAAATCCATATGAACATTTTTTAGAGTAAATGAGCGTTTAGCAACAATGAAGGAACAAAACTATAAACCAAGTTTGCCCGAATTTAAAGGCAAGTTCATATTTGGTGGATTTATAGGTCGGTAAATGATACATGCCTAAGTGGTGAAATCTTAGAAAAATTTTCCTTAGAACACCGGAAAAATATTTTTCGAAACATTTTCAGTTTTTAGCCGAAAAGTAGAAAATATTGTCATTTTCCTCGAAAATGACTTATGGGAAAATATTTTCCGGAAATGGCCAATTTTCCGCGAAACAAATGGACCCTAAGGGCGCATTTGGTAACGTTTCGTTCAAAAATTGTTCGAGGGGAACAAAAATAGAAAAAACTATTTCTACTCAATGGAATAATTTTTGAATAGAAGAAGCGTTTGGTAAACTTGTTAGGGAATAAAAAATAAATAGAAACACGTTTGGTAAATTTGTGTTCTTTTTTTGTTTCTTTTAATTTTTTAATATTTTTATTTTATTTTTCTTATTTTTCTTCTTTTGGCTGGTTGCCGGTCTTGGCCATGGTCGGCGGCCGGCGACGAGGGCCGGCGGCCTCACCTAGCCACGGTGAGGCTCGCCAGGCCCCCGCCCGAGCCTCGCCGTGGTTGGGCGAGGCTTGGCCTTGCCTTAGCTAGGCGAGCTTGGGCTCGCCCAAATCCGACGAGCCCGAGCTCGCCCGGCCTTGCCCCACGCCGGCGAGGGTCGGCCTCGCCTTGGCTAGGCGAGCTTGAGCTCACCGGATCTAGGCGAGCCCAAGCTCGCCCAACCACCGGCGAGGCTCGGCCTCGTCGGGCCATCGCCGACCGGCGAGCCTCACGGTGGCTGGGCGAGCTCGGGCTCGCCCGAATCTAGGCGATAAAAAAAATGTCGACAATCCAAAACGTTCAAATGAATTAGTAAATCTACTTGCCAACTCTTCTAAATTTATACAATTGTCACGAGTAACTTATTAATGCTTTAATAAATTTACCAAATTCCAATAAATTAGTGACTTAATAGCTTCTTTGTAATTTTTCAAGTGTGATTAGTAGAATAACAACCATAAAAGAAATTTTCCAAATAAATTAGTACACTACCAACTTCTTTAATTTTTACGAATGTAGTTTATAAACTATCAAAACTATAAAGAATTTACCAATAATTTAGGGAATTGCCACCACAATTAAAATTAGTAGATCACTTATATTTTAAGGAATTTACCAATGTCCAAAGATATTAATAAATTACTAAATTTTTAAATTTTATAGGTGTGGTACGTAAGTTACCAATAATGTAATTAATGTACCAATAGCAAATTAATTTGTAAGAATTTGTTTGGAGGAAAAACATTCTCCTTTTTGGGGTATTGAAAGACGAAAAAGGTGAACTTGGTGAACTTTGTAAATGGTTTCTTTAACCGGAAAAAAAGTTAAAACTTGAGATTACGGGTTTAACCCTATCTAGTTCCAAATGAACACCCTGGTTCGGATCCAACACTTCAAAGAGCCCCACATGTTTTCTTTTGTTTGCCTTCTTTGCCAGATTTTGATGGCTCCAATGTTTGGTAACCAAGTCTATTCTTGTCGTAAATTATTCAAGGCATTGTAAGAGGTCGTCAGAACATGTGAGTTGCCGAGCAGAATCCCATAACCAAATTCATGAAGGCAAATAATTAATTTCATCAAAAGTTGGAAGTTTATTGCTCGATCTTGTAAATTTTAAAGAAGTTGGCAAATAATTAATTTTGTGAATCGTTAAGAAATTCCTTACAAGGTTGGTATTTTTGTGTAAATTTTAAAGAAGTTGGCAATTTACTAATTTATTAGGTGTTAGTAAATTCCTTATAGTGCTAGTATATTACTAGAAACAATGGTAGAATTTTAAAAGAAGTTGGTTGCACTAATTTGTTGAAATATTAGTAAATTTCTTGTAGGATTGATATTTTACTAAATTCACTTGTAACAGTTTAAAGAAGCTAATAGTGTTGGTGATTTCCTAATAAGTAACCCAACGTTTGTTAACACTTAAAATTTTGCTAAATGATCGTTAAATAGGAACTTGCTTTCGTACCCAAAAAAAAAAAAGAAGAAAAAAAGTTGATTTTCTTGCGTAAAATTCTCTTAAAGTTTCCTAGTCGCGGTTTCTGCTTTGTTGATGGTATTGACCATATTCTAATAAGTCGATAGTAACTGGTTAATTAAATGCTGAGTTTTTGCGATTTAGATTACTTAGGCATTTTGTACATTTATAAAACAGGATTAGTTTTTTTCGGAATCTTCTTTCTCAAAAAATAAAAAAATAGTAAATATAATAGCAAGCAAGAGAGAACGGTGGGACTTCTCGGCCATTCATCCCCCGGACACGCACAGCCAGACACGCACAGCCACCGCCAGTAGCCAGTCTTCCATCTCCAGCCACCACAAATGCGCTCGGCACAATGTACAACCGTAGGCCAACTCGGTGACCTCAGCAGGAGGGGAGTACAGATCTCTTCCTCTTTGCTCGGATCCTCCACAGAGTATCGGATGAAAGTTGGGAGCTGAACTCCATGGATGCAAGAAGGAGAAACAGAGACGAACGTCGAAGGATGCAATCGACAGACTCCACAACCTGATCGCGATGATGCTCCGGCGAACGCGACTCTCTCTCTCTCTCTCTCTCTCTAGCTGGAACTGTTACACTCCTCCCTCCTGATTCAATTTGCGGCAGGGCTTCAGCCGACGCACCAGAGGCTCTGTTTTCGGATCCTTCATTCGCCACGGTTCAGAAGCTAGCTCTCCTCGTTCCAATCTTTGTCCGTCCGTTCCGGAAGCTCCAGACGTTTGTTCCGCACTTTGGCGACGATCACAGAAGCTCCAGTTTCACCTAAAACCAATGTTGCAGAGCAGAGGCCGAGTGATCCTGATTCATTCTAGATATGCTTATTCTCTGTTTTCCCGTCTTTTCATCGTACTGCATTACCAGATAATCTCTGAGCCATTGCAGCATACGAGATTCACCATTTCTTCTGTCCGTAAGGTTTTAGGTACTAATTGGTTCTTGAGTGGTGCGTTTGTGTGCAATGCAGTGGTGTCGAAGTAGGATAGTGCCATTGCATGAGACATTGCCCAGACGATGTTTGATGAAATATCCGATAGAGGGATCTGTAATGTTGCCTCGTTGAATTCGATAACTCTCTGGCGGGATTGTAGGAATGTGCTTATCTCATTTAGAGGATTTCATCTCCAACGAATAAGCTAAGCCAAGCATCTCTCTGTTCAATTGCTTGCTATTACACTTTTAGCGGCTCACTTTCGTGTATTCCAGTTTCTATCCATTCATGATGTTTCTCGTCCAGATTAAGTTTGTTGCTGATCTCTTCAATTGCTGGCTGTAATCTTGCCATTGTGTCGGTGATGGTCGGTACCATATCTTCAGATATGATTTTTTTGGACTTCTAAACTAAGATTGAAGTGCGGATGATTATTCTCTGATTCTTGAAGTGGATGGTGCTGGAATTTCACGGTAAAGAGAAAGAATAAGAAACTCTGGATGAGAAATCGATATCGACTCGTTGATCTTTAAGTTCTGAGCCAATTTAATGCCTTACTGGTTCGAGTGTGATTTATGCCTTGACATGCTTACCAAGAAATTGGAAGTTTATTTTTTAACAGATATATTGGTTATAATTGAAAAATTAACAACACTATTTCCTTGTGTAAGATTCTCTTGAGTTTTCATAGTCACATAACCCTTTCTCAAGTACTTGGGATTTCTGCTTTGTTTGCTTCTTAATTTGCGAGCAGTAACATCAAGTCCAAATCGTAATTCGTTGCTGCAGTCTGAAATCTGTATTTGGATGGCCATCTCATGCGTCGACTCTGTTGGAACTTTTTTTGTATTGTATTCTCATTTTTGACCTAGTTGCACAATTATTTTTATCTCAGATACATGTACTAAAGCTGGCGTGTTTATTATAAGTCGACAATAGAAGAATCGGTATACTTATGACTTGGTTCCTTAGTTTGTTAACACGCGACTTTCACTGGCCAAATGTCTTCTTCAAATGTGCTGAGTTCTATCCTCAAATGAATGTGGCTTTTGACTGGATGAGTCTCGAGATTGAATCTTTTTGTTTTGTATCTCTTTCGGTTGTTCTTCATTTCACTAAATCACTCTCCTTTTCAATTTTTTTTGTCTATGTCTATCCATCTCTAGGTATGTGATCTATTCTTCCACTAAATAAAAAGATAAAAAGATATAAAAAATGAGAAAGAAAGAAATTAAAAAAAAAACTCATAATTGCGTTTATGGATCGCTTCGATATAAGTCTTTTTTTCAAATATTGTTTAATGGGCATCTTTTAGTAGAGAATTCTCTTTTTTCATCAGAATTAGCCTTAAATTTACTTCTAGCTCATGGAGGCTTATACCCTGAGAGTCACTAATAAGGCCATGTATAACCTTTACCTGACTTGTATCGGGTTTATTTTCCGCAAATTGTTCTTACTTATCTTTGTTATTTTTTCATGCTCTGTGTTGATTTCTTTATATTGCCTTCATGTTTTATCAACATTATTAAAGTTTACTGGTAGTTTCATAAATTTATTAATTGCAGAAGTTTGCCCTTAGCTGGACCCTGGAATTGTCAAAGTCCAACCATGCCTTCTCATCCATCTGTCTAGAGAAACACTCATCCTGCTTCTTGAATTTTGTTATTTGCAACGTGATTGATAAATTAGCATCAGTATCATTTTTAGTTATTTGCTCTATTGTTGAATAAGACGTCTGGATCGGTGTGAGGAGATGAAAAAGGGCCTTGAGTAACTTTCAGTTTAGGAGAACCAAAATGGTAGGCACCGCCAAATTGCATCTCAATGTTCGTACTGCACTTTCCATGTAAATGAGAAACATTTCTTCGCCTTGCAAATAAAATGAACTTGCCAAGTTGCACGGACAAACTTGCGCGACCTACTTCCCAAAGCTCTCTTAAAAAGACAATAGAAGAGATGAAACTACATTGGAAGAGATGAAACTAACTCATGAATCTCATGTTTACTGAATGAGAAGTCAAACAGCCTTTTATTTAAAAGAAAGTTGGACATGCCAAATTGGATGACTTAAGCATATGAGGACACTCAAAATTTGGATGAATTACGCTGAACTGTCTAACTGAGAATACAAAGATAAGAAGTCGTCCGTGACACTAAAGGCAAATAGGTGAACCCAAATGCCATAACGGTGAAACTACTTGCAAATGCAGGATGAAACCAACGTGATGGAGACTAGGTCCGAGCTTGGACACCTAATTTTCTCTCCCTTTGGGAAACCTTAGTTACATGAGGATCGTCTGTCAATGACCTAAATCTACAGAAAAAGGGGTTCATAGTATCTCAGCCAGGAGGTCTTCACTAATTTAATTAAGGCAGTTGGGCGTTCTTAGCCAGCAGTTTGAATTTTAGACCTTCAATGCTTGCTTCTCAGTAGCAACAGCTTCAGCCTCGATGGTGGGCTTCCACAAAATTATAGTTTTAGCAAGTAACGAGGTCATCGTGGGTCCATGTTTGAGGCGGGACACATTTGTCTTCCAAGTAAACGTATATCATTTTAAGCCGTTTAACTAGCGAGCAAGGCAGGTGAACTTTGTACATTTTATTGATATTTAGATATAGTGAAGCATTTCAGAAAGTGTTTGATGCACTAAAAGAACCAAGATATCCAAGTCTTCACTTCAGCTTGGGAAGCGAAACTTTGGGGATGCTTTATGATTGTTAAAAAGTCAAAATTCCTTGCATGGTTACAATCATAGAATCGACTGAGACTAGAAAGGATAAAGGATATTTATAGGTATTATTTTTTTCATGGTAGTGTTTCTGGAATCATTTGATAAATTTGAGCATCTCCAAATGATTTTCAGATAGAGCACAAAAGGGAACTGGTATGGTCATTGTTATGGTACCTTTTCTTTGCTTCTCATTGTCACGGCCCCCACAGATTGAACAACCACAATCGGCAACTCCCTAATAACAATACATATAATTCAGGCATCACAATAAAATTTGAGTCCATTAGTAGGGCAATCTTTAAATTTGACTAGTAGTTGGTATGCTTCTTTTGAGCATTACTGAAGACAATGTGTCGGTTGGCCGTTTCATGCTTTCCTGTCAACCTTCTCCATAGGCGCTAATGTGCTCCTCATGGTGTAGTGAGAGATTCGAATCACCTTCTTTATCACTTCAAAGCCTCACTCTTCTCTCATGCTTTTTTGTATTGCGAAAAGTCGAAGAACGCACTCTCGAAGGTCTCTCACTGAACAAAAATTCTTGACCAAGTCCATGTTATTTCTATGGTGTGAACCTAGAGTTAGTATGCCATCCCACACCATGGTAGTCACCCTAAAAAGGAAGATAATGTTTTTATCAACTTTGGGGTAAAATATTGTGTAAATGGTGATAGTGAAGTCAGCTACCTCTATTGGCTTTGGATCTTACATGAGGACAACACCAGCTTGCTCGGTTATTCTCTGTTGTATAAAAAACATAATCAATCAAGTATTTAAATACCTTAGAACATGTCTGTATGCACTTATTTTGTTTGCTGTTAATGGTATTTCGTCATTTTCTTGAGCAAGTAATTGAAATTTCACCTCAAGAAGGTATCTTTAACACCATAGATGATCTCATGCTTCAATTCCCATGCTTGGTCCGACTTGGTGTTCTCCTTTGCAAGATAGAAGCCAATGTTGATGGCAATGAGCTCTGTGCTTTTTTCTTTTTTTCCCTTTTGAAATAACAAGCAAGCTGGAGGTCAGGTATTACTTGGCCTAGCATCATCACTCCATTGGTGCCATTAATGTTGATACCAGCATATGAGCAAGCCTTGAAGTGAGCATTGGATATATCTCCATCGAATGACTTATTAGCCGCAACACCACAGTAATAAGGCCCCTAAATGAAAATAAAACCTTGCATCACAATACAATTTTTTTTTGTCATCAACTTAAAGCCTATTGTCCATCAATATATAGGGAAATTCATTGGGAAAAAATTTCTCACCTAGGAACCTGGATATCCTCCAATAGGCCAACTGAATGGCCATTAAACATTTACTTGCAATAGGGTGTTTTCTTGCTCAATCCAATACCTAATGTGAACATTAGCCCAAAATCATGAACTTGTCCATTTCAAAACTTTCCAATTAACAATATGTAACTCATGTTTTTGAATCTCCCACCATGAAACTTCATTGATAACCTTTGAGTTACTGAATTTCAGCAACCCTAACATGTTTGGTCACTGGGATCCACTCACAACGGGTGTGTATGAATTGCAAATAACCCACGAGATGAACAATAATACTCTATAAACTAATTGAAATGCCCTTTCTTGTTTCATCAACCTGTTCGGATGATCTAAGCGGCGGTCGGTGAGTTCTTTGTGATACTCATTTGGCATTGTGTCCTCGGTGCCAAAATCCACACCATTTCTGTCTAGCCTGAAAAATAAAACAATTTAAGTAATTAGCAAGCATGTTATTATGATATAACTATGCTTCCCATTTTGGAACCATTTCAAGGTTATTCTCAAGAACTGAGGGCGATTACAAAGTTGAAGGAAGGAGGCGCACGGTGCAACAACTTAAGAGATTAACCACCTTACCGAGGATCAATTAGCAAGCATGTTATTATGATATTACGTTAGATATAATGGACGATCAACTTGTGCATCTTGACAGTGCACCTAATTCTTTCCTTTCTAAATCAAAAGGCAATAACATTGAAGTAATTTCTTCTTCCACAAACTTGGCATAATTACAAATTATTTTTGCCAACAACCTTGGCAAAAATATCCATTAGACATCACCATGGCAGAGCAAGACCACTTAGAACATAGCAATTATCGGTATGACCAATTGAAGTCACAGAACAAGAAAAATCTGAGACAAGAGTGGATACAAGAGAAATCGATTCCACACGAGGTCCACAGCATAAGACTTTTAAGTGGTAGTGATTGATTTAGTCATCAAAAGACACGACAACGATGACTACTGCTTCGTTCATTCATGCTGCCTCACACAGCACGCATTTCTTTTGCAGACATTGCTGTCACAAAGAGGTCAAGTCCATGTAAATCGTCAACCAAACAAAATGAACAGGACAACCTTGCGGTGATCGAAATGAAGAAGTCGGGAGATTAGACTCCCGGTCAAGCGAGATAAGACCTCTTTTAATGTCAAACATTTACTAATTGCTTAAGATATTGCTCACAATTGGCGAAGGATTTACCCGAGAACCTCTGCATAATGGCTGAGAAGCAAACCAAGAATGTCAATGGTTGTCAAATGCTAACTCTAAGATCACTTCTCTATCCTCCCCGGGAGCTTGACCGGTACTTGAACCATAGTAATTTCACTTTGGAAGTTGGGACGGGTGCTTGATAGGTCTAGGGATCACTTGATTTAATGAATTAATAGATCAACAGCATGTAGCACGTAAAAAGGAAAAACACTACATATTTTATTGTCGCCAATCAGACCCTTGATTTGATGTGTAGATCTATGTCAGAACCTCTAGTGCAAGGGAACACAATGAGATAAAGTTATTTTTAAGGGAAGCAAACCAGAAGCAGTTCTCTTGAGAGACATTTCATCATTTCATCTATGAAAGTTTTCAAAGTTTTCCAAAACTATGCAGGTTTTGCTTCTTGTGAAATCACATAAGCACATTGCACACTATATACAGGATGAGTCACACAACAGATTTAACGAGCTTGGAGTTGGACGAAGAAAAGTATGAATTTTCTTCATTTTTCAAACATTTTCAGGAATAAAATAATGTCCAAACCTTTCAACGATCTGTTCGTGTCCCCCAATCGAATCATGTAGCATTGATAGATACCTTTATCAACTTTATGTGCAGGATATGAGATATCTTGTCCTAGTCCTTGCCTGCATCTTTTTGGCACCTGTCCTCCAATTTTGGGTGACCTGCAATTCTTAGATGAGTACAGAATAGTTCTAGTCTTGTTCATCTTTTTGTGCATTGCACTTAGAGGTTTCAGTGCATGAAAACATACCAAATGTATTCTACAATTATCATATTGGCGTGGGGCGTGATGTCCAAGTTGAGAAGACTCTAGAGAATGTAGTAGTATTGTTCTTGGACTTCAAATCACACACCTCGAACTTAGAAAAGCTCTAGGTTTTTCCATTATTCTCATGTTTTAGCAAGAGAGAAATCCATGTTTTTCTTGCCATGGGACTAGTGGTCAGTAAGGTCTTTGTGATCCTCATCTGCCATTATGTCGTAGGCTGAAAAATAAAGTAGCGTCAGCGACAGATATATCTATTGAAACAAAGAACCCGGGAGCTTAATCTCATGGAAGATAGTTCAAATGACGAGCTCTATTTGTACGACATGGCCTTCTGGCATGCATGAGAGTTTAGTTTCAGAAAGATAAAAGAATGGACAGGGTACTTCAAGCAAGTGCTAGCAATTTTTCCCTAAGCTTAATCTCATGAAACCGCTTTTGAAGACTAGTTTCAAGTGGGAAAAACTTGTATTTTTGAAGCATATATAGCGAGGTTTAAACACAATTGTCATGAACAATTTTACACAAACAACTTAGAAGTACAGAGCCCCACTCATCAAATACAGAGCATGATGATCCAAAACCAAAATTCCAATGAAAATTTGAAAATAGTAGCCACCGACCACACATCATAATAGTTTTTAGAGTTGCAAGAGTCCAGTTCGAGAAGCCAAATCAGCAAACCTAGCTCGTCTTCACCAAGTCAAGCAATAATCAAAAGACACAAAAACAAATTCATATGACGCCAAAACAGATGCACTCAACTTCGCTTAGAAATTCTGTAGAAGCACCTACGTATCAAAGTTAAAAACCACATGTTGAACTCGGTGGGCATTGTCCTCTCTCTCCATAACCAAATCACGCCGCAAACCCCCCCTCTCTCTCTCTCTCTCTCTCTCTCTCTCTCTCTCTCTTCAGGTCTGTCCATGTCCCTCAAAATTAAATCAAGTATTCGAAACACAATTCAAAAAATTATTCACGTAAAAATCTGGGAAACAAGGTCTCCACATACCATTAGTGAAGCGCCATTCATATGATATGTTTGGGATATGAGCGATCTTGTCCCAGTCCTCGCCTTCTTTTCTTTTGCAATTCTCCTCCAATTCTCCGCAATCTTTGATGTATAGGTGAGTAAGGGATGTGAGCCTTCGCATTACTTCAGGGAATGATGTCAACGAGTTGCACCGGCAGATGATGAGACGCTCGAGATTGCTGGCTGTAGAAGCCCTTTGTGGGAGAGATGTCAGTTTGGGAAGGCCATAGATTTCCATGGAGCGAAGACTCTGAAGGCCTCCATGGAAAACCAAGATGTTGCCGCTTTTGTCTTTGGATATATCTAGCTCCTCACATTCCTCGATTTGCTCGATAATGCCTTAAAATTGTCGCAATTCCAAATACCGAGACGGTCGAGATTGCGGCTGTAGAATCCTTTGTGGGAGAGATTCTAGTTTGGGAAGATGATCGATTCGTAGAGACCGGAGACTCTGAAGTCCATGGAAATCCAAGATGATGTTGCCACTTTCATCTTTGGATAAATCGAGCTCCTTGCAATTCCAAATATGGAGAGTCACGAGCTTCGATAGATGCCGCAAACCAAGTGGGAGGGAAGTTAACCGAGGAAGACGGTAGATATCAAGAGATTCAAGTGAGGTGAAACTTGCCAGACACTCCCCAGGCAAATATTCTAGAGACTTCATATCAAAGATTTCGAGACGCTTCAACTTACTAAGGCCAAATTGGGGGAAATGTTTACATCTTTGGCAGCACTTCAATTTTAACTCAACTAAATTGGGCAACTCGGTCATCCATCTCGGAAAACTCTCACCATTATATCCATCAATAATCAACTTCTGCAGATTGTCGGGCGGCCTCAGTCCATCTAATACTGCTTCATCTCTCTTCGTAATCATTGATTCATCAGTAATATTGAAATTGCTCCATGAAAGATCTAAGACTTCCAGAGAACACTTCTCTCTCAAGTTCGCGGCTTGGGATTCTTCTACTGCATTTATCACACTTCCCAAATTTTTAATGGAAAGTTCTCCCCGGATGTTATTAAGCCTATTTAGCTCCCCAAGTCCGCAATATTTCTTAGCAAGAGCTTTATCTCTGGGCAATATAAAGCGACTTAACCCATGCAACAAGGTCAATTGCCCTAGTCCACATGGCATATAACTAAGACCACAATCATCTATGTTTAGATTTCGAAGGCTGACTAACTTCCTTATATCCCTTGGCAATTCTTCGAGGTATCCACAACGGTAGAGATTAAGTGTTTGCAGATTATGCAATCTTGTGATGGAGTTAGGAAGCCTTTTGAGTGCATCATTGTGAGAGAGATCAAGATATGTAAGATGCTTCAATTTATAAATGGACCTTGGCACCTTCTTGACATTTGTGGCATGCAAATCCAAGATACGCAATCTTTTGAAACTTTGAATGAGTCGGCGTAGATCTGCTTCACTGTTGGTATCCTTTCCCCAAAAGATTTAGTAACGGTAAAAAATGTTCTAAGTGCACTTGCTTTCGAGCATGAGATTAGAGGTTTACCCATCAAATTGAAAGTTAAATCACGAGATATATGATGAGTTCTTTCATGTATGGATTTTGTATCATCCCATGCCACCCAACACTCAGTCCCAGCAACTGAGCAGGCTAGATCATGCATCAAATCATGCATCTTGCAAGTCCCCACATCCTCTCGAAATTCTTGGAAGAAGTTCCTCCAAAGTAGATCCATGAAATATCCATGAGCAATGTCTTCTAAATGTTGACCTCTATTTGATGGCCAGATAAATCCTTGTGCCATCCAAAGATTGATCAAAGTCTGCTTGTTTATCTTATAATCTTTGGGAAACAATGAACAAAATGCAAAACATTGTTTCAAATGTGGAGGAAGATGGTCATAACTTAACTTAAGAATAGATACTATGCAATCTTCCCTTTGAGATATGTCTGGCAGCTCATTATCTTTGAAATGCGACCATTCGTGTTCACTTTTCTTATCAAATAGTAACCTTCCAATAGTTCGAACGACCAGCGGATTCCCATAGCACTTTCTAACTATCTCTTTGCCGATAGCTAGCAAGTTAGAATCTTGCATCTCCTCTATTTTTCGACCAGCCCTTTGCATTAATAATTCAAGAGATGCACTATGAGCTAAGCCCTCGAGAGAAAGAGGCGTAGCGGTTTCCATGATGTCCACAATTGAAGGAATGCGTGTGGTTACAAGGATCTTGCTTCCTCTAGCACCTCCCCACAATAAAGTTTTCAACTGCAGCCATTTTTCTTTTTCGATATTCCACACATCATCAAAAACTAAGAGATATTTCTTTCCATCAATTTCTTTCCTCAGATCGTGTTGCAACAGTTCCATCATATTCTTAGTTGGTTCTTCTTCAATTGCACAAGCCAACATCATTTTCACCATTTTTTGCACATCAAAGTCAAAAGGGACAGAAACCCACATTTTCAAGTCAAATTCACTCTCTCCATACGCATATTGAGCAAGAGTCGTTTTTCCAAGTCCACCAATACCAACTATTGGAAGGATGGAAACATTGTCTTCCACATTTGAATCCAGCAAAAATTTCATAACCTTCTTCTTATCATCATCTCTTCCTTTAATATCTCCCTCAGGAATAAACGAATATGTCTCTTCTCTGTTACTCCACACTCTACCAGAGCGCTCCTCCAAGTTGAAAGTCCTAGTCTTGTTAATGTCTTCCATTCTCATCCTCACTTCTCTTACTTTGTGACTCATCTTCCAATTAAAAGCAAGCTGGTTTGAACTTGAGAAAAATGTTAATACCTCCTTCATCATTTCATTGGAGCCCTTCAATTCTCGTCGCATAGCTTCTATATCAAACTCTTCAAGCACATCTTGTGCCTCATAGAAAGCATCTTTCAGTTTCTCAACCCAAACTTGGACATAGGAAAACTCGTGGTATTGCTCTTCTGCATGGTCCAGTACAGGCTGAAGAATGAAGATAGCGTCTTTGAGGGCCCTGAGTTCACGCTTGATGCGGCCAAACTTTCCAACTGTTTCTATTGCTTCAGAACTTAGAATCGAAAAGATCTTTTCGGCAATGCTAACAATGACAGCTTCTGCCATTTTTCTTCTCTCTATCTCTCTTTCTTTGTCTCTCTGTGGATCAGAAGACATTAGTACAGTCGTTCCAAGGCTATACGCTTATCAGAACACGTATAAGAAGTTTACGTTAAAGGTCACGACAGAGTTGGCAAACCAAAAATCCTGACAAAGCTAATATTCAACTTCCTTGACTGACTTGAGTTGTTGAACATAGGAAGTCTCACCCTCCACGCAAGCCCCAATCAAAAATGCATATGGGACCCACAGAGGTCGGGTCTGAGGTCCACGATTGCAGCCTAATCGTAAGCTGTTATCAAGAATTAAACCTAGGTTTGGTTATTGGTTCACAATTTCCCGACGAGATTGACTTTCCCCATATATCAATCATTTCAAAAGAGGCTGGCCTTTTTCACTTTTTTTTTTTCAGGATTATCTAGAATCGCTATCAAAAACCATTCCACAACTCAGCTTTGATTGGATAAAGACTCCCAAATTTTCAAAAATAGCATTAATCACGTTGAGAGAGGGCCAGAGAGGATTAAAGAATTTATGGATTTTGGTTAATTCATGATATACTGGATTTTATTATAATTATCATTTGATGAAAGGTCTTTCTTAGCCAATATAAATGTTTAAAATTACTATTCTTAGTTTAAGGCTTCATTCTTTATTGTTTTTCAAAGGATGGCTAGTCTTTCTATAAACTCTTGGGATGAATTTGATGTATGACAAAAATAGTATCAAGAGGTTGCGTTATGAGCCAAGGGAATATTAGTTAGCTTTAATCGAGGCACTGTGAGGTGTGAGAATTGGTGTATATTTACATACATGCATAATATGCATTAGTATAGAGATTCTTTCCTTAAGTTTGAAGGTTTTGTATGCATGGGTGACATGATCGATATGTTAACATTCTGATATGAACACTATGCCTCTCAGTTTAAAACTCTTCTTCCTATTGTCACGTGACATTATTGCTATAATTTTACTAAAACATAGCAATTTGATTTGGGAAGTTCCCTCTCCTTGCAAATTTCTCAAATTTATTTGCTTCCTATGAATAAATGCTTCTATATTTTTTCGTCCATTTTTTCTTTTTCCTATTGTCTAAGTAGATTGCTTTAAAGATCTCTTCCCATGCTAGGCAACGTGAAATTCTATATTTTGGCATTTTGTGGATTTCATTTCTGTTTCATAAATTTTAGTAGTCCCATCATTTTCTGGTGGCGCCCATTTTCATAGCTTCATCACATGCTTTCCTTAAAAAATCATGCACGTTCACATGCTTTCCTTCACATGGATGCCCCAATTTTTTAGTAATAATATCGAGTACTAAAATCAACTGGATCTAGTTCTTGAGAAGATAGAAAAGTATTATAGCTATCTGGGCAACTTCAGCATCTAACTTCGCATAGCAAAAAACTTCATGAATCTCTGATTTTTCCCATATAAGAAAAAAAAGAGAAAAAGATTATGAAGTATCGTTGTTAAAACCAATAAACCCAACTTTAAGCTCATGAATTGCTTTTTCTAATGATGCCCATTTTTATGATTTTGTTGTTTGGCAGTGACTTCAGAGTATCTAAGTCAACGGGATTTGGATCTTGAGAAGACAGAATGTCAGTATAGATGCCTGGGCAACTGTAGAATCTCACTTCACATGCTAAAAGAATTTATGTTCATGCATCTCTGCATTTGCAAATAAAATAAAAAAAAGAAAAAGAAAAGATTATGAAGCATCATGTGAATAAAGTAGATTGAAGCATTTTGTGTGCAAAAAAGAAATCATATGTTGGTATTCAAGTACTAATGTGCGGTGGGCTCATAAAAGCAAGCTGATGAGGATTTTTTTTTTTTTTTAACTTTTAATTTTAAGATGTGCTATGGTAAAATTGCTCTTGAAATTGGCTAATCTTCTTTTTTGAATTATTTAGAATTGGAAGCTGGGGACATTTTATGTCTTTTTATGTGGCCATTTTGGAGAAAGCTAATAGGCTATATATGTAAATCTCGATGGCCATGTTTACACTATCTAGGTCATATCCCTAAATCCAAAAAAAGGTCGTTAGTTTCCCCAAGCACTCTTTGTTTCGGTCGAAGACAAGTGATCTTGCGTAAAGTAAAAGGAATTTTTTTAAAAATTTCGAAATGTTATAGTCAATTTGAGCCATATCATAATAAGTAAAAGATTAAGGTGAATCAATTAATATAAAACCAATCACTCAATTAGCAGAAGGGGAAGGACCATCAAGAAGCACTTTCCTTTCGGTCTAAATAAAGTAGATAGCCCCATTCCAAACATAGTTCTAGTAGAGTTTTTGAAAAAAATTTAAAGATAAGAAGTATTTTCACCTTTGAAAAAGACCATAAGATCACAAGAAAGTTTAAATAAATTAACTTGATCTGGGAAGCAAATTAGGTCCGACAGGAAAGCTGGCCAGACTTGAGACTATCCATTGATCACCTATTTTTTTTTTCCTAAAGACTTGTTTGTTTTTGCTTTTTCAAATTTAAAATGTGATTATAAGATAAAAATGCCATGAAAAAAATTACATATAAATGAATATCAAGTGTCGTGTGAAATTTTCGTATGTTCTAGGCCAAAAAAAAAAAAAAAAAAAACCCTTTAAAATGAGTTCGAGACAAGATTAAATTAAACGAAAGCAAAATGTAAAATCTATCGAGAGAAGTATTTTTTTTTTTTTTTTAATTGGGAACGAACTGGTTCCCCAAGAAACAAAGTAGAAAGCTTCCCCCGTTTTTCAAATTTTTTTTTTTTTTTTTTTTTTTTTTTGGGTTTCTTTCGTTTTTTTTATTTATTTATTTTTATTTTTATTTATTTGCTTTTTTTGGGGCGATCGCACACTTGCAGGATGAGTTAACTCTTAGCAGTGCATAATTCACGGACGAAACAAAAACTATCTCAGCAGCAAGCAGAGAAATTCTTTGGCGGTAATCGTCATTCTGCCGTTCTCATTGTTTCAGATTTCCTATCCTCCCTGCTTTCGTGGAATTCCGCAAAAGAAGAAGGGTAAAACGCAACGTACGATGCTCAGGCTATATTCATCTCAGAAAAGCACAGAGCTTCTCTCTAATTTGTTGCTATAAGAAAGAACGAACCTGGCTGACAGTGGGCTGACTGACGGTCGACCAACCACAACCCACGAGATGGCGAGAGAAGGAGCTGAGACAGTGTTGGCGAGACCGAGACAGAGAAGAGACGGGACGGTGTGCACGAGACAGAAGAGAGAGAAAGATCGAGAGTGCCACTGGAGAAAGTAGAGAGAGAGAGAGAGAGAGAGAGAGAGAGAGACCAGATATGAGAGTGAGAACTAGCGAGGAAAGTAGAGTTTAAATAGAAAGAGTCAGGATTCGATTTGAACGGGTCCAAAAAGAGTTCTACCTCAGAATTGACCTTGCAAGTCCGGTTTTTGGATGGAACTAAATAGGTTAACGCCGTTTACCAAAATTTTTACCTGAGATCTTAACCAAACAGTCTTAAAACTGGCTAGGTTCGGTTCCATTCTCAGATGAAATTGGCGGGTTTTTCATCTATAATAAAATGTTACATTTACAAAACTAATCACTCGATTAACAGAAGGGGAAAGACCGTTGTGAAGCAGAGAGTTCCTTTCAATTTAAATGAAGTAAATAGTCCCATTCCAAGCAAAGCTCTAGTAGAGTATTTGAAAAAAATTTCCCATTGAGCTATTGAAAAGGCCAATGAAATTCGACGTCCCCACATCCAATAGCTCTGTTAAGTGTTAGCATCAGAGAAAAAGGATGTGTCCCGCAACTGTCCTATAGAAAGAGTACTCAAAGTAAAGGTAAAATCTAGATTAAAAAATAAGCGTCACATATAAAACAAGTGCAGCTTGCACCACAACATTGGCTAAGCCTATCATTAAGAAGCAGCTTGTTCAGGGTATCGACCCAAGCTAAGGAACATGTTGATCAATCCAAATAGGTCAATGTCATAGCAACTTGCGCATCCAATTTTTGACTAATTCCCGAGCATTAGCAAATGGCCTTAAAGCATGGCATGAATGTACAAGTTCGGAGTTTTTTTGCAGTATTAACCCAATATAAAAAGTTGTATATGTGTAGGTAACATAACATATTTGTTTTTTCGTGTTTGAATACAACTTTCAATTCAAAACTCTCCTTCATATTTTGTCGCGTGACACTATTGCTATTACGTTACCAAAATATTACAGTTTGACTAAGAAAGTTCACTCTCCTTGCTAATATTTCAAAATTATTTGCTTCCTCTAATGAATGGTTCTACGTTATTTCTTTCTTCTGTTATTTTTGCCTCCCTTATAAATAAATAAATAGACCTAAGCAAGTTCTTAAAAGGTTCAAGGGGAAGAAACAGGTGGCAGATCCGCCCTGAGGTAGGAGACCCCGCAATGTCACTCCCGTATTCTGTCTCTGTTGTGAAGACAAAGATAGACAAGGGATTAGGAGATCTCACGGTGGTAAAGATAGATATCACATCAAGACTTTGATTCTAACTACATCGAGTAGGCATATATAGTAGCTTCCCACGCTTGAAATAAGTAAGGATGAGTGAAATCCCCACTACAAAGGCTGGCATGCTTAATGGCACTGTCAACATAACCGACAAGCCAGCTGACGTACCCTCAGTTATGTTGATAGTGCTAAGATTGCCTTAAAGATCTCTGCCCATACTAGGCAATACCAAAAACTGCATATTTATGCAACGTAAAATCCAATATTTAGGCATTTTATGCATGTCCTCCTTTTTCATAAATTTTGAAAGGATTCCCATGTAGGGACAGAATGACTGACACGTTCATGGTTATATATATATATAGCTTATACAATTTGTATAAAATATTGTTCTATTTCAATTTTCTATTGCAATCATATCGATTAGTTTGGCTTTATTTATTTTGCAAAAAATGAATAATTTTAAAAAAATTTCCTAACACTAAAAATATTTTCATTATCGATATCTAAATATTTTTATGAATGAAATTTATATTTCTTTTGTTTATTTTTGTGAGTAATACAAGTGATCATTTTGATGAAAGAGTTTTTCAAATCATTCATCTTTCATTAAACAAACACAATCTTAATTCAAATTTATCAATTTCCTTTATCAGTTACTGTAAGACAAGTTATCTCTCTTATCTTTTAAGTCAGGCTGTTATTACTAGCCCCTAACATATTATTCTTCTAATTTATATCTATTCAATATACACGATCAAGTATTTGCCAAATTTCCTTGTAGATATTTTCTAATTGTATACTTGCAAGACTGTAGCAATTCCTAGTTAGGCACTAGTGACTCCTCAGCGAAGCCAGGCCGAGCAGACCTTGTCACTACTATGAATGCGTTTCGAAGGTCTAACAATGGATAGTGGCGTGGGTTCTTGAGACATGGCTAGAATACGCAAAGCATCTTCAACGTCCTAAAAAGCCCATGTTGTTTTCTTGCGTAAACACTTTAATATCTACCTAGATTACGTGAAGTACCCTTTAACATACTTTTGGAGCATCTTTTGTTGTGTAGACACGTTTATCCACGTGTATGTGCTTGCTATGTGTGAAAGACTTGGAGTCATTATCATTCAAAGAGGATGCGGTAGGAGAAATGACTCTTCATAATCTTGTGCAAAAATGAAATTTGTAACTCTACCAGAAAGAAGGTAATTCTCGTCTTCCCTTTCCAACGGTATGTTCTACGACAGTCACTTCGACTATGGTGGGGGGTGCTGTTGTTCATCCACCTCTGGAGTCTCTCTGATTTTTTCCCCCTTTTTCATTACAGAAGTAAGAGAGTTAAAGGAAGGTAAAGCAAAAAGTCCTAAGCAACCGATCAGCCAGCATGTGATGAAAGTGACTCGCCAGTTTTCACAAAACCAACCGATTGCTGAACATGCATCCCAACACGAACCTCGTCTCTCTAAAGATATATCAAAGGCTAACCGCACCAATAATTTGTATATCTTTGCACTGTTCTTCGAAGACCGACTTTTTGTCTATAGGTGTTCAGCGCTTCTCATTCATACGATTTTCATTATATATATATATATATATATATATATATATATGTATGTATGTATGTATATATTAGCACGTACTTTGTATATGATTTTTTTTTATAATTATAGGCATGCTTTTGCTGAACACGCGCCCTTACTTTTCACATATCATTATCATACAAAGCATCTAAGTAAAAGAAAGAACGATTTGTACAATTCAACCACTCAAATTAATTAAAAAAATCAAAATCGTTACGCGATACAAAGATAGAGGATGAGGGGTGGGGAGTCACGTCTCGGCTAATCAGTGAGGCCTAATATTAGGATCTATGTTTACGAAGTCATACTGCATCCACCATGAGATTGACGGAAGACCACACGTGATTGACATGGCCAAAAAGTAACTTAACTCGACTCCACCATGGTTAACTATTAAGTATTAACCATCGCTTTTTCCTTTTACCTTTTATCTTTTTAAGGTTGCGCACCACGTCTGTCTTCTTCTTCCTCCCCTGCATTTTTTAGAAAGAAAGGCTGGCCGCTTTTGGGACACTCGATATTAAATGCCAAAATATTAAACTGTTAATTATCACTCCTTAATGGGCAAACCACTGGGATTCGCCCCTGTAGCCACCCTTCCAACATGGAAGGGGGAGGTGAGGAATTCAAATCCCCATCTTTTCAGGAGAGATGAGGTGGCTCAGGAGTGGGTTTCGACTCTCACATCCTGCAAAGAGGCGGGCAAAGTACGAAAGTGAATGTTAGAATAGGAATAGAGTAAAACTGACCCAAAAAAAAATGGCCGACCATTTATTGTACAAAAACCCTCTTAAAGATAATATAAGTGTACAACAATAATCGATAGCTAAAAATATTTGAATGACACATACCAATTGCAAAAACTCTCTATATAATATATATATATATATATATATATATATATATATGAAAGATTACATCCAATTTAGTAAGTAAGGTAAGTCGATGTTGATGTGTACTTTAAAAACATTATCTTAGGTTAAATGCGATGATTAAGTCTTTTCTGGTTTATTTTAAAGCAATATGTCTAATTAATGTCAAGGAAAGTGGGAAGGAATGGAGTTAACCATCATGCTCCATTTTATCTTACTTTCTCTTTTATATATATAAGTTTTCCCAAACGATGCACGATATAATAGACGATCAAAAGAAGGTAATCATAATCATCAAAGCTAGCTGAGTTTTCTTAGGACATTTATTTATGCTTTTGAAAATGCAAAAACTAAATTTTACAATGTTATTCAAATATTAAAGTATTTTGAAAAATTATGTATAAATTAAGCATTTATAAGTGTTGTGAAGATTTCATATGCTTTAAGCCAAATACATGCTTTAAGCTAGGGTCCATATCAATGAAGCCATACTGCGATCTACAACAGGACGTTGACAGAAGACATGCTTAAAAAAATAACTCTACCATGGTCAATTAGCAACCATCACTTTGCTCTTTTGATTTTTTTTTTTTTCTTTTTACTTTTTTGTGCCACGCCTACCCCCCCAAAAAAAAAAAAAAAAAAAAAAAAACCCAAGCCCCGACCTGGGCACCTCTACGTTTTGTTTTTTAAAGAGAGAAAGAGACAATGCCCTTTTGAAACTATAGAAATTAAGGGAATATTTGATAATACTTCTTTTTTCTATCTTTCTATTTTTATTTATTTTGTAGAGCAGAAAAATAAAAATTAATTTATACTTCACTTAATTTTTCTATTTTTCAAAATAAATTAGTAGCCAAGATAAATTTAGAATATAAATAAAATGTAAAAATATTTACCTTCTTGTTCAATAACAAAAATAGTTACAATGTCATTTTAGACAAACAAGCTCACCATAATTTAATATTTGTCTTTACACAATCGATACAAGATCTGGGTGAGACACACATCTAGGCTAGGTCTCCTAATCCAATCGAGTCGCCATTTTCAATTTAGGAAAGAAATTAGAAATTAGATTTTGAATAGTTCTATTGGATTGAAGTATTAATTCTAGTTTACAATTAGTTTGGCATAAAAAAATGTAAAAATATTTGGATGAAAATTGGATTCACAATTGAATAAGCTCTTAGGAATTTATCATATTAATTTTTTAAAATATTGTTTTCTTTTTGAAACAATGCTAAGTTGCAATAGCTCGACGACTTGACCGAGAGAAGACGGTCTTCTTCCCTTCAGATGCTCTTGGAGTCATCCTTTAAAATTATCTATAGTTTTGTTCTTAGAAAATTAAAAGGCTTTAAGCCAGTCTTTCGTATTACAATTTGTTCATAACAGTTGAACAAGCCTGTACCACATGAATTTTTTATGTCATTTGCTTGAAGATTTGTCTATTATGAGTCATTTTGTCATTGCCCACACCACCAAGCAATGTTTGTTCTTTTTCTCACGGTTAAAAAAGTTCAAAAGGCCTGTGCACTTTTTTTTTGTAACTCTTAGAAATTTATTGTCAACTTCCTCATATTGTAAATTATAAACTACCAAGACTCTTTGCTACCATTTCCAATCATCTATTTTTGACTAATTATTACGTTGGATTTTCTAAGCTATTTTAGAATATCTTGATTAGTTAAATCTTTGTAAAAATCCAATTTTATGTAAACATGAATTTTTAAGTGTTTGTTCTCATTTTTAATTAAATGAGAAAAATTAGAAATAGAAATTTTTTGGATTGTATCAAATGCATTTTTATTTTTTAATTTCGAAAATAAAAAAATTATGCAATTATTTAATGCGTTTTTAATTAAAAATGAAAAAATAATTTTTTTAATAGAAATCATTCCGGATTGTGATAACGTGAAGCTAGAGAACTCACTATAGGTGGTATCATTGTCCTACTATTTGATTTGATGTGTTCTTGTTACCATTGTCCCCTGTTTTCCTTACTTTCTCCTTTTTATTTTTTATTTTTTCCAAAGGCAACCATAAAGTGGGAAGAAGACTACGTCCTTGGTGCTTGGAGAAGTGGAGCGAAACTAAGAGCAGAGCAAAAAGCATCTTTTGGTGGGGCCACGACCGCACTTACGGGTGGAGTAATTGTTGGTACGTGAGGAAGCTAGATTGGACGAGTACGAGAGAGTTGGGTCCACATCCCTGAATTCGTACCACCATCAGGTTGATGGAAGACATGGCCAAAAAGAACTTAACTCACCATGGTTAACTATTAGTCGTCGCTGTATTCTATTGTTTTGTTTTTCTTTTCTTTTTTGTGTGCCACATTTGTCTTCCCCTTATTCTTCAGTGAGGTCATGCACTTTTGAAACTCTATAAATTAAATTCAAATGTTGATTTATTAGTTGTCCTCATTAATGGCCAAACACTTCATCCGTTGCATAAAACTTGAAGATAAAATAAGTGTGCGATAATATTGGATAATAAAAAGTATTTAAATGATAATTAATATTATAATTTTTTAAATTAATACACTTATAATAAATTTATTCTAAATTAATTTTTCATTACTAAAAATTCTAAATTATGATACTCGTAACAAATTTACTTTAAATTAATTTTTTTATTTTTAAAAATTTTAAACTAGTATATTTATGATAAATTTATGCTTTAAATTTGATTAATACTATAAAAATCCACACATTGTTCACTTGTGACAAGCAAAGTATAAGATCCCATATCGGTACATCCGTCAACTATTATGTGTCATCAAACTCAATAATGCAAAAGTAAAATTTTATGGAAACTAATGGAGAATAAATGTATCAAAGGTAGTTTGACTTTTTGGCTATAAAAAATTAGTTTGAAGTAAATTTATCTTATATGTACGAATTTAAGAATTTTTCATGTTGTTAACCCTTAAAATGATAGATACTAATAGCAAAACATTCCACTTCATTGGTGCTTACCGCGCGTTTAAACAAGAAAGATGAAAAAACCACTAAAAAATCTAAATTATATTCGTTATGACACATTTACTCCTAACTTTATATCAAAGTGATACTCACTATGATTGTGTTGGATAATTTTCTAAACCAAAATGATGTCATTTTTTATTTCACTTAAGCCAGGTTGACAACATCGTTTGCCTTCCATCGTCCATGTAGGTAGATTTAGAACCTAGATAGGGGTCAATGAGTCACACAAGTATAATTTTAAGATTTTTGGTGCCACTAAAAAAAGTTATGATAAATGTTTCTTGATAGGCATAATTTAGAGTTTCTAATGAATTTTTCCCTAGAGTGAGTTTTATTCTATTTTATTTTAACGTAATATATCTAACTAATTTAAGAGAGTTGAGAAAGAATGTAGTTTTGTGATAGTGCGACTCAATCATTAAACTGCACTCTACCGGACTTTCCTATCATTGAGAGATATGTATGATGTATTTGTGTAGAGTTTTGGTTTCGCAAATAACACAGGATTAGTGCTCATTTGTTTGTTCTTTTTATAATGCAAAAAGAGTTGTTAACTTTTGTTAAAATTTGAAATATTATTTAAATACAAAAAATGATGATAAAATATATATATATATAAATTACGTTTGTGAAAATTTTACATGTTTCAAGCTGAAAAATTATAAAACCGATTTCATATTAAGATTAATTAAATTAAACGGATAAGGTTTTGTTGGTGTCTGTGAAAGTGGAGGGCTCGAAATCTACCATAAGTGGAACATAACATTGTCCTTCGATTTCATGTGTTGTCTTTTACCCTTTTCCTTTTTATCTTCCTTTTCTTTTTACAAAAGCCGACCAGAAAAAGTGTGAGATGATGCGTTGGTGAAGCAAAATCACGGCTTTTCAATCTAGTCGGTAGACAATTTGGAATCACCATCCACTTACAAAGGCTACACTCCACCTAGCACAGTCACTCAAGCCAACCAACCATCTTGTTGCAACTTAGACACCAGCAGCAGCATAGGAAATGTATAATCTCTTGCATTCAGTGGATAATAATATAATATCAGCTCATACTTGATCAAAAAATGTTACATTTGTGTTCTAACAGCAACTATAATAAAACTAATTACTCAATTAGTAGAGGGGAAGGACCACATAAAACTAATCAATTGATTAGTAGAAGGGGAAGGACCCTCATGAAACACAGAGTTCCTTTCAGTATAAATAATGTAGATAGTCCTATTCTATGCAAAGCTCCAAGAGAGTTTTCGAAAAAGCTTTTCTTTTGAGGTATTGTAAAGCCCACTGAAATTTAATGTCCCCACATTCAATAGCTCCGTCAGCATCACAAAGAAAGGCCGTGTCCCGGAATTATCCGTGTCTCGAAACTATCTCTCGTTTTTTGGAAAGAGTAGTCAAACAAAAGGTCACACCTCGATTTAAAATCATGCATCATTGAAATAACAAGTGTAGCTTGGATGACAACATTAGCTATCTATCACACTAACCAACTTGTTCAGAATATTAATCCAAGCTTAGGAACATTAGGATTACACCAAATAAGTCTACCATAGCAACTTGGACCTCCTATTTCTATTCCCAAGCATCAGGAAATGGCATTAAAGCCTAGCAAGATTAAATCACATAACCTTACTTAGATTTCAACAAGAATGTTAGAATATTTAATTAATAAATCATGCAATCATCTAATAGTCTAAGTTTTTAGAACAGTTAATGATGGTCCCACAAATATCTCACATGATATCAAAATATGAGAATCGAAGTTAAAATCTTGCAGGCCTCTATTTGCAATTTCAATTGCATATTTTCACATTTTAGCTTAAGGCAAAAATGTAGTCTCAATGTAAGGAGAGTTAGAATATTTATGATCCTCAGTAATACGTTTGATATGAGGCTCACTCTTAGGTTTAACAAACCAAATACTTTGGTCCTCTTAACTGATAAATCTGCACCAGAACAATCCAAATGAATCCAGCTCTCATAACCAATCTTTGGAGGCATTTTTGGGAGCAAGCTAATTTCCATGGAATTACTTGACATTCTTAGAGTTATCCCTTCAACAAGTGGTTTGCCATCTTTGTCGCTAAGCTTTGCCAGATATTAAAGGAAGTTCTAGGTATATAATAGACAATGCAACCCTTATAATGCCACTTATTTGTAGCAAATTACTTGAATAAGCTCAGTCATCTTCGAGGATTAAGCTTCAACTCAGAAATTTGTTGAAACTGCTGAAAGAGATTTAAAATTTAAAGATAAGAAGCCTTGTCACCTTTGAAGAAGATCATAAAATCACAACAAAGCTCAAATAGATTCACTTGATTTGCGTAATAAATTACGCCAAAAGTAGGAGCCAATCTAGGCTGAGACCATCCGTTGATCACCTTACCTCTACTCTGTAACTTACCTATAGCTACCGAAACTCCTCCGACCCAACACAAGGCCGTAATTAGTTAGGATGGTCGATATTAAGATAGGATTCTAATGTAGCTAAGACTTTTTCTAGATTAAAAAAAAATGAAAATATTTTGCCAAATGACCTATTTCGTGTAATTCGAAATGGAAGAAGAACCCTAGGAGCAGAAAGTTGCTTGCTTGTAGAAACAAAGGGTTGCTTTGCAGATCAAAAGAAAGCAAATTGATATGATTATTAATCATCTTGCTCGTAGTTCTCGATTGGATTTGTGCCTTAACTGGTATAGGACCTCCCAATCCAAAACTCTCCTTCATATTTTGTCACATAACATTATTACTACTATTTTACTGAAACACGCTCCTTGTTGATCTCTCCAAATCACTTGCTTCCTAAAGCTTTGCATTTTTTTCTTTATTTTTTCCTATTCTCTATATAATTTAAAAAAAAAAACGTGCCAAATAGTGTCGATTCTGATTTTTGTTATCGAATCAATTTGGGACGAGAATCGCGTTTAGTAAAATTCTTGTCCCAACCGATTCCGGAAACAAATTTGTTCTCGGAATCGGTTTAGGACAAGATTTGAGAATAAAAAAAAAAATGATTCCGCGTCCGAGAATCAAAAAAGAATCAACACAATAAAATTCTTCTTCTTCCCTTCCGCCATCCCACGACCGCCACCCGCCGCCGATGGTCGCCGGCCGCCGGTCCAGCAAGCTCGCCGGAGGCTCGCCGAGCCGGAGGTAAGGTCCGGCCAGCTCTCCGAGGCGGGCGAGGCCCGCCTAGCCACCGGTGAGGCCGGGCGAGCCTTGCCCACCTTTCGGCGAGGCTCGGCCGATGAGGGCCGGCCTCACCAGGAGGGCCGACGCTCGGTGAGGTCACGGCCCTAGTCCCGGCTGGTCGCCGATCCGGCGACCGGTCACAAGAAGAAGAAGATGAATAGGAGAAAAAGGAAAAAGAAAAGAAAAAAACTAAAAAACTAAAAAATATTATTTAAAAATTAAAAGAAATTAATTTGAAACAGAATTAATGAACACGTTATCAAACGCAATTCTATTCCAGAATCAGAAATTTTGGACGCTTACCAAACTCATTCTTTTACTCAGAATTAGTTCCCAAGAATAGAATAAAAAAATAATTATTTCTTGTCGAATCGGTTCTTGGGAACGGAATCGTTACCAAACGTGCCCTTAAAGATCTCTTCCCGTACTAAGCTTTTACAAAACTTGGAAAGGATTCTCAAGCGAGGGCAAGATGACGAATATACGCAATGCTTTCTCAAACGTGTACAGTTGCATACAATCTTTTAGTATTTCAATTTCCTATTGCGATCTTATCGATTAGTTTGTAATACTTTGATTGATTCAAATTTTATTTTTTTCTTGACCAATGTTTGCAAGACAAGATTTCTCCTGGATCTATTAAGTTTGGCTCTTCTTTCTATCCCTTAACATATTATTCTTCTAATTTAGCTCCATTTAATATACATAATCAAATCTTTTTTGAATTTATGTGAGATTTGATGGGATCGTTGTCAACTATTCTAAAAGCTTAAACTTTTAGATGATGACATGATTTATTACTTAAATATTTTAATACTTCCCTTCATATTTAATCTAGTCATGCATGGAAATTTAATTAGGGAGGCAATGGATTCTCGAAAGATTTGAACTCAGAACCTCCAGCTTTGATATTATGTGATGAATGGTAATTCACTTGTATTACTTAACGTATAGTAAAATATATAAACAACATATTGCTTAACAGAAAAGAGAAAAAAAAAATAGATCTACCAAATATTTCTATCTAATTCTAAGAGATACAACAAATATTATGCTAACTCAAAAACAAAATAGTAAATCCTAATCGATAATAAGAGCTACACTAGATATTTCAAAAACAGACTATAAATCTTTAGTAGATCTTCCATAATTGTTTCCTATTTGATCATACTACAGGCATGTCTCCATCGTCTAACCAAAAGTTATTTTCACTTTTTTTATTAATGACTATCGGACAAGCTCTTTCTCTTATTTCCTCTTTAAGTTCAAATTTGAGACATTACAGCAACTTTTATCATTCTTTTTACATATAAAAAATACAACAATTTGTTTATATAATAATTGTTTCTTTTTCATACGAAAGTATGAGAAGTCTACTTTGTAGTATTTTATTTTGCACGTTGCACATCTATTTCTGTTAAATCTAAAACACGCCCATCGTCCCACCAATAATAGGGATTGTCTTAATGATTATTTCAAATACATTTTTCTCTACGCATGACAATTGACAACCCTTTTCACATATTTCAATGAATTTTTATGCAGGGTGTCCTTTCATTTTTAATAAATATTTTATTCCTTTATACAATTTCTTAAATTTACTAACGTCATTGTTAGGGATTTGTTGTGGGCTTATTTCAAGTGAGTATTGCTTTATGCAAGAAAGACATGGGATAGGTAACACGATTATATGCATGAAGTTTTGCAATTAGTTTTTCTCATTCAAATATTTTTTTTAGTATCTGTTATGATTGTAGACTTTCTAAATGAACAAATGAGGCAAGTAGATGTTAATGCAATGTTTATAGTACACTGGGCAAAATAATTGAGATTCATAATAAGGATAACATAAGTTGCACATTCTTATTTATAGCTAATCACGATTAGCAATTATATCTCATAACTCCCGTTCAACATTTCTACATATGCCAATTTAATTATATGTCATTCCATTTCTTTCTAACACCTTATTGCTCTACTAGGATTTCTTAAATAAATTGTTGTTACTTGTAATTGTACACGAAACTATGATTTTTTATATGATTATGAACTTTTTATAAGAAATTCGAATGTCGATTTATGAACAATTATCAACTTATTTATATAATTAGTGACGTTTCATATAAAAAGTAATTATTTTAAGTTGATTCTTATCATCCAGAGACGATTTTGAACATAATTGACGATATTTACTTGTACAACAATATTATAAAAAATGTTTAAATTGCAACAATTGATTGGCAAACCCCCATCTCATTATTGCTCAAACTGGCACATATGTGTTATTTTATAATAAAATAAAATAAAAAACTTAATCATCTCATTTAATCTTTTATATATTAAAACAATATATCAACATCAACTTGTCTTACTTAAGTTGAATATAATCATTTATACAGTAGAACAATATGTCAACATCTTGCTTTATTATCAATTTAGAAGTAACTTTTTACACATGAATCATTCTCCTTATACAATATCACAACCAAGGCCTTTATTAGATACGGGTGTTTTTCAAATCTTATAAGTTAATAGAGAATTTCTTTTATATAATGTAACATTTTATACGTCAATGTAATAAAAACTTTTAGATGGGGATGTCTTTCTATTTCTTTTTAACACCTCATTACTCAATTAGGATTTCTTAAATAAATTGTTGTTATTTGTAATTGTACATGTAACTAATGATTTTTTATATGATTAGGAAATTTTTATAAGAAATTTGATTATCAATCTATGAACAATCACCAACTTGTTTATATAATTAGTAACGTTTCATATAAAAGGTAATTATTATATGTTGATTCTTATCATCTAAATATGACTTTGAACATAACTGATGATAAATACGTGTACAACAATATTACAAAAGATGTTTAAATTGACAGCAACCGTTTGCCAAAACTCCCATCTCATTAATGCTCCAACCCGCACATATCTGTTATTTTATAATAAAGTTGGAAAAAAAAAAACATAATCATTTCATTTAATCTTTTACATATTAAAACAATATATCAATATCAACTTGTCTTACTTAAGTTAAGTATGATCCTTTATACAGTAGAACAATATGTCAACATATTGCTTTATTATCAATTTGGATGTAACTTTTTATACATAAATCATTTTCCTTATACAATGTCACAACTACGGCCCACATTAGATTTGGTTGTTTTCCAAATCTTCTTGGTCAATAATGAAATTTTTTTATATAATGCAATCTTTTACACGTCAATGTAACCATTCACACATCATTATAACCAAAACTTTTAGATAGGATGTCTTTCCATTTCTTTCTAACACCTCAATGATATATTTGGATTTCTTAAATAAATTATTGTTATTTGTAATTGTACACGTAACTAATGATTTTTTTATATAATTGGGAACTTTTTAATAAGAAAAATCGATTGTCAATTTATGAACAATTATCAGCTTGTTTATATAATTAATAATGTTTCACATAAAAAGTAATTATTTTAAGTTGATTCTTATCATCCAAAGACGACTTTAAACATAATTGACGATATATACATGTACAACAATATTACAAAAATTGTTTAAATTGACAGCAACCGATTGCCAAACTTCCCATCTCATTAATGCTCAAACCCGCACATATGTATTATTTTATAATAAAGTTAGAAAAAAACTTAATCATATTATTTAATCTTTTACATTTTAAAACAATATATCAACATTAACTTCCCTTACTTAAGTTAAATATGATCATTTATACGATATAACAATATGTCAACATCTTGCTTTATTATTAATTTGGAGGTAACTTTTTACACATAAATCATTCTCCTCATACGATATCACAACCAAGGCCCACATTAGATGCGGTTGTCTTCCAAATTTTATTGGTCAATAAAGAATTTTTTTTAATATAATGTAACAATTAACACGTCAATGTAACAAAAACTTTTAGATGAGAATGTTTTTCTATTTCTTTTTAACACCTCATTACTCTACTAGGATTTCTTAAATAAAATTGTTGTTACTTGTAATTGTACACGTAACTAATGATTTTTGATATGATTAGGTACTTTTTATAAGAAATTCGATTGTCAATCTATGAACAATCACCAACTTATTTATATAATTAGTAACGTTTCATAGTAAAAGTCATTATTTTATGTTGATTTTTATCATCTAAAGACGACTTTGAACATAACTAACGATAAATATGTGTACAACAATATTACAAAAGATGTTTAAATTGACAGCAACTGATTGCCAAAACTCCCATCTCGTTAATGCTCAAACCCGCACATATGTGTTACTTTATAATAAAGTTGGAAAAAAACTTAATCATTTCATTTAATCTTTTACTTATTAAAACAATATATCAACATCAACTTGCCTTACTTAAATTAGATATGATCATTTATACAGTAGAGCAATATGTCAACATCTTGCTTTATTATGAATTTGGATGTAACTTTTTACACATGAATCATTCTCTTTATACAATGCCACAACCACGACCAACATTAGATGTAGTTGTTTTAAATATATTATGTAATCTTTTACATGTCAATGTGACCATTTACACGTCAATGTAACTAAAACTTTTTATTGGGATGTCATACCATTTCTTTCTAACACCTCATTGCTCTACTAGGATTTCTTAAATAAATTGTTGTTACTTGTAATTGTACACATAACTAGTGATTTTTGAGATGATTATGAACTTTTTAATAAGAAAAATCGATTGTCAATTTATGAACAATCATCAGCTTGTTTATATAATTAGTAATGTTTCACATAAAAAGTGATTATTTTAAGTTGATTCTTATTATCTGAAGACGACTTTGAACATAATTGACGATATATACATGTACAACAATATTATAAAAATTGTTTAAATTGACAGCAACCGATTGCCAAACTTCCCATCTCATTAATGCTCAAACCCATACATATGTGTTATTTTATAATAAAGTTAGAAAAAAACTTAATCATATCATTTAATCTTTTACATTTTCAAATAATATATCAACATCAACTTGCCTTACTTAAGTTGAATATGATCATTTATACAGTATAACAATATGTCAACATCTTGCTTTATTATTAATTTGGAGGTAACTTTTTACACATGAATCATTATCCACATACAATGTCGCAACCAAGGCCTACATTAGATGCGGTTGTCTTCCAAATCTTATTGGTAACAAAAACTTTTAGATGATGATGTCTTTCTATTTCTTTTTAACACCTCATTACTCTATTAGGATTTCTTAAATAAATTGTTATTACTTGTAATTATACACGTAACTAATGATGTTATTACTTGTAATTATACACGTAACTAATGATTTTTGATATGTTTAGGTACTTTTATAAGAAATTCGATTGTCAATCTATGAACAATCACCAACTTGTTTATATAATTAGTAACGTTTCGTATAAAAAGTTATTATTTTACATTGATTTTTATCATCCAAAGACGACTTTGACAAAATTGACGATAAATATGTGTACAACAATATTACAAAAGATGTTTAAATTGACAGCAACTGATTGCCAAAACTCCCATCTCATTAATGCTCAAACCCGCACATATGTGTTACTTTATAATAAAGTTGGAAAAAAACTTAATCATTTCATTTAATTTTTTACTTATTAAAACAATATATCAATATCAACTTGCCTTACTTAAGTTGGATATGATCATTTATACAATAGAACAATATGTCAACATCTTGTTTTATTATCAATTTGGACGTAACTTTTTACACATGAATCATTCTCCTTATATAATGCCACAACCACGGCCAACATTAGATGTAGTTGTTTTCCAAATCTTCTTGGTCAATAATGATTTTTTTATTTATATATTATGTAATCTTTTACACGTCAATGTAACCATTTACACGTCAATGTAATTAAACTTTTTGATGGGGATGTCATACCTTTTCTTTCTAACACCTCATTACTTTATTAGGATTTCTTAAATAAATTGTTGTTACTTGTAATTGTACACGTAACTAATGATTTTTGGTATGATTAGGAACTTTTTAATAAGAAAAATCAATTGTCAATTTATGAACAATCATAAGCTTGTTTATATAATTACTAATGTTTCACATAAAAAGTAATTATTTTAAGTTGATTCTTATCATCCAAAGACGACTTTGAACATAACTGATGATATATGCGTGTACAACAATATTATAAAAAATGTTTAAATTGACAGCAACTGATTACCAAACCTCCAATATCATTAATGCTCAAATCAGCATGTATGAGTTACTTTATAATAAAGTTGGAAAAAAAACTTAATCAACTCATTTAATCTTACATATTAAAATAATATATCAACATCAACTTGCCCTACTTAAGTTGGCTATGATCCTTTATACATTAAAACAATATGTCACCTTCTTGTTTTATTATCAATTTGGAGGCAACCTTTTACACAAAAATCATTCTCCCTATACAATGTAACAACCAAGGCCCACATTAGATGCGGTTGTCTTCCAAATCTTCACAGTTAATAAATAATTTTTTTTATATAATGTAATATTTTACACGTCAATGTAACCAAAACTTTTAGATGGGAATGTCTTTCTATTTTTTTCTAACACCTTATTGCTCTACTAGGATTTCTTAAATAGATTGTTGTTACTTGTAATTATACATGTAATTAATAATTTTTTATATGATTAGGAACTTTTTTTATAAGAAATTCGATTGTCGATCGATGAACAATCACCAACTTATTTATATAACTAGTAACGTTTCATATAAAAAGTAATTATTTTATGTTGATTCTTATCATCCAAAGAGGACTTTGAACATAGCGACGATATATACCTATACAACAATATTATAAAAAATATTTAAATTGACAATAACTGTTTGCCAAACCTCTCATCTCTTCAATGCTCAAACCCGCCAATATGTGTTACTTTATGATAAAGTTGAAAAAAAAAAAACTTAATCATCTCATTGAATCTTTTACATATTAAAACAATATATCAACATCAACTTGCATTGCTTAAGTTGGATATGATCTTTTATACAATAGAATAATATGTCAACATATTGCTTTATTATCAATTTGGATGTAATTTTTCATACATGAATAATTCTCCTTATACAATGTAACAACCGATGCCCACATTAAATACGTTTGTCTTCTAAATCTTTCTGTTCAATAAGGAATTTTTTTTTTATATAAGGTAATTTTTTACACGTCAATGTAACCAAAACTTTTAGATGGGAATGTCTTTCTATTCATTTCTAACACATCATGCTCTACTAGGATCTCTTAGATAAATTGTTGTTACTTGTAATTGTACACGTAAATAATGATTTTGATATGATTAGGAATTTTTTTATAAGAAATTCGATTGTCAATCAATGAACAATCACCAACTTGTTTATATAATTATTAACGATTCATATAAAAAGTAACTATTTTATATTGATTCTTATCATCCAAAGACGACTCTGAACATAACTGACGATAAATACATCCACAACAATAGTACATAAGATGTTTAAGTTGATAGAAACTGCTTGCCAAACCTCTTATCTCATTAATGCTCAAACCTGCGCATATGTGTTGCTTTATAATAAAGTTGGAAAAAAAAAAAAAATTAATCATTTCATTTAATCTTTTACATAATAAAACAATATATCAACATCAACTTCTCTTACTTAAGTTGCATAAGATCCTTTATACAGTAAAACAATATGTCAACATCTTACTTTTTATCAATTTGGATGTAATTTTTACACATGAATCATTCTCTTTATACAATGTTACGACCATGGCTCCCATTAGATATGGTTGTATTCCAAATCTTCTTGGTCAATAAAGAATTTTTTTATATATATAATGTAACATTTTACTCGTCAAGATAACTCAAACTTTTAGATGGTGATGTCTTTCTATTTCTTTTTAACACCTTATTACTCTACTCGGATTTCTTAAATAAATTGTTGTTACTTGTAATTGCACACGTAACTAATGATTTTTGATATGATTAGGAACTTTTATAAGAAATTCGATTGTCAATTTATGAGCAATAACCAACTTGTCTTTACCAAAAAAAAAAAAAAACAATCATCAACTTGTTTATATAATTAATAACATTTCATATAAAAAGTAATTATTTTATGTTGATTCTTATCATCCAAAGACGACTTTGAACATAATTGACAATATAAACCTATACAAGAATATTATAAAAAATGTTTAAATTGATAGTAATCAATTACCAAATCTCTTATCTCCTTAATGCTCAAACCTGCACATATGTGTTACTTTATAATAACGTTGGATGAAAAAACTTAATCATCTCATTTAATCGTTTACATATTATATCAACATCAACTTGCGTTGCTTAAATTGGATATGATCCTTTATACAATAGAATAATATGTCAACATCTTGCTTTATTATCAACTTGGACGTAACTTTTTGCACATGATTCATTTTCCTTATACAATGTCACAACCATGGCCCACATTAGATGTGGATGCTTTCCAAATCTTCTTGGTCAACAGTAAAATTTTTTTATATAGTGAAAAATTTTATACGTCAATATAACCAAAACTTTTAGATGGGGATGTCTTTCCATTTCTTTCTAACACTTCATTGCTCTACTTGGATTTCTTAAATAAATTGTTGTTACTTGAAATTATACATGTAATTAATGATTTTTGATATAATTAGGAACTTTTTTTATAAGATATTCGATTATTAATCTATGAACAGTCATCAATTTGTTTATATAATTAGTAACGTTTCGTACAAAAAGTAATTATTTTCTGTTGATTCTTATCATCCAAAAACGACTTTAAACATAACTAACAATATATACATGTGCAACAATATTATAAAAACTGTTTAAATTGACAGTAACTAATTGCCATACCTCTCATCTCCTCAATTCTCAAATCCACACATATGTGTTACTTTATAATAAAGTTAGAAAAAAACTTAATCATCTAATTTATTCTTTTACATATTAAAACAATATATCAATATCAACTTGCGTTGCTTAAGTTCGATATAATCATTTATACAATAGAACAATATGTCAACAATTTGTTTTATTATCAAATTGGATGTAACTTTCCACACATGAATCATTCTCCTTATACAATTTCACAACTAAAGCCCACATTATATGTGGCTGTCTTCCAAGCCATCTTGGCCAATAAAGAATTTTTTTTTTAAATAGTGTAACATTTTACACGTCAATGTAACCAAAACTTTTAGATGGAGATGTATTTTCATTTCTTTCTAATACCTCATTACTCTACTTGGATTTCTTAAATAAATTGTTGTTACTTATAGTTATACATGTAATTAATGATTTTTGATATGATTAGAAACTTTTTATAAGAAATTTGATTGTCAATTTTTGAACAATTACCAACTTATTTATATAATTAGTAATGTTTCATACAAAAAGTAATTATTTTATGTTGATTATTATCATCTAAAGACGACTTTGAACATAACTGATGACAATATTATACAAAATATTTAAATTGATAGTAACTGCTTGCCATACCTCTCATTTCCTCAATGCTCAATCCCGCACATATGTGTTACTTTATATTGAAGTTGGAAAAAAAAAAAAAAAAAACTTAATTATCTCATTTAATCTTTTACAATTTAAAACAATATATGAACATCACTTGCCTTGCTTAAGTTGGATATGATCCTATATACAATAGAACAATATGTCAAGAAATTGCTTTATTATCAATTTGGATGTAAGTTTTTACACGTGAATTATTCTCCTTATACAATATCACAACCACGGCCCACATTAGATGTAGTTGTCCTCCAAATCTTCTTAGTCAATAACGATTTTTTTTTTTTAATATAATGTAACATTGTCTTTCCATTTCTTTCTAACACCTCATTACTTTACTTCGATTTCTTAATTAAATTGTTGTTATTTGAAATTATACATGTAATTAATGATTTTTTATATAATTAGGAATTTTTTTATAAGATATTCGATTATCAATCTATGAACAATCACAAACTTGTTTATATAGTTAGTAATGTTTCATATACAAAGTAAATATTTTATCTGATCTTATCATCGAAAGACGACTTTGAACATAACTAATGATATATACGTATACAATAATATCATACATTTGACAGTAACTGATTGCCAAACCTTCCATCTCCTCAATGCTCAAATCCACACATATATGTTACTTTATCATAAAGAAAAAAAAACTTAATCATCTCATTTAATCTTCATATTAAAACAATATATCAACATCAGCTTGCCTTACTTAAGTTGAACATGATCATTTATATAATAGAACAATAGGTCAACATCTTGTTTTATTACCAATTTGGATGTAACTTTTTATACATGAATCATTCTTCTTATACAATTTCACAACCAAGGCCCACATTAGATGCGGCTGTCTTTCAAACCTTCTTGGTCAATAAAGAATTTTTTTTATATAATGTAACATTTTACATGTCAATGTAACCAAAACTTTTAGATGTGGATGCCTTTTTATTTCTTTTTAACACCCCATTGCTTTACTTGGATTTCTTAAATAAATTGTTGTTACTTGTAATTATACATGTAATTAATGATTTTTGATATGATTATGAACTTTTTTTTTTATAAGAAATTCCATTGTCAATCTATGAGAAATCACCAACTTGTTTATATAATTAGTAACGTTTCATATAAAAGTTAATTATTTGATGTTCATTTTTATAATTCAAAGATGACTTTGAACATAACTAACGATAAACAACAATATTATAAAAAATGTTTAAATTGACAATAATTGATTGCCAAATAACCCATCTCCTTAATGCTTAAACCCCACATATGTGTTATTTTATAATAAAGTTAGAAAAAAAAAAAAAAACTTAATCATTTCACTCAATCTTTTACATAATAAAATAATATATCAACATCAACTTTCCTTACTTAAGTTGCATAAGATCCTTTATACAGTAAAATAATATGTAAACATCTTGCTTTTTATCAATTTGGATGTAACTTTTTACACATGAATCATTCTCCTTATACAATGTCATAACCACGGCCCACATTAGATGTGGTTGTATTCCAAATCTTCTTGGTCAATAAAGAATTTTATTTTTTATATAATGTAACATTTTACACGTCAATGTAACCCAAACTTTTAGATGGTGATGTCCTTCTATTTCTTTTTAACACCTTATTACTCTATAATGAAATTGGAAAAAAAAAACCTAATCATCTCATTTAATATTTTACATATTAAAATAATATATCAACATCAACTTGTGTTGCTTAAGTTGGATAAGATCCTTTATAAAATAGAACAATATGTCAACATCTTGTTTTATTATCAATTTGGATGTAACTTTTTACACATGAATCATTCTCCTTATAAAATGTCACAACCATGGCCCACATTAGATGTGATTGTCTGCCAAATCTTCTTTGTCAACGACGAAATTTTTTATATAATGTGACATTTTATACGTCAATATAATCAAAACTTTTAGATGAGCATGTCTTTCCATTTCTTTCTAACACTTCATTACTCTACTTGGATTTCTTAAATAAATTGTTGCTACTTGAAATTATATATGTAATTAATGATTTTTGATATAATTAGGAACATTTTTGTATAAGATATTCAATTATCAATCTATGAACAGTCATCAATTTGTTTATATAATTAGTAACGTTTCATATAAAAAGTAATTATTTTATGTTGATTATTATCATCCAAAAACGACTTTGAACATAACAAATAATATATACGTGTGCAACAATATTATAAAAACTGTTTAAATTGACAGTAACTAATTGTCATACCTCCCATCTCCTCAAGTATTATGAGGAACTTCAATAAAGATTGATTTTTAAACATACTAAAGCGCAAGGCTTACCTTTTTTTTTTAACCAAGCCTTACGTTTCAGACAATCTTTTTTCAAGTGTCCAATTTTGTTGTAAAAATTACACTTAAAAAGATTGTGTTCCTTCTTGTGGATTTGAGAAGCTTTTGAAAAGTCATTCAGGACATGTAATCCTTTGTTCTTGCTCATTCCACCTTTCCTTTTGAAATTCCTTTGAGCTTCTTGATGACTTGAGAGATGAATAGAATGAGTCTTTTGATTCTTTATCCTTGTTTCCTCTTGAACTACCTTACTGGCCAATTCATTCACATTCTACTTATCTTTTATAGTGTTGTAATTCATTTGAAATGGCCCATATTGCTCACGAGGCAAGGAATTAAGTATAAACTGTACTAAAAAGTACTCATCCACATTCATTTCTAAAGTCCTTAACTTTGTTGCTAAAGTTGTCATCTCAAGTATATGCTCATGCATGGTATGTGAACTATCATATTTCATAGTGGTCAGTGTGTTCATCAATGTACCAGCAAGTGATGATATATACGTATACAATAATATCATACATTTGACAATGAATCGGTGCCAAACCTTCCATCTCCTCAATTCTCAAATCCACACATATATGTTACTTTATAATAAAGTTGAACAAAAAAGTTAATCATCTCATTTAATCTTTTACATATTAAAACAATATATCAACATCAACTTGCCTTACTTAAGTTGAATATGATTATTTATACAATAGAACAATAGGTCAACATCTTGTTTTATTATCAATTTGAATGTAACTTTTTATACATAAATCATTCTTCTTATACAATTTCACAACTAAGGCCCACATTAGATGCGGCTGTCTTTCAAACCCTCTTGGTCAATAAATTTTTTTTATATAATGTAACATTTTACATGTCAATGTAACCAAAACTTTTAGATGTGGATGCCTTTTTATTTCTTTTTAACACCACATTTCTTTACTTGGATTTCTTAAATAAATTGTTGTTACTTGTAATTATACATGTAATTAATGATTTTGATATGATTATGAACTTTTTTATAAGAAATTCCATTGTTAATCTATGAGAAATCACCAACTTGTTTATATAATTAGTAGCGTTTCATATAAAAGTTAATTATTTGATGTTCATTTTTATAATTCAAAGATGACTTTGAACATAACTAACGATAAATACGTGTACAACAATATTATAAAAAAATTTTAAATTGACAATAATTGATTGCCAAACCACCCATCTCCTTAATGCTTAAACCCCACATATGTGTTATTTTATAATAAAGTTAGAAAAAAAAAAAAAACTTAATCATTTCACTCAATCTTTTACATAATAAAATAATATATCAACATCAACTTCCCTTACTTAAGTTGCATAAGATCCTTTATACAGTAAAACAATATGTAAACATTTTGCTTTTTATCAATTTGGATGTAACTTTTTACACATGAATCATTCTCCTTATACAATGTCATAACCACGGCCCACATTAGATGTGGTTGTATTCCAAATCTTCTTGGTCAATAAAGAATTTTATTTTTTATATAATGTAACATTTTACACGTCAATGTAACCCAAACTTTTAGATGGTGATGTCCTTCTATTTCTTTTTAACACCTTATTACTCTACTAGGATTTCTTAAATAAATTGTTGTTACTTGTAATTTTAAACATAACTAATGATTTTTTTATATGATTAGGAACTTTTTATAAGAAATTTGATTGTCAATTTATGAACAATCACCAACTTATTTATATAATTAGTAACATTTCAAATAAAAAGTAATTATTTTATGTTGATTCTTATCATCCAAAGACGACTTTGAACATAACTGACAATATAAACCTATACAAGAATATTATAAAAAATGTTTAAATTGATAGTAACCGATTACCAAACCTCTCATCACCTCAATGCTCAAACCTGCATATATGTGTTACTTTATAATAAAGTTGGATAAAAAACTTAATCATCTCATTTGATCTTTTATATATTATATCAACATCAACTTGCGTTGCTTAAGTTGGATATGATCCTTTATACAATAGAATAATATGTCAACATCTTGCTTTATTATCAATTTGGACGTAACTTTTTGCACATGAATCATTCTCCTTATACAATGTCACAACTATGGCCCACATTAGATGTGGATGTCTTCCAAATCTTCTTGGTCAACAATGAATTTTTTTTTTTTTTTTATATAATGTAACATTTTATACGTCAATATAACCAAAACTTTTAGACGGGGATGTCTTTCCATTTCTTTCTAACACTTCATTGCTCTACTTGGATTTCTTAAATAAATTGTTGTTACTTGAAATTATACATGTAATTAATGATTTTTGATATAATTAGAAACTTTTTTTATAAGATATTCAATTATCAATCTATGAACAGTCATCAATTTATTTATATAATTAGTAATGTTTCATATGCAAAGTAATTATTTTCTATTGATTCTTATCATCCAAAAATGACTTTGAACATAACTAACAATATATAGGTGTGCAACAATATTATAAAAACTGTTTAAATTTCAGTAACTAATTGCCATACCTCCTATCTCCTCAATTCTCAAATCCACAAATATGTGTTACTTTATAATAAAGTTGGAAAAAAACTTAATCATCTCATTTATTCTTTTACTTTTTAAAACAATATATCAATGTTAACTTGCGTTGCTTAAGTTGGATTTGATCATTTATACAATAGAACAATATGTTAAAATCTTGTTTTATTATCAAATTGGATGTAACTTGCTACACATGAATCATTCTCCTTATACAATTTCACAACTAAGGCCCACATTATATGCGGCTGTCTTCCAAGCCGTCTTGGTCAATAAAGAATTTTTTTTTTTAAATAGTGTAACATTTTACACGTCAATGTAACCAAAACTTTTAGATTGATGTCTTTTCATTTCTTTCTAATACCTCATTGCTCTACTTGGATTTCTTAAACAAATTGTTGTTACTTGTAATTGCACACATAGCTAATGATTTTTGATATGATTAGGAACTTTTATAAGAAATTGGATTGTCAATTTATGAACAATCACCAACTTATTTATATAATTAGTAATATTTCAAATAAAAAGTAATTATTTTATATTGATTTTATCATCCAAAAGCGACTTTGAACATAATTGACAATATAAATCTGTACAACATTATAAAAAATGTTTAAATTGATAGTAACCGATTATCAAACCTCTCATCTCCTCAATCCTCAAGCCTGCACATATGTGTTACTTTATAATAAAGTTGGATAAAAAAACTTAATCATCTCATTTAATTTTTTATATATTATATCAACATCAACTTGCATTGCTTAAGTTGGATATGATCCTTTGTACAATAGAATAATATGTCAACATCTTGCTTTATCATCAATTTAGACGTAACTTTTGCATATGAATCATTCTCTTTATACAATGTCACAACTATGGCCCACATTAGATGTGGATGTCTTCCAAATCTTCTTAGTCAACAATGAAATTTTTTTTATATAATGTAACATTTTATACGTCAATATAACCAAAACTTTTAGATGGGGATGTCTTTCCATTTCTTTCTAGCACTTCATTGCTCTACTTGGATTTCTTAAATAAATTGTTATTACTTGAAATTATGCATGTAATTAATGATTTTTGATATAATTAGGAATTTTTTTATAAGATATCGTCATCAATTTGTTTATATAATTAGTAACGTTTCATATGAAAAGTAATTATTTTATGTTGATTCTTATCATCCAAAGACGACTTTGAACATAACTAACAATATAGACATGTGCACAATCGACCATTGCAGCGTAGAGGGTAGATCCTTTGTCCTCCACCGTGGAGGCCTAGGTTCCAAGCCCTTGCGAAGCAGGGAGACTGAAGCGCTGTTTGGTGACTTACGCGTGGCGCCGGGATGGTAGTTTCCCCGCTAGTGACACCTGGGGGTTTACGTGGCGGCTGTCGGCCAAGCGATTCCTCCAGCACCTAAAAAAAAAAAAAAAAAAAACAATATAGACGTGTGCAACAATATTTAAAAATTGTTTAAATTGACAGTAACTAATTGCCATACCTCCCATCTCCTCAATTCTCAAATCCACACATATGTGTTACTTTATAATAAAGTTGAAAAAAAACTTAATCATCTCATTTATTCTTTTACATATTAAAACAATATATCAATATCAACTTGCTTTGCTTAAGTTGGATATGATCATTTATACAATAGAATAATATGTCAATATCTTGTTTTATTATCAAATTGGATGTAACTTTCTACACATGAATCATTCTCCTTATACAATTTCACAACCCAGGCCCACATTATATGCGGCTGTCTTCCAAGCCGTCTTGGTCAATAAAGATTTTTTTTTTTTTAAATAGCGTAACATTTTACACGTCAATGTAACCAAAACTTTTAGATGGATGTCTTTTCATTTCTTTCTAATATCTCATTGCTCTACTTGAATTTCTTAAATAAATTGTTGTTACTTGTAATTATACATGTAATTAATGATTTTTGATATGATTAGAAACTTTTTTATAAGAAATTGGATTGTCAATTTATGAACAATCACCAACTTGTTTATATAATTAGTAATGTTTCATAAAAAAGTAATTATTTTATGTTGATTACTATCATCTAAAGACGACTTTGAGCATAGCTGATGACAATATTATAAAAATATTTAAATTGACGATGGCTGATTGCCAAACCTCTCATCTCCTCAATGCTCAAACCCGCACACATATGTGTGTGTGTGTGTGTGTTTTTTTTTTTTTTTTGGTGACCCAAGGAACCCCATCAGCCGACAGCCGGCGAGTAAACCCTGGGGGATCGACTGTAGGACCCACCACCATGATACTCCCGGATAAGAATCCCTAACGACGCCTACGAGATTCGAATTCCTTCCCTTCGTAAGGGGAAAGAGCCCGAGCTAGCCGCCTGTTGTTGGCGGTAGTCGCACATATGTGTTACTTTATAATGAAATTGGAAAAAAAAACCTAATCATCTCATTTAATATTTTACATATTAAAATAATATATCAACATCAACTTGTGTTGCTTAAGTTGGATAAGATCCTTTATAAAATAGAATAATATGTCAACATCTTGTTTTATTATCAATTTGGATGTAACTTTTACACATGAATCATTCTCCTTATAAAATGTCACAACCATGGCCCACATTAGATGTGGTTGTCTTCCAAATCTTCTTTGTCAACGACGAATTTTTTTTTTTTATATAATGTGACATTTTATACGTCAATATAACCAAAACTTTTAGATGAGAATGTCTTTCCATTTCTTTCTAACACTTCATTACTCTACTTGGATTTCTTAAATAAATTGTTGTTACTTGAAATTATATATGTAATTAATGATTTTTGATATAATTAGGAACATTTTTTATAAGATATTCAATTATCAATCTATGAACAGTCATCAATTTGTTTATATAATTAGTAACGTTTCATATAAAAAGGAATTATTTTATGTTGATTCTTATCATCCAAAACGACTTTGAACATAACTAACAATTTATACGTGTGCAACAATATTATAAAAACTATTTAAATTGACAGTAACTAATTGCCATACCTCCCATCTCCTCAAGTATTATGAGGAACTTCAATAAAGTTTGATTTTTAAACATACTAAAGTACAAGGCTTACCTTTTTTTTTTTTAAACCAAGCCTTACGTTTCAGACAATCTTTTTTCAAGTGTCCAATTTTGTTGCAAAAATTACACTTAATAAGATTGTGTTCCTTCTTGTGGATTTGAGAAGCCTTTGAAGAGTCATTCAGGACATGTAATCCTTTCTTCTTGCTCATTCCACCTTTCCTTTTGAAATTCCTTTGAGCTTCTTGATGACTTGAGAGATGAACAGAATGAGTCTTTTGATTCTTTATCCTTGTTTCCTCTTGAACTACCTAACTGGCCAATTCATTCACATTCCACTTATCCTTTATAGTGTTGTAATTCATTTGAAATGGCCCATATTGCTCACGAGACAAGGAATTAAGTATAAACTGTACTAAAAAGTACTCATCCACATTCATTTCTAAAGTCCTTAACTTTATTGCTAAATTTGTCATCTCAAGTATATGCTCATGCATGGTATGTGAACCATCATATTTCATGGTGGTCAATGTGCTCATCAATGTACCAACAAGTGACTTATTAGCAGTCTGAGAATGCTCTTCCACAAATTTCATAAATTCCTTAGCATTGTTAGTCTTGGGAAGAGAAGCCTTTGAGTTGTTTGCAACTGTCATTCACATGAACAATAAGCTCAGTCTGTTTGATCTTTCCCAAGCTTTATCGAAAGACTTTTCATCATTACTAATTTCATCAGTAATAGCAGTTGGTTTTTCACCTTGAAGCGCTAAATCAAGATCCAGGACACCTAAGTGAAACTGGACTTGTTCACTCCAATCAGGAAAATTTATCCCATTGAATAAGGGAACAGACGAAGCATGCGAATAGAGTGAAACAGGTACAAATACTTCAAATATGCAAGAATACTCATACATTAATGCCTTGAGAATATTACCTAATCAGATTCAAACTAAACTATACATGTACATAATAGTTCTCCTTTGGGCGATCCTAGGATATACAAATATATATAAACCATAGTGATACTAATAACTTTTATTTGATAATTATAAATATATTTTATTAAAATTTATTTGCTATCTTTGGATAGCAAATAAATTTAACAAGTCATATTAATTACCAACTATCATGTTCATGAATTATAAGAAAATAATTAACCTTTGGGTTAATCCTAAGTTCTTATAATAAATGAACTTAATATACCCATAACGTCAATAATAATATGAAACATATCAATTTCATATCAATTATTCATGGGTAATTGAATAAAACAAATTACAATATCAAAAAAAAAAAAAAATTCAAAAGACTTCAAGGTTTGGCTACTTTGGTGACTAACAAATCATTCATAATATGAATTTTTTTAATATTGCAAAATACAAATATTTACCAAATTGCATACCAGGACAAAACATAATAAAAGCATAAGGGAAAAATTATAAAATCATAATTCCATAAGGGTAGAATCATAAATTTAAAATTCCAGGGGCAAAATGGTAAATAAATGGCCAAGGGCAGGATTGTAAAAAAAAATGAAAAGAGGGGGCAAAACCGTAAAAATGTTGCGCAGGGACGTTAGGCACGTGCGCCTGCATCATTGGCAGGCGCATGCCCCGCATGCACGCGTCGGCGGGCGGGCGCGTCCGTTGCACGCGCCGGCAACTTGCGCGGGTCGCCCTGCGCGCGTGAATTCCATGCTTGCAAAGTCGTCTTCTTTGTCATTTTTCGCCGTTCCTCCGTGGTTTTGCCCTTTGCTTTCTTCTCTGGCAGCCCATCCTAGACACAAATAAATAATGGGTTTTGAAGAGCATGCTGGCATGACCACATGGGTTTAAGTTTCGGCAAAAATGACCAAGAAATTGGCCCCAAATCAAACCAAAATTTTTCATAACACAATCCTTTAACCATCGCGCCTTCCTCTGCCCGATTAGCCTCTGGCGAACGCCCATATACCGGAAAAACTCATGCCTAATGTTCCGCATGGTGGGGCAATTTTATGGGTTCGAAATCGAGGGTGGGTTGCCAGATTTTGCCCGAAATCGGCGAGTTTCTCACTTGGCCTCAAAACTCCAAATTCCTCCATTTTTGTCATTTGGATTTTTTTAATTAATAGAAATATCCAAAAACATTTTCAACAATAACAACAGTACGAATATGATCATCCAACGAATCATCATACATAAATCATAATATTTCTATAAATGGAAAAATCATGAGATCATAAACTTTGCTCTGATACCAACTGTTAGATTATATATACAATACTTTGATGCGGAAATTCAAAAGAAAATAATGATCTTTGATCTTCATGATTTTCACAAATAGATGAAGACGTACATTTATCCATAACGTTACCGTTGACGATAATCGTTGTAGAAAACTGATGAACTCAAACCAAAATGAAGAAATCCGATTTCTCTCCCTTAACCCTATTCCTTCTTTGTATTCAATTGATGGAGGAGAGAATACGTTCTTTCAGTTACTGTTTTTTCATGGGTGGAAAGAGGACCAGACTCTATTTTACATTCTATGAATAGGTGCCTTCCATCAAAGATTTTCACTTCCATAAAGGTTGCACCTCTTTAGAAGAGGATTATATGTTTCGTTTTATTAGAGTTGCAACTTCTCATAACTAATATTTATTTTTATAGCATTTCAATAATTATTAAACGATATAACAAATCATATTATGTGGGCCACAATAATTTTTAGAGACACCCCTTGGAATCGTCAAATCTGCCTTGGACAGCCCCACGGCATAGTACTCTGTTATGCTGTGTGTTCGTGATTGATATTGTTGTTCGCTTGTTCGTCGCTAAACCTGAGCTAGCGTTGGACCAGAATCAGCTCGACAGAGTTTCAATTTACCAGGTCGTATCTTTCCCGTTTAAACTCTAAATGTGATCCTGATTCATTCTAGATTTGCTTATTCTTTGTTTTCTCGTCTTTTCATCGTACTGCGTTACCGGATAATCACTGAGCCATTGCAGCATACGGGATTCACCATTTCTTCTGTTCGTAAGGTTTTATGTACTTATTGGTTCTTGAATGGTGTGTTTGTGTGCGATGCGGTGATGTTGAAGTATGGATGGTGCCATTGCGTGAGACAATGCCCAGACGGCGTTCGATGACATGTTTGATAGAGGGATCTGTAATTTTGCCTCGTTGAATTTGATTAGTCTCTGGCGGGATAATAGGGATATGCTTATCTCATGTTTACTGAATGAGAAGTCAAACAGCCTTTTATTCAAAAGAAAGTTGGACATGCCAAATTGAATGACTTAAGCCTATGAGGTCACTCAAAATTTGGATGAATTACGCTGAAATGTCTAACTGAGAATACAAAGACAAGAAGTCATCCGTGACACTAAAGGCAAATAGATGAACTCAAATGCCATAACGGTGAAGCTACTCGCAAATACAAGATGAAATCAATGTGGTGTAGACCAGGTCCAAGCTTGGACACCTCATTTTCTCTCCCTCTGGGAAGCCTTATTTACATGAGGATCATCTGTCAATGACCTAAATTTGAAGAAAAAGGGGTTCATAGTATCTCAGCCCGGAGGTCTTCACTAATTTAATTAAGGCAGTTGGCTATTCTAAGCTAGCAGTTTGAATTTTAGACCTTTAATGGTTGCTTCTCGGCAGCAACAGCTTCAGCCTCAATGGTGGGCTTCCACAAAATTGTAGTTTCAGCAAGTAACGAGGTCATCGTGGGTCCATGTTTGAGGCAAGACACCTGTCTTCCAAGTAACCTGCATATCATTTTAAGCTGTTTAACTAACTGAGCAAGGCAAGTGAACTTTGTACATTTTATTGATATTCGGATATGATGAAGCATTTCAGAAAGTGTTTGATGCACTAAAAGAACCAAGATATCCAAGTTTTTACTTCAGCTTAGGAAGCAAAACTTTGGGGATGATTTGTGATTGTTAAAAAGTCAAAATTACCTACATGGTTGCAATCATAGAATCGACTGAGACCAGAAAGGATAAAGGATACTTATAGGTATTAATTTTTTCATGGTAGTGTTTCTGGAATCATTTGATAAAGTTGAGCATCTCCAAATGATTTTCAGAAAGAGCACGAAAGGGAACTGGTATGGTCATTGTTATGGTACCTTTTCTTTGCTTCTCATTGTCACGGCCCCCACAGATTGAACAACCACAATTCGCAACTCCCTGCATAACAATACATATAATTCAGGCATCACAATAAAATTTGAGTCCATTAGCAGGGCAATCTTTAAATTTGACTAGTAGTTGGTATGCTTCTTTTGAGCATTACTGAAGACAATGTGTCGGTTGGCCGTTTCACGCTTTCCTGTCAACCTTCTCCATAGGCGCTAATGTGCTCCTCATGGTGAAGTGAGAGATTCCGAATCACCTTCTTTATCACTTCAAAGCCTCACTCTTCTCTCATGCTTTTTGTATTGCAGAAAAGTCGAAGAACGCACTCTCAAAGGTCTCTCACTGAACAAAAATTCTTGACCAAGTCTATGTTATTTCTATGGTGTGAACCTGGAGTTAGTATGGCATCCCGCACCATGGCAGTCACCCTGAGAAGGAAGAGAATGTTTTTATCAACTTTGGGGAAAATATTGAGTAAATGGTGATAGTGAAGTCAGCTACCTCTATTGGCTTTGAATCTTACATGAGGACAACACCAGCTTGCTCGGTTATTCTCCGTTGTATAAAAAACATAATCAATCAAGTATTTAAATACCTTAGAACATGTCTGTATGCACTTATTTTGTTTGCTGTTAATGGTATTTCGTCATTTTCTTGAGCATATAATTGAAATTTCACCTCAAGAAGGTATCTTTAACACCATGGATGATCTCCTGCTTCAATTCCCATGCTTGGTCCGACTTGGTGTTCTCACTGCAAGATAGAAGCCAATGTTGATGGCAACATCTCTGTGCTTTTTTTCTTTTTTCCCTTTTGAAATAACAAGCAAGCTGGAGGTCAGGTATTACTTGGCCTAGCATCATACTCCATTGGTGCCATTAATGTTGATACCAGCATATGAGCAAGCCTTGAAGTGAGCACTGGATATATCACCTTCGGATGACTTATTAGCCCCAACACCACAGTAATAAGGCCCCTAAATGAAAATAAAACCTTCCATCACAATACAATTTTTTTTGTCATCAACTTAAAGCCTATTATCCATCAATATATAGGGAAATTCAATGGGAAAAAATTTCTCACCTAGGAACCTGGATATCCTCCAATGGGCCAACCGAATGGCCATTAAACATTTACGCAATAGGGCGTTTTCTTGCTCAATCCAATACCTAATGTGAACATTTAGCCCAAAATCATGAACTTGTCCATTTCAAAACTTTCCAATTAACAATATGTACTCATGTTTTTGAATCTCCCACCACGAAACTTCATTGATAACCTTTGAGTTACTGAATTTCAGCAACCCTAACATGTTTGGTCACTGGGATCCACTCACAGCTGATGTGTATGAATTGCAAATAACCCACAGACGAACAATAATACTCTATAAACTAATTGAAACGCCCTTTCTTGTTTCATCAACCTGTTCAAATGATCTAACTGGCGGTCGGTGAGTTCTTTGTGATACTCATTTGGCATTGTGTCCTCAGTGCCAAAATCCACAACTTGTGATACATTGAAGTAATTTCTTCTTCCACAAACTTGGCATAATTACAAATTATTCTTGCCAACAACCTTGGCAAAAATATCCATTAGACATCACCATGGCAGAGCAAGACCACCGAACATAGCAATTATCAGTATGACCAATTGAAGTCACAGAACAAGAAAAATTTGAGACAAGAGTGGATACAAGAGAAATCGATTCCACACGAGGTCCACAACATAAGACTTAAAAGAGGTAGTGATTGATTTAGTCATCAAAAGACACGACAACGATGACTACTGCTTCATGCACCCATGCTGCCTCACACAGCACGCATTTCTTTTGTAGACATTGCTGTCACAAAGAGGTCAAGTCCATGTAAATCGTCAACCAAACAAAATGAACAGAACAACCTTGCAGTGATCGAAATGAAGAAGTCATAGATTAGACTCCCAGTCCAACTATGATAAGACCTCTTTTAATGTCAAACATTTACTAATTGCTTAAGATATTGCTCACAATCAGCAAAGGATTTACCTGAGAACCTCTGCATAATGGCTAAGAAGCAAACCAAGAATGTCAATGGTTGTCAAATGCTAACTGTAAGATCACTTCTCTATCCTCCCCTGGAGCTTGATTGGTACTTGAACCATAGTAATTTCTCTTTGGAAGTTGAGACGGGTGCTTGATAGGTCTAGGGATCACCTGATTTAACGAATTAATAGATCAACAACATGTAGCACGTAAAAAGGAAAAACACTACATATTTTATTGTCGCCAATCGAATCATGTAGCATTGATAGATACCTTTATCAACTTTATGTGCAGGATATGAGATATCTTGTCCTAGTCCTTGCTTGCATCTTTTTGGCACCTGTCCTCCAATTTTGGGTGACTTGCAATTCTTAGATGAGTACAAAATAGTTCTGGTCTTGTTCATCTTTTTGTGCATCGCATTTCGAGGTTTCAGTGCATGAAAACATACCAAATGTATTCTGCAATTATCATATTGGCGTAGGGCGTGATGTCCAAGTTGAGAAGACTCTAGAGCATGTAGTAGTATTGTTTTGGGACTTCAAATCACACACCTCGAACTTAGAAAAGCTCTAGGTGTTTCCATTATTCTCATGTTTTAGCAAGAGAGAAATCCATGTTTTTCTTGCCATGGGACTAGTGGTCAGTAAGGTCTTTGTGATCCTCATCTGCCATTATGTCATAGGCTGAAAAATAAAGTAGCGTCAGTGACAGATATATCTATTGAAACAAAGAACTTGGGAGCTTAATCTCATGGAAGATAGTTCAAATGACGAGCTCTATTTGTACGACATGGCCTTCTGGTATGCATGAGAGTTTAGTTTCAGAAAGATAAAAGAATGGACAGGGTACTTCAAGCAAGTGCTAGCAATTTTTCCCTAAGCTTAATCTCATGAAACCGCTTTTGAAGACTAGTTTCAAGTGGGAAGAACTTGCATTTTTGAAGCATATATAGCGAGGTTTAAACACAATTGTCATGAACAATTTTACACAAACAACGTAAAAGTACAGAGCCCCACTCATCAAATACAGAGCATGATGATCCAAAACCAAAATGCCAATGAAAATTTGAAAATAGTAGCCACCGACCACACATCATAATAGATTGTAGAGTTGCAAGAGTCCAGTTCGAGAAGCCAAATTAGCAAACCTGGCTCGTCTTCACCAAGTCAAGCAATAATCAAAATATACAAAAAGAAATTCATATGATGCCAACACAGATGTACTCAACTTCGCTTAGAAATTCTGTAGAAGCACCTACGTATCAAAGTTAAAAACCACATGCTGAACTCAGTGGGCATTGTCCTCTCTCTCCATAACCAAATCACGTCGCAAACCCTCTCTCTCTCTCTCTCTCTCTCTCTATCTCTTCAGCGGTCTGTCCATGTCCCCCAAAATTAAATCAAGTATTCGAAACGCAATTCAAAAAATTATTCACGTAAAAATTTGGGAAACAAGGTCTCCACATACCATTAGTGAAGCGCCATTCATATGATTATGTTTGGGATATGAGCGATCTTGTCCCAGTCCTCGCCTTCTTTTCTTTTGCAACTCTCCTCCAATTCTCCTCAATCTTTGATGTATAGGTGAGTAAGGGGTGTGAGCCTTCGCATTACTTCAGGGAATGATGTCAACGAGTTGCACCGGCAGATGATGAGACGCTCGAGATTGCTAGCCTGTAGAAGCCACTGTGGGAGATATGTCAGTTTGGGAAGGCCATAGATTTCCATGGAGCGAAGACTCTGAAGGCCTCCATGGAAATCCAAGATGTTGCCGCTTTCGTCTTTGGATATATCTAGCTCCTCACATTCCTCGATTTGCTCTGATAATGCCTTAAAATTGTCGCAATTCCAAATACCGAGACAATCGAGATTGCGAAGCTGTAGAATCCACTGTGGGAGAGATTCTAGTTTGGGAAGATGATCGATTCGTAGAGACCGGAGACTCTGAAGTCCATGGAAATCCAAGATGATGTTGCCACTTTCATCTTTGGATAAATCGAGCTCCTTGCAATTCCAAATATAGAGAGTCACGAGCTTCGATAGATGCCGCAAACCAAGTGGGAGGGAAGTTAACCGAGGAAGACTCTTGATAGCAAGAGATTCAAGTGAGGTGAGACTCGCCAGACACTCCCCAGGCAAATATTCTAGAGACTTCATATCAAAGATGTCGAGACGCTTCAACTTACTAAGGCCAAATTGGGGGAAATGTTTACATCTTTTGCTCTCCCTCAATTCTAACTCAACTAAATTGGGCAACTCGGTCATCCATCTCGGAAAACTCTCACCATTATATCCATCAATAATCAACTTCCGCAGATTGTCGGGCGGCCTCAGTCCATCTAATACTGCTTCGTCTCTCTTTGTAATCATTGATTCATCAGTAATATTGAAATTGCTCCATGAAAGATCTAAGACTTCCAAAGAACACTTCTCTCTCAGGTTCGCGGCTTGGGATTCTTCTACTGCATTTATCACACTTCCCAAATTTTTAATGGAAAGTTCTCCCCGGATGTTATTAAGCCTATTTAGCTCCCCAAGTCCACAATATTTCTTAGCAAGAGCTTTATCTTCAGGCAATATAAAGCGACTTAACCCATGCAACAAGGTCAATTGCCCCAGTCCACATGGCATATAACTAAGACCACAATCATCTATGTTTAGATTTCGAAGGCTGACTAACTTTCTTATATCCCTTGGCAATTCTTCGAGGTATCCACAACGGTAGAGATTAAGTGTTTGCAGATTATGCAATCTTGTGATGGAGTTAGGAAGCCTTTTGAGTGCATTATTGTAAGAGAGATCAAGATATGTAAGATGCTTCAATTTATAAATGGACCTTGGCACCTTCTTGACATTTGTGGCATGCAAATCCAAGATACGCAATCTTTTGAAACTTTGAATGAGTCGGCGTAGATATGCTTCACTTGTTGGTATCCTTTCCCCAAAAAATTTAGTGACAGTAAAAAATGTTCTAAGTGCACTTGCTTTCAAGCATGAGACTAGAGATTTACCCATCAAATTGAAAGTTAAATCACGAGATATATGATGAGTTCTTTCATGTATGGATTTTGTATCATCCCATGCCACCCAACACTCAATCCCCAGAAGAGCGAGGCTAGATCATGCATCAAATCATGCATCTTGCAAGTCCCCACGTCCTCTCGAAATTCTTGGAAGAAGTTGCTCCAAAGTAGATCCATGAAATATCCATGACCAATGTCTTCTAAATGTTGACCTCTATTTGATGGCCGGATAAATCCTTGTGCCATCCAAAGATTGATCAAAGTCTGCTTATTTATCTTATAATCTTTGGAAAACAATGAACAAAATGCGAAACATTGTTTCAAATGTGGAGGAAGATGGTCATAACTTAACTTAAGAACAGATACTATGCCATCTTCCCTTTGAGATATGTCTGGCAGCTCATTATCTTTGAAATGCGACCATTCGTGTTCACTTTTCTTATCGTGTAGTAACCTCCCAATAGTTCGAACAACCAGCGGATTCCCATGGCACTTTCTAACTATCTCTTTGCCGATAGCTAGCATGTTAGAATCTTGCATCTCCTCTATTTTTCGACCAGCCCTTTGCATTAATAATTCAAGAGATGCACTATGAGCTAAGCCCTCGAGAGAAAGTGGCTTAGCGGTTTCCATGATGTCCACAATTGAAGGAATGAGTGTGGTTACAAGGATCTTGCTTCCTCTAGCACCTCCCCACAATAAAGTTTTCAACTGCAGCCATTTTTCTTTTTCGATATTCCACACATCATCAAAAACTAAGAGATATTTCTTTCCATCAATTTCTTCCCTCAGTTCGGTTTGCAACAGTTCCATCATATTCTGAGTTGGTTCTTCTTTCTTTGCACAAGCCAAAATCATTTTCACCATTTTTTGCACATCAAAGTCAAAAGGGACAGAAACCCACATTTTCAAGTCAAATTCACTCTCTTTATACACATATTGAGCAAGAGTCGTTTTTCCAAGTCCACCAATACCAACTATTGGAAGGATGGAAACATTCTCTTCCACATTTGAATCCAGCAAAAATTTCATAACCTTCTTCTTATCATCATCTCTTCCTTTAATGTCTCCCTCTGGAATAAACGAATATGTCTCTTCTCGTTACTCCACACTCTCCCGGAGCGCTCCTCCAATTTGAAAGTCCTAGTCTTGTTGATGTCTTCTATTCTCATCCTCACTTCTCTTACTTTATAACTCATCTTCCAATTAAAAGCAAGCTGGTTTGAACTTGAGAAAAATGTCAGTACCTCCTTCATCATTTCATTGGAGCCCCTCAATTCTCGTCGCATAGCTTCTATATCAAACTCTTCAAGCACATCTTATGCCTCATAGAAAGCATCTTTCAGTTTCTCAACCCAAACTTGGACATAGGCAAACTCGTGGTATTGCTCTTCTGCATGGTCCAGTACAGCCTAAAGAATGAAGATAGCGTCTTTGAGGGCCCTGAGTTCATGCTTGATGCGGCCAAACTTTCTAACTGTTTCCATTGCTTTAGAACTTAGAATCGAAAAGATCTTTTCGGCAATGCTAACAATGACAGCTTCTGCCATTTTTCTTCTCTCTATCTCTCTTTCTTTGTCTCTCTGTGGATTAGAAGACATTAGTACAGTCGTTCCAAGGCTATACGCTTATCGAACACGTATAAGAAGTTTACGTTAAAGGTCACGACAGAGTTGGCAAACCAAAAATCCGACAAAGCTAATATTCAACTTCCTTGACTGACTTGAGTTGTTGAACATAGGAAGTCTCATCCTCCACGCAAGCCTCAATCAAAAATGCATATGGGACCCACTGTCGCGACCTAAATTTTCCGGGTGCACCACCTAGAGTTTAGGCTAATGGATTGCTAAGCCTAGACTTAGCTCGGGCTCTCCCAAGCCCATACCAATTCGCGACTTAAAATCAAATATCATAGCATGCAAAAAGGAGTCGCCACTAATTGGTTTACGGTAGGTCGATTAGACACCTAGGCAAAATAACGGGAGAATTATTTTACTCCTACGAACCAGAGATTTTGGGTACGGGGACTTGGTTACGCTAGATTTCTCTAACGCCCTTTCGGTACCTTTTTCTTTTGATTTTAAAAAAAATGTTTTGCAGGCAGCTTGAATTGATTTTAATTCACTTCCCTAACATGTGATGTGATCATGCGGGTGCGTAATCCACCAATTTAGCACTCGAGAAGGCGAATAAAAAATGAAGGACTTACCTCATGACGTCAAAAGCATCTGCAATGTTAAATTAGAATTCACATCCACAATCCTAGATATGATTTCTAATTAACAATGCAATTTCTCAATTTTGTTTTCACTTTTTCAATGAGAATCATGCAGTGCATTTAATCTAACTTGAAATGGCATGACAATGTGTTTTAAACTACGTGATATGAGGAATATATATATATATATATATATATATATATTTTGTTTTCTTAATGAACATGCAATAATTAAATATGCAAATCAAAATGACTTAATTATAATGACAGGGAATTTTTTAACCAAATGAGCCTAATTCTACTTGACGTGCATTTTATGAACTTAATCTCATATTACGTGCACATGATATCTCTATTCCTAAAAATGCAATCTATCCTAAAAATTGGAACTGATTTATCCAAAGACAAATTTTTGTATTTTTCATGAAATTCGAGATTAAGAAAAATGCAGAAATTACCTAGGCAAATTAAAATTCCATCCAATTTAAACTAAGGATTAAATCATACCAAATCCTAATTTAAACTAAGACTTTATTTTAATCTAAGATGCAATCTATTTAAAAATTGATCTAAACTTAAAATGAAGCATGCAATTCTATTCTAAAATGCATGATGATGATTTTTTTTATGTTTTTTATATAAAATTCGAAATTTTAAAAAATTAATCCATAACTAAACATGCAACCTAAAAAAATTAGCATTCTAAGTTAATTTTTTTTTTGGGATTTTTTAATAAAAATTTGAAGTGAAAATCTTATTTTAATATCATATTCTAAATTGACATGTGCAATTCTAGGAAAAAAAAAACAAAAAACAAAACCAAAAACTATTATCCCTAATGAATGCCCTTTTTTTGGATTTTTTGTTATTTTATATTTTTAAACAAAAATGAGATAATTAAATTCCCTAACCCTAATCTAACTTGCATTTTTTTATTTTCTTTATGAAGAAAGCAAAAATTAATCCAAACAACATGACAGTCAATCCAATCAATATAAGATTAATACCCAAAATTAACGAACCATATCTCGCGTAAGAGATCGGGTTGGTCAATTTTAAATTAAATCACGAATCAAATCTTGGGCATGAGATTGGATTGTCGATTTTTACAAGAGATTGTGAGTCGGATTTCGGGCGTGAAAATCGGACTCCCAATCCCTAATTTGAGGGGTTAATTCATGTTGGAATTTCAATCAAATATTAGTGAACAACTACACTAAAAAAAACAAACTATAAACTATATATAAAAGTGACTAAAGGTAAAATAATAAAAAAAACTACCTAATGTTCCCCTTTGGTTTTTTTTTCTTTTTCTCTCCCACGCACGGATTCGTCGTGGGTCTCCAAGGGAAGTTGGTCGTCGTGCAGGAGGGGCAGCTCAGGCTAAGGGCGGTGGCTAGTGAGGTCACGAACGGCAACGGGTCGTGGACCGGCGTGGTGGCGAGGGCTGCTCGTCGTCACCGGTGCACCGGCGGGGAAGAAGCCACGGCGTGCGGCTCGGACCGGCGAAGACGAAGGAAGCGCGGCGACGGGCCGCGGAGGTGAGGTGGATCGACGCCCGACCGGAAGTAAGGCATGGCGTCCGGTTGCGGCGGTGGAGTGGTACCGGGAGGGGAGCTGGAGACACCGATCGAATCTGGACGGAGGAGGGGCTGGACGAGCGTCTTCGTGTGGCGGGTCGGATCTGGATCCGGCGGAGGCTAGACGGACAGCGTCACGGACAGCGAGAGGATCGGATCAGCGAGTTAGAGGTGGAACGAAGACGCGGCAATCGGCGTTCGGACGGTTCGGGGCCTTCGGCGTCGGCGCGGGCGGCCGAGACGGCGGCTTTCGGCGTCTTGGATCGGCAGCGATTTGGAGATGAGGCGAGTGCGCGGAGCGCGAGGCGGAGCGGGGGGCGCGCGAGGCGGAGGTGCAGCGAGACCTTGCTACAAGCGCCAACGACGAAACCGGCGTGGGTGCTCGCGGACGAGGCCGAGAGTGGGGCCGGCGGCGGTGGTCGGAGATGCGGTGGTGCGGCGATGGACGAAGGTGGGCGGTGAGGCGAGACGTTGCGGGTCAAGAAGGTGGCGATGGACGAAGGGGTTGCTGGTGCGGGCGCGGGGTGTGCAGGACGATGCTGCTGGCGAGCGGAGGCGCGGGTTGTCGGCCTAGTGTAGCAGCGACAGACAGGACTCGACGGTACGACAGCGGGTGCAACGACGAGCAGCGTCGGGTCGTCGTGGGTCGGTGCGCACAGCAAGCGCGGCGACGCGCGGTGGAGCGGGCGCAGACGCGGGCAGCAGAAACCAGCGGAAAGTCCAGCGAAGAAGAAGAACAGTGGGCGCTTCTCCTTTTTTCCTCTCTGCAGCCGCACGTCCTTTCTCCGTCTCTCGTATTTTCAGTGTACCTTTTTTGTTTCGGTTCAGCTTCTATGCCGACTTCTTTTTTTCTTTTCGACGAGACTCTCTTTTTTAATCTCTTCCTTTCTCTCTAACTCCTGTCTCTCTCTACGGGTTCTCTCTTTTCAATGACTCTCACAAAACCTCTCTCGGCAACTTTTTTCTCTCTTCTGAGCTTCCTCGTTTCCCCCCTTTTTAACCGAGGATTCTTGCTTACTTATAGGCGTCCCACTGCCTTTAGTGTGAATAGAAGGCGACGGTAATTTTTCTTGCCGTACGTCCGGTTCTTTTTTTCAAAGATGGCCACCGCCTGCTCAGGCTTTTTGTAGAATTTTCAGTCCCCCATTTAGTGCGTGCATGTGTGTATTAATGAGGGGGAAAGAAAACTGGACGTGGGCTTCTTTTTCTTCTTCTTCATGCTTGGAGACTCCTCACGTCCGCAGACACGAGGTGGAAAAATTGAGTCAATGAACGTCCATTTTCTCCCCTCATTAATATGCATTAATGAGGGTGAGACAACGGACGTGCAAGAACTTCCTTCCTCTTTGTTTTTTTTTTTTTTTTTTTTTTTGACTTTTGCTCCTTTGCGTGTTCGGACCGGTGGAGAGACCATCCCTTCGATCGCAAGCCGCCGCGTCTTGTTGCCCTTTTAGTATCGATACAAATGTGACTACATGAAATGTAATTTTTTTTTTTTTTTAGGGATTAAAGATTAATCCCTAAATTTTTACGTAATTAATTACTAAATGATTAGTCAAAAATTTAGGTGTCAACACCCACAGAGGTCGGGTCTGAGGTCCACGATTGCATCCTAATCGTAAGCTGTTATCAAGAATTAAACCTAGGTTTGGTTATTGGTTCACAATTTCCCGACGAGATTGACTTTCCCCATATATCAATCATTTCAAAAGAGGCTGGCCTTTTTCACTTTTTTTTTTTTTTTTTTTTTCAGGATTATCTAGAATCGCTATCAAAAACCATTCCACAACTCAGCTTTGATTGGATAGAGACTCCCAAATTTTCAAAAATAGCATTAATCACGTTGAGAGAGAGCCAGAGAGGATTAAAGAATTTATAGATTTTGGTTAATTCATGATATACTGGATTTTATTATAATTATCATTTGATGAAAGGTTTTTCTTAGCCAATATAAATGTTTAAAATTACTATTCTTAGTTTAAGGCTTCATTCTTTATTGTTTTTCAAAGGATGGCTAGTCATTCTATAAACTCTTGGGATGAATTTGATGTATGACAAAAATAGTATCAAGAGGTTGCGTTATGAGCCAAGGGAATATTAGTTAGCTTTAATCGAGGCACTGTGAGGTGTGAGAATTGGTGTATATTTACATACATGCATAATATGCATTAGTATAGAGATTCTTTCCTTAAGTTTGAAGGTTTTGTATGCATGGTAACATGATCGATATGTTAACATTCTAATATGAACACTATGCCTCTCAGTTTAAAACTCTTCTTCCTATTGTCACATGACATTATTGCTATAATTTTACTAAAACATAGCAATTTGATTTGGGAAGTTCCCTCTCCTTGCAAATTTCTCAAATTTATTTGCTTCCTATGAATAAACGCTTCTATATTTTTTCGTCCATTTTTTCTTTTTTCCTATTCTCTAAGTAGATTGCTTTAAAGATCTCTTCCCATGCTAGGCAACGTGAAATTCTATATTTTGGCATTTTGTGGATTTCATTTCTGTTTCATAAATTTTAGTAGTCCCATCATTTTCTGGTGGCACCCATTTTCATAGCTTCATCACATGCTTTCCTTAAAAAATCATGCACGTTCACATGCTTTCCTTCACATGCATGCCCCAATTTGTTAGTAATAATATCGAGTACTAAAATCAACTGGATCTAGTTCTTGAGAAGATAGAAAAGTATTATAGCTACCTGGGCAACTTCAGCATCTAACTTCGCATAGCAAAAAACTTCATGAATCTCTGATTTTTCCCATATAAGAAAAAAAAAAGAAAAAGATTATGAAGTATCGTTGTTAAAACCAATAAACCCAACTTTAAGCTCATGAATCTCTGCTTTTTCTAATGATGCCCATTTTTATGATTTTGTTGTTTAGCAGTGACTTCAGAGTATCTAAGTCAATGGGATTTGGATCTTGAGGAGACAGAATGTCAGTATAGCTGCCTGGGCAACTATAGAATCTCACTTCACATGCTAAAAGAATTTATGTTCATGCATCTCTGCATTTGCAAATAAAATAAAAAAAGAAAACGAAAAGATTATGAAGCATCATGTGAATGAAGTAGATTGAAGCATTTTGTGTGCAAAAAGAAATTATATGTTGGTATTCAAGTACTAATGTGTGGTGGGCTCATAAAAGCAAGCTGATGAGGATGTTTTTTAACTTTTAATTTTAAGATGTGCAATGGTAAAATTGCTCTTGAAATTGGCTAATCTTCTCTTTTGAATTATATTTAGAATTGGAAGCTGGGGACATTTTATGTCTTTTTATGTGGCCATTTTGGAGAAAGGTAATAGCCTATATATGTAAATCTCGATGGCCATGTTTACACTATCTAGGTCATATCCCTAAATCCGAAAAAAAGTGGTCGTTAGTTTCCCCAAGCACTCTTTGTTTCGGCCGAGGACAAGTGATCTTGAGTAATGTAAAAGGAATTTTTTTAAAAAAATTTCGAAATGTTATAGTCAATTTGAGCCATATCATAATAAGTAAAAGATTAAGGGGAATCAATTAATATGAAACTAATCACTCAATTAGCAGAAGGGGAAGGACCATCAAGAAGCACTTTCCTTTCGGTCTAAATAAAGTAGATAGCCCCATTCCAAACATAGTTCTAATAGAGTTTTTGAAAAAAATTTAAAGATAAGAAGTATTGTCACCTTTGAAAAAGACCATAAGATCACAAGAAAGTGTAAATAAATTAACTTGATCTGGGAAGCAAATTAGGTCCAACAGGAAAGCTGGCCAGACTTGAGACTATCCATTGATCACCTATTTTTTTCCCAAAGACTTGTTTGTTTTTGCTTTTGTAAAATTTAAAATGTGATTATAAGATAAAAATGCCATGAAAAAAATTACATATAAATGAATATCAAGTGTCGTGTGAAAATTTCGTATGTTATATATATATATATATATATATATATATATATATATATATATATATATACTTCTCTCGATAGATTTTACATTTTGCTTTTGTTTTATTTAATCTTGTCTCGAACTCATTTTAAAGGGTTTTTTTTTTTTCATATATATATATATATAGTTTTTTTTTCTTTTTTTAAAATGGGAACGAACTGGTTCCCCAAGAACAAACGTAGAAAGCTTCCCCCGTTTTTCAAATTTTCTTTTTTTTGGGGTTTTTTTTTTTTTTGGGGGGGGCGATCGCACACTTGCAGGATGAGTTAACTCTTAGCAGTGCATAATTCACGGACGGAAAAAACTATCTCAGCAGCAAGCAGAGAAATTCTTTGGCGGTAATCGTCATTCTGCCATTCCCATTGTTTCAAATTTCCTATTCTCCCTGCTTTCGTGGAATTCCGCAAAAAATAAAAAGGAAAACGCATAGTACAGTGCCCAGGCTATATTCATCTTCAGAAATGCACTGAGCTTGGCTCTAATTAGTTGCTGTAAGAAAGAACGAACCTGGCTAATAGTGGGCTGATCGACAGTCGACCTACAAAAGCGAGCCCACAACCCACGAGATGGCGAGAGAAGATGAGACGGTGTTGACGAGGCCGCGACAGAGAAGAGATGTGACGGTGTCCACGGGACAAGAAAAAGAGAAGGATTGAGAGTGCCACTGGAGAAAGTAGAGAGAGAGAGAGAGAGAGAGAGAGAACTAGCGAAGAAAGTAGAGTTTAAATAGAAAGAGTCAGGATTCGATTTGAACGGGTCCAAAAAGTGTTCTACCTCAGAATTAACCTTGCAAGTCCGGTTTTTGGATGGAACTAAATAGGTTAACGCCGTTTACCAAAATTTTTACCTGAGATCTAAACCAAACAGTCTTAAAACTGGCTAGGTTCGGTTCCATTCTCAGATGAAATTGGCGGGTTTTTCATCTATAATAAAATGTTACATTTTGAGTTCTAACAACAGTCATTACAAAACTAATCACTCGATTAACAGAAGGGGAAGGACCGTTGTGAAGCAGAGAGTTCCTTTCAATTTAAATGAAGTAAATAGTCCCATTCCAAGCAAAGCTCTAGTAGAGTATTTGAAATATTGAAATGGCCAATGAAATTCGACGTCCCAACATCCAATAGCTCTGTTAAGTGTTAGCATCAGAGAAAAAGGATGTGTCCCGCAACTGTCTAATAGAAAGAGTACTCAAAGTAAAGGTACAGTCTAGATTAAAAAATAAGCGTCACATATAAAACAAGTGCAGCTTGCACCACAACATTGGCTAAGCCTATCATTAAGAAGCAGCTTGTTCAGGGTATCGACCCAAGCTAAGGAACATTATGATCAATCCAAATAGGTCAATGTCATAGCAACTTGCGCATCCTATTTTTGACTAATTCCCGAGCATTAGCAAATGGCCTTAAAGCATGGCTTGAATGTACAAGTTCGGAGTTTTTTTTGCAGTATTAACCCAATATAAAAGTCGTATATGTGTAGGTAACATAACATATTTGTTTTTTCATGTTTGAATACAACTTTCAATTCAAAACTCTCCTCCATATTTTGTTGTTGCTAATACGATACCAAAATATTACAGTTTGATTAAGAAAGTTCACTGTCCTTGTTAATATTTCAAAATTATTTGCTTCCTATAATGAATGGTTCTACATTATTTCTTTCTTCTGTTATTTTTGCCTCCCTTATAAATAAATAAATAAATAGACCTAAGCAAGTACTTAAAAGGTTTAAGGGGAAGAAATAGGTGGTAGATCCGCCTTGAGGTAGGAGACCCCGCAATGTCACTCCCGTATTCTGTCTCTCGCTAGGAAGACAAAGATAGACAGGGGATTAGGAGATCTCACGGTGATGAAGATAGATATCACGTTAAGACTTTTAGATGTGGATGTCTTTCTATTTCTTTTTAACATCCCATTGCTTTACTTGGATTTCTTAAATAAATTATTGTTACTTGTAATTATACATGTAATTAATGATTTTTTATATGATTATGAACTTTTTATAAGAAATTCAATTGTTAATCTATGAGCAATCACCAACTTGTTTATATAATTAGTAATGTTTCATATAAAAATTAATTATTTGATGTTGATTCTTATAGTCCAAAGATGACTTTGAACATAACTAACGATATATACGTGTACAACAATATTATAAAAAATGTTTAAATTGACAATAATTGATTGCCAAACCTCCCATCTCCTTAATGCTTAAACCCCACATATGTTTTACTTTATAATAAAGTTGGAAAAAAAAACTTAATCATTGCATTTAATCTTCTACATAATAAAACAATATATCAACATCAACTTCCCTTACTTAAGTTGCATAAGATCCTTTATACAGTAAAGCAATATGTCAACATCTTCCTTTTTATCAATTTGGATGTAACTTTTTACACATGAATCATTCTCCTTATACAATGTCACAACCACAGCCCACATTAGATGTGGTTGTTTTCCAAATCTTCTTGGTCAATAAAGAATTTTTTTTTATATATAATGTAACATTTTACACATCAATGTAACACAAACTTTTAGATAGTGATGTCTTTCTATTTTTTTTTAACACCTTATTACTCTACTAAAATTTCTTAAATAAATTGTTGTTACTTGTAATTGCACACTTAACTAATGATTTTTGATATGATTAGGAACTTTTTATAAGAAATTCGATTGTCAATCTATGAACAATCACCAACTTGTTTATATAATTAGTAACATTTCATATAAAAAGTAATTATTTTATGTTGATTCTTATCATCCAAAGACGACTTTGAACATAACTGACAATATAAACCTATACAACAATATTATAAAAAATGTTTAAATTGATAGTAACTGATTACCAAATCTCTCATCTCCTCAATGCTCAAACCTGCACATGTGTTACTTTATAATAAAGTTGGATAAAAAAACTTAATCATCTCATTTAATCTTTTACATATTATATCAACATCAACTTGCATTGCTTAAGTTGGATATAATTCTTTATACAATAGAATAATATGTCAACATCTTGCTTTATTATCAATTTGGATGTAACTTTTTACACATGAATCATTCTCTTTATACAATGTCACAACCATGGCCCACATTAGATGTGGATGTCTTCCAAATCTTCTTGGTCAACAATAAAAATTTTTTTATATAATATAACATTTTATACGTCAATATAATCAAAACTTTTAGATGGATATGTCTTTGTATTTCTTTCTAGCACTTCATTGCTCTACTTGGATTTATTAAATAAATTGTTGCTACTTGAAATTATACATGTAAGTAATGATTTTTGATATAATTAGGAATTTTTTATAAGATATTCGATTATCAATCTATGAACAGTCATCAATTTGTTTATATTATTAGTAACGTTTCACATAAAAAGTAATTATTTTATGTTGATTCTTATCATCCAAAAATGACTTTGAACATAACTAACAATATATACGTGTGCAACAATATTATAAAAACTATTTAAATTGATAGTAACTAATTGCCATACCTCCCATCTCCTCAATTCTCAAATCCACACATATGTTTATACTTTATAATAAAGTTGGAAAAAAAAACTTAATTATCTCATTTAATCTTTTACATATTAAAACAATATATCAATATCAACTTGCGTTGCTTAAGTTGGATATGATTATTCATACTATAGAACAATATGTCAGCATTTTGTTTTATTATCAAATTGGATGTAACTTTCTACAAATGAATCATTCTCCTTATACAATTTCACAACTAAGGCCCACATTATATGCAGCTGTCTTCCAAGCCGTCTTAGTCAATAAAGAATTTTTTTTTAAATAGTGTAACATTTTACACCTCAATGTAACCAAAACTTTTAGATGGAGATGTCTTTTCATTTCTTTCTAATACCTCTTTGCTCTACTTGGATTTCTTAAATGAATTGTTGTTACTTGTAATTATACATGTAATTAATGATTTTCGATATGATTAGAAACTTTTTATAAGAAATTTGATTGTCAATATATGAACAATCACCAACTTGTTTATATAATTAGTAATGTTTCATATAAAAAGTAATTATTTTATGTTGATTGTTATCATCCAAATACGACTTTGAACATAGCTGATAACAATATTATAAAATGTTTAAATTGACAGTAACTGATTAGCAACCTCTTATCTCCCCAATGCTCAAACCCGCACATATGTGTTTTTTTTTTTTTGGGTGACCCAGGGAACCCCGTAAGCGGACAGCTGGCAAGCAAACCTTGAGGAGCGACTGCAAGACCCACCACCATAGTAGTCCAAGTAAGAATCCCTAACGACGCCTTTGAGATTCGAACTCCCGCCCTTCGTGAGGGGAAAGAGCCCGAGCTAACCGCGCCGCTACGGGCAGTGGTCGCACATATGCGTTACTTTATAATGAAATTGGAAAAAAAAAAAACTAATAATCTCATTTAATCTTTCACATATTAAAAAAATATATCAACATCAACTTGCGTTGCTTAAGTTGGATAAAATCCTTTATAAAATAGAATAATATATCAACATCTTGCTTTATTATCAATTTGGATTTAACTTTTTACATATGAATCATTCTCCTTATACAATGTCACAACCATGGCCCACATTAGATGTGATTGTCTTCCAAATCTTCTTGGTCAACAACGAAATCTTTTATATAATGCAACATTTTATACGTCAATAAAACCAAAACTTTTAGATGTGAATGTCTTTCCATTTCTTTCTAACACTTCATTGCTCTACTTGGATTTCTCAAATAAATTGTTGTTACTTGAAATTATACCTATAATTAATGATTTTTGATATAATTAGGAACTTTTTTTTTTATAAGATATTCGATTATCAATCCATGAACAGTCATCAATTTGTTTATATAATTAGTAACATTTCATATAGAAAGTAAATATTTTATGTTGATTCTTATCATCCAAAAATGACTTTGAACATAACTAATAATATATACGTGTGCAGCAATATTATAAAAACTATTTAAATTGATAGTAACTAATTGCCATACCTCCCATCTCCTCAATTCTCAAATCCACACATATGTGTTGCTTTACAATAAAGTTGAAAAAAAAAACTTAATCATCTCATTTAATCTTTTACATATTAAAACAATATGTCAATATCAACTTCGTTGCTTAAGTTGGATATGATAATTTATACAATAGAACAATATGTCAACATCTTGTTTTATTATCAAATTGGATGTAACTTTCTACACATGAATCATTCTACTTATACAATTTCACAACTAAGGCGCACATTATATGCGGTTGTCTTCAAAGCTGTCTTGGTCAATAAAGATTTTTTTTTTTTAAATAGTGTAACATTTTACACGTTAATGTAACCAAAACTTTTAGAAGGAGATGTCTTTTCATTTCTTTCTAATACCTCATTGCTGTACTTGAATTTCTTAAATAAATTGTTGTTACTTGTAATTATACATATAATTAATGATTTTTGATATTAATAGAAACTTTTTATAAGAAATTTGATTGTCAATTTATGAACAATCACCAACTTGCTTATATAATTAGTAATGTTTTTATAAAAAGCAATTACTTTATGTTGATTCTTATAATCCAAATACAACTTTGAACATAGCTAATGACAATATTATAAAAAATGTTTAAATTGACATGAATCGATTGCCAAATCTCTCATCTCCTCAATGCTCAAACCTGCACATGTGTTTTTTTTTTTTTTTTTTTTTTTTGTGACCCGAGTGGAACCCCGTAAGCCGACAACCTGGCGAGCAAACCTTGGGGAAATGACTGCAAGACCCACTACCACAGTACTCCAAGTAAAAATCCCTAATGTGAGGGTAGAGAGCCCGAGCTAGCTGCGCCGCTGCGGGCGATGGTCGCACATATGTGTTACTTTATAATGAAATTGGAAAAAAAAAAAAACCTAATCATCTCATTTAATCTTTCACATATTAAAAAAAATATATCAACATCAACTTGCGTTGCTTAAGTTGGATAAGATCCTTTATAAAATAGAATAATATGTCAACATCTTGCTTTATTATCAATTTGGATTTAACTTTTTACACATGAATCATTCTCCTTATACAATGTCACAACCATGGCCCACATTAGATGTGGTTGTCTTCTAAATCTTCTTGGTCAACAACGAAATTTTTTTATATAATGTAACATTTTATGCGTCAATATATCCAAAACTTTTAGATGGGGATTGTCATGCCCCGACCCTTAGGCACGCGCACATCCCTTATCTTTGGTCGATTTTAAAATGCGATATCCCAGGACTATGTATCGCCGACCCTTTCATTTAGATATGCACATGCGGAAGTATTTAAAAATCCCAGACAATAAAACAATGGGATAGAAAAGCAGGCCATAATTTTATGGGATATGTGCAACACAAGTCCTAAAACTTACAGAGAAAGTGCAATTGAGTCTTAAAACTTACAAAAAGTGCAATTGAGTCCTAAAACTTGTCAAATTGGTTCAATTCAGTCCTAAAGTTAACACCGTCACATTTACTAACGGAAAATGCGACGTGGCGCCGACGTGGCATTTTAAATGATTTTTTTATTATACACATGGCTTTTAACATTATTTTTTTCTTATTTAAATTAGATTTAAAAACAGAAAAGAAAAAGCTAAATTTATTTAGAAAAAAAGAAAACTGTGCAAAAAAAAAAAAAAAAAAAGAGCACCGATGGTGCTTCAACCACCACGCATCGCGGAGTGGCCGGCGACCGTCGCCGGCCCTTTGGCGTCGGGCGGCTGTGGAAACCACCGGTGCACCGCCCTTTTTTTTGAAAAGTTTTGTTTTTTTAAATAAATTTTGATTTTCCTTTTTAGTTTTTAATCTAATTTTAAAGATTTTAAATATAATATTTTAATTTTTAAATCCATTTTTTAAAAATTTAAAAAATCTACGTGGAAAATAAAAATTATTTTAAATGCCACGTCAGCAATTTTTAACGGAAAAGACTAACGGTGTTAACTTTAAGACTCAATTGAACCAAGTTGACAAGTTTTAGGACTTGATTGCACTTTTGTAAGTTTTAGGACTCAATTGCATTTTCCTTGTAAGTTTTAGGACTTGTGGTGCACATATCCCTAATTTTATTTATTGAAATTCGTAACTACACAAGTTCAAGGTTCACAAAGAGGATAAGACCATGCTCGGGATCATCATCCCAGTCCTCCTCAAGTCTTTCACCACTAGACTCAATTTCTTCAAACTCTTCATCTCCTTCTTCTCGCTCATCTTTAACTTCAAATGCTGGCCAACTTTCGGGAAATCTAGGGGCCTGAAATATAATCCCACAACCGGGATGAGACTATGTCTCAGCAAGTTCTACCCCCTAAGACTCGATTAGTAAACTAATACACCTTAGGGTTGCCTATGCACAACATGAGTCAGAGGACTTACCTTGGCCTCATATTCCACCTGCATGTTAGCACATATCAAATAGGCACCCAAGCAATGACATCTCAGGTCGAAGCATCGATCAAATCGACTTAGTCGATCACACGCCAACAAGACCACTCACGGTCATTTCCATTTGATCAATCAATTCACAACATCATATCAAAACAATGATCAATCGACCTAGTCGATTACATGTCATCTCGACCTTTTCTTGGTCGGTTCATCATATACTATCTATAAGTCCGACCATAGTCCAGAACTACTCACTCTAAGCTGATAAATAGATAGTATAGCTCACACTAAGCTGATAGGGTTAAGGTATACTGCTCTCGCTAAGCTGACATATCACCCGTAGGCTGATATAGTATACCAGTATACTGCTCTCGCTAAGCTGACATATCGCCCGCAGGCTGATATAGTATACCATCGATGCTCACTCTAAGCTGATAAAGTGTACTGCTCACGCTAAGCTGACATATCGCCCGTAGGCTGATATAGTACACCAGTATACTGCTCTCACTAAGCTGACATATCAGAACCCGTAGGATGATATAGTATACTTTGTTACGATCATTCAATCAATTCCCTCTTTTATCATTCTCGATAAAATAGCGTGTGTGGGGACACGGTCGGTCTTAGCCAAAATATAATATTTTCCTTTCCATAACTCCCACATTTTCTGTAGTCCACCAAAACACTTTTGGTGCTGTCAACCGACACCCGGTTATTTTTCAATTAATAACCAAAGATTATTCCATTAAAGAATAATTCCCAATTTCACAAATAATTCAATTCGGCACAAAATAAAGCTCAATTAAATAAACGGACTGCGCCACGACAATCAGCACGAAATTCCGGTCAACGGTCATCCCGATTGAATTTCCAAAATATAAATAATTAAATAATTAATTTCGAAAATTAAATAAATAAATACAATAAATTCAATTTAGAACAATATAAAGCTCAATTAAATAAACGGTCTGCACCACGATTATCAACATAAAATTCCGGTCCCTGGCCATCCTAGTTGAAATTTCGGGAAATAATTAATTAATTAAATTAATTTCGAAAATTAATAATTAATTCCTAAAAATTCATTTTAGGCCCGAATTATTTAATTAACACCCGATAAGGGACGGGAAAAATCCCAAGAAGCATCCAATAATTAATAGGATAAGTCTACTTGCTAAATGCACCTTCAATTTAACTAACAAGCACTAACAAGTCTCTAATTTAATTATTGTAATCTAATATAACCACCTAATTGCAATTAAATAAATCTAATCAACCCTTAGGCATAATTAGATCACTAAGAAAGCTTTAGTGAGTAAAACTCACTTGATAAATGCGAAGAGTAGAAACCACGACGGCGACACAATGGCGGCCGAAATCCAAATTTTCGGATGCGTCGGCGGATACTCGGGCCAAGTCTCAAAATCGCGAGCTTGAACTGCTGACTTCTTGGGCCAATGTTGAGCTGAACTTCAAGATTGGAAGTGGGCTATAACTTAAATGGACCAAGGTGAAGCGGGCCTCAATAACTAGGCTGCTGGACTGAAGACATGGGCCCAAGACAAACTGAAGACGACGGTGGCGGGGGCTAACTTCACGAAGCCATGTGGACGCTGGAGTCATGGGCTGCTGGATCTGCGCAAGGCTTCGGTGGATGGCTGTCTGCACGGGTGAAAGGCCGGTAACAAAAACCCAAGTTGACTGGCGTTGAAGTTCACGAGCCGGAGGAGAACGCACAAGCTAACGGTGAGGTGCAAGCTGTGCAAACGTGGCAACGGGACGCTAAGGCCGAAGCAGTTGTTGGCGTCGTAGCTGTTGGACGACACACAGGCAGTAGCTTTAACATGGAGAGGGACGCCTGCCTCAGCTGATTCGGTGGCCGACAATCCTCAGTGGAGATGAACGTGGGCAACAGAAATTTGGGTCAACAAATCAGCTTATGTGGGTGTTTTTGACCGAGGAAGCTGCAGGGAATCGTGGCCTAAAGTGGAGAAGTGGATGGAGGCGTGGCAGCTTGAGGAGAAAATTTGGTGGGTCCTAGAGCTCAGTGGTGTTTTCTGGGGAAGGAGCAGAGAGTGAAGACCAAATTAAACAAAAAGGAAGCCAGGTTCGAATAAGGAAAGACCAGGGGGGGAAAGAGAAGAAACGTGTGATGGAAGCTTTGGGGGAGAGAGAGAAAAGTCCAAAATCCTATCCCAAAACATAAATGCTTGGTCGGCCAAGAGGAAACAAACGTGGAGAAAAAACAGAAGAAAAGGAAGAGAGAGAGAGAGGTCGTGTGAGTGGATAAGGAGAGAGAGTGCAGGGGATTTGTGTGGCCGAGAGAGAGAGGGGATTTGCATCGACTAAAAGTCAATCAAAATAAAACAAAATGGAGGCCAACGTGCATGGGAAAATCGGCCAAGGGGTGTGCGCAAAGAATTAAAGAAAGAAGGGGGGGAAGTAAAACAGAATTTATAATTTTGTTCAACTTCAACCCAAGAATAATCGGTCATCCAAGGCCAATTTCAACCTCAATTTTCACAATTGGAGTCCAAGATAAGACAGTCTTCCTAACCCCCAAATTTCACTCAAATCCGAATTCTATTTCCTTTTTCTCGGAATCCGATTTTCCGAACAAATAAATTCCGTTTGGGTCCAAATTGAAGTCAGAAAAAGCCCAAACAACTTTCATTCGCCGAATCACTTACACCGGATGTCAAAAGTTTCTTCAAAATGGCCAATCCGAGTTTGTTCATTTTCCGCATTTCCGAACCCCGGTTTCCGTAAAAATCCTAAACTCGCCGGAATTTCCTCAAAAGGTGAGTCGACGTTCCTAGGATAGCTTGTGACACCACAGAACTTCCAATTTCTGAAATCGAACTCAAATTGATGCTTCATTCCACTTCGACGCGCATTTAGTGTGACCTAGGCTATCGGGTAGTTTTCAGAACTTTTTGGGACAAAAGACCCGTGGTCGATTTTTTTCGAGCCACGATGAACCCACTCGACCATTGGCAACTCTCAATTGTCGTGAAAATCTTAAGAATTCAAATACGAAAATAGGGTACCAAAACGACAAGTAAAATCAAATTAGTGCTTGGTCGATGAGAATTTTCTAATTTAGTGGAGTCACCCACGATCGGTCATTTATCTCAGTTGAACTGACCTATCTCTGATTTCAAATCGATTTTATACTATGCCGCAATGATCTCTGAAGATGAGCACGGTCGAGAAGTCGATTCATGATCGAATTCTCAAGTCTATTTGCCTTAAAGTCCTTAATAACTCATCCAGCTAGTCTAGTTATCTTGTAAGTGGCCAACTCAGAGAAAAGCACTGTAGTCGCGCCGATGAAATGCTCAATCTATCTAATCGTAATCGAACCCAAAAAACTGGATGTCATAGGGATATATTTCCATTTCTTTCTAACACTTCATTGCTCCACTTGGATTTCTTGAATAAATTGTTGTTACTTGAAATTATACCTATAATTAATGATTTTTGATATAATTAGGAACTTTTGTTTTATAAGATATTCGATTATCAATCTATGAATAGTCATCGGTTTGTTTATATAATTAGTAACATTTCATATAAAAAGTAATTATTTTATGTTGATTCTTATCATCCAAAAACGACTTTGAACATAACTAACAATATATACGTGTGCAACCATATTATAAAAACTATTTAAATTGACAGTAACTAATTGCCATACCTCCCATCTCCTCAATTCTCAAATCCACACATATGTGTTACTTTATAAGAAAGTTGGAAAAAAAAAAAACTTAATCATCTCATTTAATCTTTTACATATTAAAAAAATATATCAATATCAACTTGCATTGCTTAAGTTGGATATGATCATTTATACAATAGAACAATATGTCAGCATCTTGTTTTATTATCAAATTGGATGTAACTTTCTACACATGAATCATTCTCCTTATACAATTTCACAACTAAGGCCCACATTGTATGTGGCTGTCTTCCAAGTCGTCTGATAAAGGCTAGTGGGTACACCTAGAGGGGGGTGAATAGGTGTTTATGAAATTCTTTTCAAACCTTTAACCAAAATCCTTTGGCTTGAAAATAATATCAAAAATAAATAAATCACGCAAGCATTAAAAATAAATAGAGTAGGGTAAGAGAATTTTGACACCAAAGTTTATAGTGGTTCGGCTTATTGTAAACCTACGTCCACTCTCCACGCTGGCAGCCAACTGGCTGTAATCACTATGTAGCAAATGAGAGCTTTACAGTTTACGATCTAGACTTCTTTTGTTGAAAGTCTATTCTACAGCTTCTCGCAATTTCACACTGTAAGTATCTCTCCTTAGTATACAATTTGAGCTCAAGAGATTTTGATAACAAGGAGTTTCAGAGGTTCGAACTTCGAAATTTTCTATCGGCTCACTCACATTTTCGAACAACTTCGACACACCTTAAATATTCCTTCATGCCTCCATAGCCGTTAGCACTTTTCAAGAGTTCATCCAATCTACCCGTTGGAATGAATCAATTTAGGTGATCTTCATGTTGTCGAATATAAGTGGAAGATAGCTCGTCAATCCTGCTCGCCCATACAATCAAGATCTTGAGTTTCCAAAAATGGATCCTTCCAAAACTTGCTTGATCTTCAACGGATAAAATCCAAAAAATCTTTCGAGCTTAGAATCACAGCCAGAAATCTTTCACAGATAAATCAAGGAAGATAATATCCAGATCTTGATTTCCTTAACCATAAGAATAAACTGCTGACAGCTTGGCAAAATCGCAAAACTGAGTCTGACTATTTTCAGACTTTGATAGGGTCTGAAGATCATTAGACCGTAACTTCGGGTCCAGTAACCTTCGAGACGGAAATGCTTGGATCTTGAAATCTTGGACTTAAGCGACCGAGTCTTGGATTCTTCAAACTTAACCGACAATGATGTTTTGTTAACTTCAAAACTTATAAGGGATTTTTCTTCAACACCATCTTGGTCAATAAAGAAATTTTTAAATAGTGTAACATTTTACACGTCAATATAACCAAAACTTTTAGACGGGAATGTCTTTTCATTTCTTTGTAATACCTCATTGCTCTACTTGGATTTCTTAAATAAATTGTTGTTACTTGTAATTATACATGTAATTAATTATTTTTGATATTAATAGAAACTTTTTTATAAGAAATTTGATTGTCAATTGATGAACAATCACCAACTTGTTTATATAATTAGTAATGTTTCATATAAAAAGTAATTAATTTATGTTGATTCTTATCACCCAAAGATGACTTTGAACATAACTGATGACAATATTATTAAAAAATGTTTAAATTGATAGTAACTGATTGCCAAACCTTTCATCTCCTCAATGCTCAAACCCACACATATGTGTTACTTTATAATGAAGCTGGAGAGAAAAACTTAATTATCTCATTTAATCTTTTACATTTTAAAAAAATATATGAACATCAACTTGCCTTGCTTAAGTTGGATATGATCCTATATACAATAGAATAATATGTTAACAAATTGCTTTATTATCAATTTGGATGAAAGTTTTTACGCATGAATCATTCTCCTTATACAATTTCGCAACCACGACCCACATTAGATGTAGTTGTCTTCCAAATCTTCTTAGTCAATAACGGATTTTTTTTTTTTTATATAATGTAACATTTTACACATCAATATAACAAAAACTTTTAGATGGGGATGTATTTCCATTTCTTTCTAACACTTCATTGCTCTACTTGGATTTCTTAATTAAATTGTTGTTACTTGAAATTATACATGTAATTAATAATTTTTGATATGATTAGGAATTTTTTTTATAAGATATTCGATTATCAATCTATCAACAATCACCAACTTGTTTATATAGTTAGTAACGTTTCATATAAAAAGTAATTATTTTATGCCGATCTTATCATCCAAAGAAGACTTTGAACATAACTGATGATATATACGTGGACAACAATATTATACATTTGACAATAACTGATTGCCAAACCTTCCATCTCCTTGATGCTCAAACCCACACATATATGTTACTTTATAATAAAGTTGGAAAAAAAAAACTTAATCATCTCATTTAATCTTTTACATATTAAAACAATATATCAACATCAACCTGCGTTACTTAAGTTGGATGTGATCATTTATACAATATAAGAATATGTCAACATCTTGTTTTATTATCAATTTGCTTGTAACTTTTTACACATGAATCATTCTCCTTATACAATTTCACAACCAAGGCCCACATTGGATGTGGCTGTTTTCCAAACCTTCTTGGTCAATAAAGAAATTTTTTTTTATATAATGTAACATTTTACACATCAATGTAACCAAAACTTTTAGATGTGGATGTCTTTCTATATCTTTTTAACACCACATTGCTCTAATTGGATTTCTTAAATAAATTGTTGTTACTTGTAATTATATATGTAATTAATGATTTTTTATATGATTATGAACTTTTTTATAAGAAATTCGACTGTCAATTTATGAGCAATCACCAACTTGTTTATATAATTAGTAATGTTTCCTATAAAAATTAATTATTTGATGTTGATTCTTATAATCCAAAGATGGCTTTGAACATAACTAACAATATATACATGCACAATATTTTTATAAAAAATGTTTAAATTGACAAAAATTGATTGTCAAGCCTCCCATCTCCTTAATGCTTAAACCCCACATGTGTTACTTCACAATAAAGTTGAAAAAAATTAATCATCTCATTTAATCTTTTACATATTAAAACAATATATCAACATCAACTTGCCTTATTTAAGTTGGATATGATCATTTATACAGTAGATCAATATGTCAACATCTTGCTTTAGTAGCAATTTGGATGTAACTTTTTATGTATGAATCAATCTCTTTAAACAATGTCACAACTAAGGCCCACATTAGATGCAGTTGTCTTCCAAATCTTCTTGGTCAATAAAGAATTTTTTTTATATAATGTAAGTTTTTACATGTCAATGTAACCAAATTTTTAGATAGGGATGTCTTTTTATTTCTTTTTAACACCTCATTGCTCTACTTGGTTTTTTTAAATAAATTTTTTACTTGTAATTATACATGTAATTAATGATTTTTGATATGATTAGAAACTTTTTTTTTATAAGAAATTCGATTGTCAATCTATGAACAATCACTAACTTGTTTATATAATTAGTAACATTTCATATAAAAAGTAATTATTTTATGTTGATTCTTATCATCCAAAGACTTTGAACATAATCGACAATATGTACCTATACAACAATATTATAAAAAATGTTTAGATTGACGGTAGCTGATTGCCAAACGTCCCATCTCCTTAATGGTCAAACCCACACATATGTGTTACTTTATAATAAAGTTGGAAAAAAAACTTAATTATCTCATTTAATCTTTTATATTTTAAAACAATATATTAACATCAACTTGCCTTGTTTAAATTGGATATGATCCTGTATACTATAAAACAATATGTCAAAAAATTGCTTTATTATCAATTTGGATGTAACTTTTTACACGTGAATCATTCTTCTTATACAATGTCATAACCACGGCCCACATTAGATGCTGTTGTCTTCCAAATCTTTTTGGTCAATAACAACTATATATATATATATATATATATATATATATATATATGTATATGTAACATTTTACACGTCAATGTAACCAAAACTTTTAGATGGAGATGTCTTTCCATTTATTTCTAACACCTTATTGCTCTACTTGAATTTCTTAAATAAATTGTTGTTACTTGTAATTATATATGTAATTAATGATTATTGATATGATTATGAACTTTTTTATAAGAAATTCGATTGTCAATATATGAAAAATCACCAACTTGTTTATATAATTGGTAATGTTTCATATAAAAAGTAATTATTTTATGTTGATTCTTATAATCCAAAGACGACTTTGCACACAACTGATAATATGTACCTATACAACAATGTTATAAAAAATGTTTAGAGTGACAGTAACTGATTGCCAAACCTCCCATCTCCTTAATGCTCAAACCCGCACATATGTGTTACTTTATAATAAAGTTGGAAAAAAAAACTTAGTCATCTCATTTAATCTTTTACATTTTTAAACAATATATGAACATCAACTTGCCTTGCTTAAGTTGGATATGATCCTATATACAATAGAACAATATGTCAACAAATTGCTTTATTATCAATTTGGATGTAACTTTTACGCATGAATCATTCCCCTTATACAATGTCACAACCAAGGCCCACATTAAATGTGGTTGTCTTCCAAATCTTCTTGGTTAATAAAGAATTTTTTTATATAATGTAACATGTTACACGTCAATGTAACCAAAACTTTTAGATGAGAATGTCTTTCCATTTCTTTCTAACAACTCATTGCTCTACTTGGATTTTTTAAATAAATTGTTGCTACTTGTAATTATACATATCATTAATGATTATTGATATGATTATGAACTTTTTATAAGAAATTCGATTGTCAATCTATGAACAATCACCAACTTGTTTATATAATTAGTAATGTTTCATATAAAAAGTAATTATTTTATGTTGATTCTTATCATCCAAAGACGACTTTGAACATAACTGACGATATATACCTATACAACAATTTTATAAAAAATATTTATATTGATAGCAATTGATTGCCAAACCTCTTATCTCCTTAATGCTCAAACCAGCACATATATGTTACTTTATAATAAAGTTGGAAAAAAAAAAAAAAAAAACTTAATCATCTCATTTAAGCTTTTACATATTCAAACAATATATCAACATCAACTTGCCTTACTTAAGTTGGATATGATCCTTTATACAATAGATTAATATGTCAACATCTTGCTTTATTATCAATTCGGATATAACTTTTTATACATGAATCATTCTCCTTATACAATGTCACAACCAAGGCCCAAATTAGATGTGGTTGTCTTCCAAATCTTTTTGGTCAATAAAGAAATTTTTTTATATAATGTAACCTTTTACACGTCATTGTAACCAAAACTTTTAGATGAGAATGTCTTCATAATCTTCTTGGTCAAGAAAGCAAATTTTTTTATAATGCAAATCTTCTTGCTTTACTTGTAACCTTTTACATATCAATCATTGTCCTTACACAATTTCACAACCAAGGCCCACATCAGATGTAGATGTCTTCCAAATCTTCTTGATCAATAAAACAATATTTTTATATAATTTGGCCGGCTCACTTTATGCTTCAAATTGAAAAAAGAAAAAAAGAAAAGAAACAGGCACTTTGGGGTTCTTTTGTCGAGGTGCATCCATTCTACTATTATTATGTCAACTTTAAGTCACCAAACTTTAGAAACTTGAGTAAATCTTTTACTTATGAATCCTGCTCCTTAGACAACGCCATAACAAAGGCGGACATCTGATGCAGATTTCTTACTAATTTGCTTGGTCATGATTCTTTTGTCAAGAAGCATGCATACCATTTACGTGTTTGACTTATTGTTGTTGGTTTTTGTCACTTTCGTCCCAATTTAATTGTAGTCCTAAATCCTAACAATTCAGAAAAGCTATATTATATTTAATCATATGATTATTTGACCAAAAAAGAATTAGATGTTTAATTTTTTTCTATTTTATTGTAAAGTAATATGTCTAATGAATGTCAAGGGAAGTGGGAGGGATTGGAGGTTGTTGATGATGTCGGTCCACCATTAAGCTCCTTTCTACCTCGCAAATGACATAATAAAAAGAAAGAAAGAGGACAATCATGATAATCAAACTTAGCTGAGTTTTCTCAAGATCTGTCCATTTATGCTTTTAAAAAATATATATATATATATGATTTTTGCTTTCCTTTTAAAACATAAAATATTATTCAAATATAAACATTATTGTGATGAAATTATATGTAAATTACATATCGATATCTACATGTTGTGAAAATTTCTCATGTTGCATGTGTCGCGACCCGATCTTGCTGCCCTCGAAAATTCCTCATTATCGCGAGGAGAGAAAAGGGGGAAAGGTCGGATTTATGGGTACTTGATCACGAGAGTTCTCTCATGAATCTTAATCCAAAAGACGTCATCACCTCGCCTTTTGGATCAAGCCTCTTGTGAATTCCCTCCATGAGATCGCGAACTCTCCCAAGCTCGTACCCCGCGTGACAGTGGTGTGACATCCAGAATTTTCGGTATTGTTTTCTATTGAATTAATCGGGCGTTTCATTGACGCGTCTATAGGGTTATTCTCAGAGCTGATTACTCTCGAGATATCTAGACTAGCTAGGTAAGCCATTAAAGAATTTTAAGGCAATAGACTTGAGAGTTCGACCAAGAATCGCCTTCTCAACCGTACTCATCTTTAGAGGTCATTACGGCATAGTATAAAATTGAATTAAAGTTAGAGATACGTTGGTTCGATTGAGATGTGTGGCCGATCGTAGGTGACTCCACTAAATTGGGAAATTCTCATCAACCGGCACTAATTTGATTTTACTGTCGTTTTAGTACCCTGTGTCTATAATCAAGCCCTCGATATTTTCACGACAATCGAGAGTCGTCAATGTGTCGAGTGGGTTCATTGTGGCTCGAAAAAAATCGACCACGAGTCAATTGCCCTGAAAAGTTCTGAAAACTACCCGGTAGTCTAGGTCACACTAAAAGCGCGCCGGAGTGAAATTAACCGTCAATTTGAGTCTGATTTCAGAAATTGAAAGTTCTGTGGTGTCACGAGCTATTTTAGGAACATCAACTTAGTCTTAAAAGATTTTTCGGAGATTCAGGGATTTTTATGGAAAACCGTTTCGGACATCGCAGAAATTTGGCGGAAATTCAGATTGGCTAAATTGATGAAAAATTGGACTTTCAAGCTGAGCCTTTGTGTGTTGGAGATTTATAGAAAATCATTGGGATTTTTTTTACATCGAAATTGGACCTCAACTTGGGAAGTTGAGTAAGGAAATTGAATTTAATTGGTGAAATCCGGAATTTGAATAAGGCTGGAAAATTGGACTTTAATTTGGATAATTTAGTGAATATTAATGCAAGAAAGAATTAGGGGAACATTGAGATAAGTTGAGGGTTAATTGGGGGACCAAGCATTCAATGCATTGGCTAAGGATTGAAGATATTGGTCCCTCCTTGGCTTCTCCCTCACGCACGGTTTCCCCTCCATCTTTTTCGTTCCCTCAAGCAAACCACCTTTCATTGGACTTCTGCTCTTGCTTTCAATTCCTCTACAATTTCGTTTCTTCATCAAGCCGATCGCTGCCCACATCCACACGTCCTCTTCTTCAAATGCATGAACTAGTTGCCCTGTCTGTGAAAAGCCAACCCACCGAGATTCTGGTCAACAAAATCAAGTTGAAGACCACTGAACAAGCTCTCCTCCGCGTGTCTCCCATCCGTCGCACGTCCTTCAGCCCTCAGCTCCACGATCGTCTGCTCCACTACCCATCTTCACACTACCTCAAACGCCAGCTCGCGATC